>OX375870.1:2501591-2554682 GCA_947359475.1 Heligmosomoides polygyrus bakeri | reverse complement strand
GGGAACAAGAAAGGAGGAGTTAATTAAGGATGGTTACCAATAAGGGCAATCAAAAAGAAGGGGTCCAGCCAGCAGCTGAAGCGGGCAAGAGGGGACCACTAAAGGATGACCTGTTCGAGAGAACCAGTAAGGTGGGGTGGGGAGGGGGGGGGGGGGGGGGTGGCGTCCGGATTCAAAAGATGTGTCAGTGTTGTGGGGCAACGGGCTTCCGCGTTCAGAAGACGTGTCTCCGATGTCGGTCAAAGGCCGCTTGGGATTGCAAGACGTGTCACCGACGTACAGAGGCAGGCGCGTTCGCTTATCCGTTTAGTATCTCTTATTGTTGACAGTTTTGAGGAAAACATTTTTCTAAAACATAGGAGAGAAGTTATCTCCTCAATGGATGATATCTGTGTGATTCTTTCCATCTTCTAACAGTGATGACTTTATTGGGAACTTCATTTCAAGAGAGCAGTTATATGAAACAGCTGTATCACAATCGCAGAAGGTTTCGGACATGAGCAAACCGAATCAGCATGGTATGCGTCTGTGTAAAGAAGTTTTTCAGGGTTTCAGGGTTTGGGGGCGAAGCCCCCAACCAGACGTTTGGCGGCCGCTAGGCCGTTGAACGTCTGGTAAATAATAAAGGCGTAGTGAGAGTCAAATACGCGCGCACTTGTCGAACGAAGCCTTTAAAAGTTCTCATGAATGCTGTGCAGAGTATGATCTGTGAGACGACTTCTGGATCTGGACGCAGGTTGTACGACGTCTGGGTCATGTGTTCTGAATTCGGACGCATGTTGATATCGTCTGTGATAGATATGGCCTATGTTATACTTCGGCGACGCGTCGCCAACGCTGCGTCACGTCACCGACAGCCCATCATTTCAATGCATACATTTAATCTGTTTCACATTTTTTCCTCTGCTGTCTCTTTTTTTGGACAAAGATTCAAGATTTCCTCACGCCCAGCCTCTGTTTTGACGCGGCGTCATGATCCTTTGGAAGTCGTATCTGAACATGGCTTGTTCACCCCTCTATTTATCCTTGATATTCGTCTATAACCGCTTTAAGACGTGCCACGTTATGGACTAGCGGTACCGCGCCGCAATATTTTGACCTTCCTAATCGATTCGCATTTCGGTCAACACATGTTTTGAATGCGACGTCATGAAAATCCATATTGATGGCTGCTAAGCTATTCTAGGGCGATAGAAATTTTTCGAAATCGTGTGTTCCAAGTTCTCCGTTCTGTTGCATCAAACATTTTCGGTTTTCTTCAGACTATGAATAATGAAGAGCCAGCACCTGTACAGCATCAGCCGGTGCCAGCGTTGGACGTGTCGGCGTAAGTAGTTTATTTTCCAGCTTTTCTTTATTATTTCTTTACTTTTTGTTTACATCGAAACAATTCCTGCTCCAGATGGAGATGGATGTCTGAACTTAGGAATGTGATGTAAAATTTGAGCTCCAATAAGCTTCGAAGTTATGCTACACTTTGCAGAAATAACTGTAGTTTCGAAAAGTGAAGCTTGATCACTTCGAGAATCTTCACCCTTGAATTGGTAGAAAACTATGTTCCACTTTTGCAAACTCGTTGAACCTAGATAGGGCTTCAACCTCACAAGGCAATACCTTCCAAACATTTTGTACGCAAAAATATTGCAATATAAAGACCTTGCGCCCATGAAGTAGTATTTTTGAATTTTTTTATTTGTCGGTGCTGAGAGCTGTCATCATGTGAGACTGTACAATTCCAAAGTGACGCACTAACTCGGTAGGTTCATGTATTTCGTGAAGATGGAGCACACCTTTCTACTATTTGAAGGATGGAGAGGTACTCGTCTATTCTTGTAGAGGTACTCATTTTCGCCGTATAAACATACATCTGAACCCATTGGAATGAGAAAGTCAAGGTAAGGCATTAAGAATGTTTTCCCATTTAGTAAATATCTAACAGGTTCGGGATTCAGATGGCATGAAAGACCGTTTGCAATTTATGTTCCCTAATTAACACACAATGTATTAAGTAGATTCGGATCTTGCGTTTTGAGTAGAAAGAGTGTCGTTTCTGGACAAGTCTGAGTCTACATGCTTCTGGTTGTGGCTGGGTGTACTTATCCTGTTCTTTAATTTAAATAACGTTCACCGATTTGAGCATCGCTATTGACGTTTCAGGGCCTCGACCGTGGATATCAGAGCCGAGAATGTAGCAGAGGTGGTCAGCGTTGAGGTAGTTGTTCCAGTTATTTATTACTGTTGTTGCTTTCTTGTTTTGGTCTAGTTTATACCCCAGTCATAATGAAATTGGCTAACGTTGATCAGGCCGCGCGGCCCAATCGATAATGGTGATTTTAATTATGACACGGCGCGCGGCGAATGGGGTATATACAGGGCAGCCAGAGGAAGACAGATGATGTGAGCTAGTCTACATACGGTGAGGCAAGCCTGGCGGTCTCGTGTGAACTGCTGTTTGAGTATCCCATGCTTGATGAAAAGGTCCTCAAGTTTCAGAAATTTGTTCATTAGGTACGGAATAAACTAATTTTTCATACTCAAACTTTCACATTTTTAAACAAGCCTTGGCTTATTCGTTGTGTGAGACATATGTATGGTCAGAACACGATATGTTTCCGTCCTGGTAAGAGGGAAGGGGTGGGGGGGGGGGGAAGAAGCAGTGTCGTCGTTAGAACAGTGACTTAATATCAAAGGAAGTAGTCCCTCCTGATTAGGAATTTACAAAAGGTCTAGTAACAATGCTTTAACACATTTGCTTAAGCGTGGAGCGGCTGGTAGAGAGGCTATATGTTGTTACAGGACGGTTTGTAGCGATCAAACGTCTGGCGCCAGGCGGGACGCGAACCCGCAACTTCTGCTTTCCGGGCAGCGATGTTCACCTTACACCACCGGACCTAACATGTCACGGAAGTGTCAGAGGTCCTTTTATAGGCCAGTTCAGCGTCTTTGTAGAATAGTTCACTATTAACTTTGTCGCGCCGGTGTGGAAAGGACTGAACGAGGTGCTCCCCTCCTTCACCACCCCTCCTGGCGCAAGACGTTTGTAGCGATCAAACGTCTTGCGCCAGGCGGGACGCGAACCCGCAACTTCTGCTTTCCGGGCAGCGATGTTCACCTTACACCACCGCACCTAACATGTCACGGAAGTGTCAGAGGTCCTTTTATAGGCCAGTTCAGCGTCTTTGTAGAATAGTTCAATATTAAACTTGTCGCGCCGGTGTGGAAAGGACTGACACATCGCTTCACGATGAAAACAGGGTTTCGAAACTTATGTTTATGATCTGGATAGTTTTTGGAATTCTTTGGTAGCTCGGTTCTGATGGTGAATGTATACCAGAAACAATACTGGGTCGGCGACCACTTTTTGTCGGAAATATTTCTGCAACTTTTAATGATGAAGCTATTAAGCCGTAATCAGTTCTTGGACAAAATGGCTTCCTACATTCCAATTTTGGCATAGACGTTGAATTATGTAGTTGGAAGCTGTTCTCATTCATGGCGCGAAAAACGCTCCACACTTGAATTTCGAAAGCGTATCTCTCAACAAGGAATGCAGGAGAGAGTAAGCCACTTTTTGCGACATCTCCCGAGCATGCCTTTGGTTTGCTGGACATGTAGGGAATTCTGCTAGACATCTGAGAGCCTGTTCATACTCTGCAACTGCAGCTATGGACTCCCTCGTGCAATGCGTGCGGATTGATTGATGCCGAGCATTCGCTCAGCAAAGTCGATACGCATGTTTTACTCGTGCAACTCTGTCGCTGCCGTCGCGAAGTGTAAAGAAGCCCTAAGGCAATATCGATTCTTTTTTTGGTTATAACTATCGTGCGTAATTGTTGTGTTTTGTGTTACAAATTCACACGGCTAATCCACCCTTGATTAAGCAGCGGCACACGTCTGGAGATAACCTCCCGCACATCCACAAACAGGGTAGTGATCCTCATTATGAGGTTGACGCTTTGCAATCTCTGAAACACATCTAATCCGGCATGAATCGGTGGAAAGGTAAAACTGGGATTCCCAGAAAGGTCGTATAGGCGCTATCGCAATTTACCTGGGGCATTTAGGGTCTCCTTATAACGAAATAGAGGAAGAAGAGTAACGTCAGGCTGTTTAGGAGACTGTGTAACGGCAGATAGAATAGGCTTAACAAACGAAGTATAACTTACTCGTTGTTTTGAGCTTTTAAAGGTGTTGTGGGCGCTTTACACTGGATTCGAATGAGCCATTTTCGGATTATCGATTCGGACATCCTGGCCCGAGTCATCCAAAAATCGGGGCCCACGAAATTGGCGTGTCCGAATCATTCAAAAATCCGTGGTTCGTGAAATTGCCGTCATCCGAATCATCTAAAAATCCGGTCGCAGGTGTCATCCGAATCATCCAACTATCCAAAAATTCAGTCGGATGAACAATGTATAGCGGGCACAATGCGTGTTAGGAGAGTGGTGCACTATTGTAATAATGCCCTTTCTTCATCATTTTTCTCTGTAAGGTTTCACATTCTGGCGGATTACTAGCGATGAGATGGATTCCGCCAAGGAAAGCACGGCATGTTGTTTTACCGTATCGTGTACAATGAAGAAATCCCCTCCTAGGAAGGACCCCCCCCCGGGTTAACGCGCATAACGCCGTGTTCCGCAATGGCGGACTGCGGAATGCTCCGGGTAAATTGCAAATAGGCACTGTTTGTTTATACCAGACGAAGCTGGTGAGAATCATTTCAATGCATACATTTAATCTGTTTCACAATTTTTCCTCTGCTGTCTCTTTTTTTTGGACAAAGATTCAAGATTTCCTCACGCCCAGCCTCTGTTTTGACGCGGCGTCATGATCCTTTGGAAGTCGTATCTGAACATGGATTGTTCACCCCTCTATTTATCCTTGATATTCGTCTATAACCGCTTTAAGACGTGCCACGTTATGGACTAGCGGTACCGCGCCGCAATATTTTGACCTTCCTAATCGGTTCGCATTTCGGTCAACACATGTTTTGAATGCGACGTCATGAAAATTCATATTGATGGCTGCTAAGCTATTCTAGGGCGATAGAAATTTTTCGAAATCGTGTGTTCCAAGTTCTCCGTTCTGTTGCATCAAACATTTTCGGTTTTCTTCAGACTATGAATAATGAAGAGCCAGCACCTGTACAGCATCAGCCGGTGCCAGCGTTGGACGTGTCGGCGTAAGTAGTTTATTTTCCAGCTTTTCTTTATTATTTCTTTACTTTGTTTACATCGAAACAATTCCTGCTCCAGATGGAGATGGATGTCTGAACTTAGGAATGTGATGTAAAATTTGAGCTCCAATAAGCTTCGAAGTTATGCTACACTTTGCAGAAATAACTGTAGTTTCGAAAAGTGAAGCTTGATCACTTCGAGAATCTTCACCCTTGAATTGGTAGAAAACTATGTTCCACTTTTGCAAACTCGTTGAACCTAGATAGGGCTTCAACCTCACAAGGCAATACCTTCCAAACATTTTGTACGCAAAAATATTGCAATATAAAGACCTTGCGCCCATGAAGTAGTATTTTTGAATTTTTTTATTTGTCGGTGCTGAGAGCTGTCGTCATGTGAGACTGTACAATTCCAAAGTGACGCACTAACTCGGTAGGTTCATGTATTTCGTGAAGATGGAGCACACCTTTCTACTATTTGAAGGATGGAGAGGTACTCGTCTATTCTTGTAGAGGTACTCATTTTCGCCGTATAAACATACATCTGAACCCATTGGAATGAGAAAGTCAAGGTAAGGCATTAAGAATGTTTTCCCATTTAGTAAATATCTAACAGGTTCGGGATTCAGATGGCATGAAAGACCGTTTGCAATTTATGTTCCCTAATTAACACACAATGTATTAAGTAGATTCGGATCTTGCGTTTTGAGTAGAAAGAGTGTCGTTTCTGGACAAGTCTGAGTCTACATGCTTCTGGTTGTGGCTGGGTGTACTTATCCTGTTCTTTAATTTAAATAACGTTCACCGATTTTGAGCATCGCTATTGACGTTTCAGGGCCTCGACCGTGGATATCAGAGCCGAGAATGTAGCAGAGGTGGTCAGCGTTGAGGTAGTTGTTCCAGTTATTTATTACTGTTGTTGCTTTCTTGTTTTGGTCTAGTTTATACCCCAGTCATAATGAAATTGGCAAACGTTGATCAGGCCGCGCGGCCCAATCGATAATGGTGATTTTAATTATGACACGGCGCGCGGCGAATGGGGTATATACAGGGCAGCCAGAGGAAGACAGATGATGTGAGCTAGTCTACATACGGTGAGGCAAGCCTGGCGGTCTCGTGTGAACTGCTGTTTGAGTATCCCATGCTTGATGAAAATGTCCTCAAGTTTCAGAAAATTTGTTCATTAGGTACGGAATAAACTAATTTTTCATACTCAAACTTAACAAGCCTTGGCTTATTCGTTGTGTGAGACATATGTATGGTCAGAACACGATATGTTTCCGTCCTGGTAAGAGGGAAGGGTGGGGGGGGGGGGGGGGGAAGAAGCAGTGCCGTCGTTAGAACAGTGACTTAATATCAAAGGAAGTAGTCCCTCCTGATCAGGAATTTACAAAAGGTCTAGTAACAATGCTTTAACACATTTGCTTAAGCGTGGAGCGGCTGGTAGAGAGGCTATATGTTGTTACAGGACGGTTTGTAGCGATCAAACGTCTGGCGCCAGGCGGGACGCGAACCCGCAACTTCTGCTTTCCGGGCAGCGATGTTCACCTTACACCACCGGACCTAACATGTCACGGAAGTGTCAGAGGTCCTTTTATAGGCCAGTTCAGCGTCTTTGTAGAATAGTTCACTATTAACTTTGTCGCGCCGGTGTGGAAAGGACTGAACGAGGTGCTCCCCTCCTTCACCACCCCTCCTGGCGCAAGACGTTTGTAGCGATCAAACGTCTTGCGCCAGGCGGGACGCGAACCCGCAACTTCTGCTTTCCGGGCAGCGATGTTCACCTTACACCACCGCACCTAACATGTCACGGAAGTGTCAGAGGTCCTTTTATAGGCCAGTTCAGCGTCTTTGTAGAATAGTTCACTATTAAACTTGTCGCGCCGGTGTGGAAAGGACTGACACATCGCTTCACGATGAATACAGGGTTTCGAAACTTATGTTTATGATCTGGATAGATTTTGGAATTCTTTGGTAGCTCGGTTCTGATGGTGAATGTATACCAGAAACAATACTGGGTCGGCGACCACTTTTTGTCGGAAATACTTCTGCAACTTTTAATGATGAAGCTATTAAGCCGTAATCAGTTCTTGGACAAAATGGCTTCCTACATTCCAATTTTGGCATAGACGTTGAATTATGTAGTTGGAAGCTGTTCTCATTCATGGCGCGAAAAACGCTCCACACTTGAATTTCGAAAGCGTATCTCTCAACAAGGAATGCAGGAGAGAGTAAGCCACTTTTTGCGACATCTCCCGAGCATGCCTTTGGTTTGCTGGACATGTAGGGAATTCTGCTAGACATCTGAGAGCCTGTTCATACTCTGCAACTGCAGCTATGGACTCCCTCGTGCAATGCGTGCGGATTGATTGATGCCGAGCATTCGCTCAGCAAAGTCGATACGCATGTTTTACTCGTGCAACTCTGTCGCTGCCGTCGCGAAGTGTAAAGAAGCCCTAAGGCAATATCGATTCTTTTTTTGGTTATAAATATCGTGCGTAATTGTTGTGTTTTGTGTTACAAATTCACACGGCTAATCCACCCTTGATTAAGCAGCGGCACACGTCTGGAGATAACCTCCCGCACATCCACAAACAGGGTAGTGATCCTCATTATGAGGTTGACGCTTTGCAATCTCTGAAACACATCTAATCCGGCATGAATCGGTGGAAAGGTAAAACTGGGATTCCCAGAAAGGTCGTATAGGCGCTATCGCAATTTACCTGGGGCATTTAGGGTCTCCTTATAACGAAATAGAGGAAGAAGAGTAACGTCAGGCTGTTTAGGAGACTGTGTAACGGCAGATAGAATAGGCTTAACAAACGAAGTATAACTTACTCGTTGTTTTGAGCTTTTAAAGGTGTTGTGGGCGCTTTACACTGGATTCGAATGAGCCATTTTCGGATTATCGATTCGGACATCCTGGCCCGAGTCATCCAAAAATCGGGGCCCACGAAATTGGCGTGTCCGAATCATTCAAAAATCCGTGGTTCGTGAAATTGCCGTCATCCGAATCATCTAAAAATCCGGTCGCAGGTGTCATCCGAATCATCCAACTATCCAAAAATTCAGTCGGATGAACAATGTATAGCGGGCACAATGCGTGTTAGGAGAGTGGTGCACTATTGTAATAATGCCCTTTCTTCATCATTTTTCTCTGTAAGGTTTCACATTCTGGCGGATTACTAGCGATGAGATGGATTCCGCCAAGGAAAGCACGGCATGTTGTTTTACCGTATCGTGTACAATGAAGAAATCCCCTCCTAGGAAGGACCCCCCCCCCCCGGGTTAACGAGCATAACGCCGTGTTCCGCAATGGCGGACTGCGGAATGCTCCGGGTAAATTGCAAATAGGCACTGTTTGTTTATACCAGACGAAGCTGGTGAGAATCATTTCAATGCATACATTTAATCTGTTTCACAATTTTTCCTCTGCTGTCTCTTTTTTTTGGACAAAGATTCAAGATTTCCTCACGCCCAGCCTCTGTTTTGACGCGGCGTCATGATCCTTTGGAAGTCGTATCTGAACATGGATTGTTCACCCCTCTATTTATCCTTGATATTCGTCTATAACCGCTTTAAGACGTGCCACGTTATGGACTAGCGGTACCGCGCCGCAATATTTTGACCTTCCTAATCGGTTCGCATTTCGGTCAACACATGTTTTGAATGCGACGTCATGAAAATCCATATTGATGGCTGCTAAGCTATTCTAGGGCGATAGAAATTTTTCGAAATCGTGTGTTCCAAGTTCTCCGTTCTGTTGCATCAAACATTTTCGGTTTTCTTCAGACTATGAATAATGAAGAGCCAGCACCTGTACAGCATCAGCCGGTGCCAGCGTTGGACGTGTCGGCGTAAGTAGTTTATTTTCCAGCTTTTCTTTATTATTTCTTTACTTTTGTTTACATCGAAACAATTCCTGCTCCAGATGGAGATGGATGTCTGAACTTAGGAATGTGATGTAAAATTTGAGCTCCAATAAGCTTCGAAGTTATGCTACACTTTGCAGAAATAACTGTAGTTTCGAAAAGTGAAGCTTGATCACTTCGAGAATCTTCACCCTTGAATTGGTAGAAAACTATGTTCCACTTTTGCAAACTCGTTGAACCTAGATAGGGCTTCAACCTCACAAGGCAATACCTTCCAAACATTTTGTACGCAAAAATATTGCAATATAAAGACCTTGCGCCCATGAAGTAGTATTTTTGAATTTTTTTATTTGTCGGTGCTGAGAGCTGTCGTCATGTGAGACTGTACAATTCCAAAGTGACGCACTAACTCGGTAGGTTCATGTATTTCGTGAAGATGGAGCACACCTTTCTACTATTTGAAGGATGGAGAGGTACTCGTCTATTCTTGTAGAGGTACTCATTTTCGCCGTATAAACATACATCTGAACCCATTGGAATGAGAAAGTCAAGGTAAGGCATTAAGAATGTTTTCCCATTTAGTAAATATCTAACAGGTTCGGGATTCAGATGGCATGAAAGACCGTTTGCAATTTATGTTCCCTAATTAACACACAATGTATTAAGTAGATTCGGATCTTGCGTTTTGAGTAGAAAGAGTGTCGTTTCTGGACAAGTCTGAGTCTACATGCTTCTGGTTGTGGCTGGGTGTACTTATCCTGTTCTTTAATTTAAATAACGTTCACCGATTTGAGCATCGCTATTGACGTTTCAGGGCCTCGACCGTGGATATCAGAGCCGAGAATGTAGCAGAGGTGGTCAGCGTTGAGGTAGTTGTTCCAGTTATTTATTACTGTTGTTGCTTTCTTGTTTTGGTCTAGTTTATACCCCAGTCATAATGAAATTGGCTAACGTTGATCAGGCCGCGCGGCCCAATCGATAATGGTGATTTTAATTATGACACGGCGCGCGGCGAATGGGGTATATACAGGGCAGCCAGAGGAAGACAGATGATGTGAGCTAGTCTACATACGGTGAGGCAAGCCTGGCGGTCTCGTGTGAACTGCTGTTTGAGTATCCCATGCTTGATGAAAAGGTCCTCAAGTTTCAGAAAATTTGTTCATTAGGTACGGAATAAACTAATTTTTCATACTCAAACTTAACAAGCCTTGGCTTATTCGTTGTGTGAGACATATGTATGGTCAGAACACGATATGTTTCCGTCCTGGTAAGAGGGAAGGGTGGGGGGGGGGGGGGGGGGAAGAAGCAGTGCCGTCGTTAGAACAGTGACTTAATATCAAAGGAAGTAGTCCCTCCTGATCAGGAATTTACAAAAGGTCTAGTAACAATGCTTTAACACATTTGCTTAAGCGTGGAGCGGCTGGTAGAGAGGCTATATGTTGTTACAGGATGGTTTGTAGCGATCAAACGTCTTGCGCCAGGCGGGACTCGAACCCGCAACTTCTGCTTTCCGGGCAGCGATGTTCACCTTACACCACCGCACCTAACATGTCACGGAAGTGTCAGAGGTCCTTTTATAGGCCAGTTCAGCGTCTTTGTAGAATTGTTCACTATTAACTTTGTCGCGCCGGTGTGGAAAGGACTGAACGAGGTGCTCCCCTCCTTCACCACCCCTCCCCCCCCCCCCCCCCGATTCGGTTCCGACTCTGTCATTTCTTCGAGGAGCGCTTCAAAAACAATTTCTAGGGAAAGCACATAAGCTGTCGTTAATAATTATCCCTCCAAATTTCATGTAATGATGTGAAATGTGCCTTGTCCACAACTTCTTAAAAAAAAAAAAAAACTTAAAGAAAATGAGCTCTGGTGATTAATTCGAAATCTGCTCGGAGAAAATCTTTATTTTCAAATGTAGAACACTCACTGTTCTAACATTTAAAAAATTTTATTTTCGTAGTATGTTTGCCATAATTGCCCTCTTCGGTGAGCCCTCTTCAGCTTTTCAATGTGGAACGCACATCTGGAAATAACAATTTATTGTGACATGCAAACACCACCTGAAAAGCTGGAAAAAATACGAAGCAATTCTCTGCCAAAACAAGGAGGGAGTGCGACCTCCCACCCCCCTTTTCGATTCTCGAACCTCAAGCTTGACCCTGGCTAGGACCAGAGGGATCAGTGACACCATGAACAATAAGAGGGTTTAAAACGGACAAGTATGGGAGGGGGACTAGCAAGGGAACCAAAAAACGTAGCGATCAGGGCAACCTGGAGCACCAGGATGAGAATCAGTAGGGAAACTAGGAATAGGGAGAACAGCAGGACCAGTAAGAAGTTCAGAGAGGACAAAGGTCACTATGGGACCGGTAAGGTAGGTGAAGCATGAGGGATCAAAAGTTCAGGATGCGGGATGGGACAATATGCAGGCCAGGGCGACGGTGATTTTGTACGCTGTACACGCCTGATTAACTCTGCGATGGATTATGGGGAAATGTGATTATCAGACTCTAATTGAAATAGTGTGGAACGCAGTCACGACCTGAATTTGCTCATACGTAGGGTTCGATTTAGTTCAAGGGCCTGAAAGACGTTTTGAGAGCGTGGGAGGTGCGTTTAATTTGAGTTTTCCTTGAACAAATATGAGAGCACTGCCTCCGTTTGCTGAGCTTCAGCTGCCATTAATGACCATTTAATTTCCAACCCCTTAGCAGTTCTTGAAAAGCGTATAAATCTAGGAGGATTTAGCTGAAGCAATAGTAAGAAGCTACTTACTTTGATACTTTGATGGTTCTTCTGTCGGCTGGAGGCCTTCTCAGCGGGAACACAACTCCTCCAGACCGCTCGATCTCTGGCAGCTTGCATCCAGTGAGGCAGAATGCGCTCCCTGACAGATCTTGAGAATGAGTCTGCCCATCGCGTTGGCGGTCGTCCCAGTGGTCTCTTATGGTCTCATGGGAGCCATTCTGTGACGCGGAGGCTCCATCTATCGTCCTTTCGCCGAAGCAGGTGTCTGGCCCAGCAATATTTGGACTTCTTCATTTACTGCAGCGGATCTGCTAATTACGACTTCTCCCTTAGCTCCGAGCTTCGTAGGCCTTCCTGCCCGCTCGCAACTTCAGCTGGCCAAAATACGTTATTCTGAATCTTACAATGCAATTAGTCTAAAAACGTACCGGACAACCTAATAATTTGATGGCACTTCAACACTGTAGAGTAACGACGGAAGTATAATAATAGGACTGTGTTTCGTAGCCACAAAGACATAAGGGTTTATTTAACTATTGATGTATGATATTCGCATGCTTCTGGTTTTTTGCCGTTTTTACCTATATCTGTGATAGTACGTGTTAGAACACGAGAGATTCACTATAAGTTTTGTTGACTGTTGGTGATTTAATTATTATTTTCTGCCATTTTCTCTTATCTCTGTGGTATATCTCGCTTTGCAGAGCACGAGAGAAGCACTGTAAATTTTCATTTAGGTTGGAGAAAAAGAAGAAAAATTTTTTGATTCGAGAGAAATCAAAGAAGAGATATTTGGAAATGCGGTAAGTTTCTATTGTAGAGCTCTTCTATTATCAAGAGCAATGGCTGTAAAGCTAATCTGTGATAGAGCAATTCAATTTTTTCGAATGCTGTATATCGCTATGCAAGAGACCGCCGGCAAAATCCGCAATGAATAAAATTGGGTATCTTACGTTTAAAGTGTAAGTAAGAATTATGATCTTTATGATTATATCTGAATTACTAAATATCAGAATGCGCAGTAATTTAAAAAAATGGGAAAATTTGAGAGCGCACTATTTTTATAAAATGTCGGAAAGCAGTAAGATTACACCAGCATAATTGCCACATTAAGCAATAGCTTACCAATAGCTCCTACTGTAGACAAACAAAAGCGAAGGCAAAGGTTTCATTGTGGGTGAGGACCACAATTGTGGTCTAGTTTTTATCTTTTATCTTTATTTTTTATTTTTAGAACCCTCGCTTGAATTGATTGATTTGATCTTGATTTGAATGCCGTTGAATGCCTAGTCGAGTTGTAGGATACTGATAAACAGAGAGGTAAAAGGCTGTTGAGCAGACCGAGAGGATATCTGCGAGATCGTGAGCTGCAGCATTTGACAGCATGCCTCCTACTGACGGCTAGCGCAATCATCTACTATTAAACCAACTGTGCTGATTGCGTCATGTAAGATGCTCATTCGCTTTGTGCAAGTAGTAGTGCATTTCATGAGTACAAGGCACTCAACGTCTTCATTTTCCCTCAATTATTGTGCACACCGTCCAGTGGAAAGTGTATAAAAATATAGTACAACAGAATATTTCTGATTATTTGGCCGGTATCTCAGTTCCTCAGACGAGTGCTATCGCAGTCGGATGAAGTCTACCAAGTATTCCGTTCCACCAGGGTTGACGCACACGCATTTAAATTTATTCCATGGCATCCTGTAGAAATAGAACGTGCGGCGCACAGTGATCGATTAACTCCGTCGTTTATTCCTTGTTCTTTATTTTTGTTATCCTTTTTTCCACCATCCGTTATTCTTCATTTTGAAAGGAATATTCAAATAAAAAAGGCGAAAGAACATCTCCAGAGTTATAAGTACCAGGCTGTCCAATAATTCTTGTCCGAAAATTTCACCATTTTTAATTTTTTTCAACTTTATTGGAAAACAAGTCTAATCAACAGTATAATCACCACAGTTATCCACAACAGCGGCCCATCGATTGGGCAGGTCGCCGATGCTTTTCGCCCAGAACTACGGGGGCTGCGACTCGAAGAAGTCCGCGATGTCGGATTTGAGGTTGTCGTAGTTGCTGAATTTTCTTCCGGCCAAATGGTGCTTCAGCGGGCGGAACAAGTGGTAGTCGGAGGGGCGAGGTCCGGGGAATACGGCGGATGGGCAACCGTCTCCTAGCCGAGCGTCGCCAACTTCTGCTGGGTCTCCTTCGCCACGCAGGGGCGAGCGTTGTCGTGCAGCAGGTGGACCGAGGCCCGTCGGGGACGCTTTTCTCGGATGTCGGCGGCTAGTTTCTTGAGCTGATCGGTGTAGATGAAGGCTGTGACCGTTCTGCCTTGCGGGAGCAGCTCGAAGTACAGCATGTCCTTGGCGTCCCACCAGCAGCAGAGCATGATCTTCAGCGGGTGCAGGTCGGCTTTCGGCGTCGTCGGCGGCTCTTATCCGCGCGGGATCCAGACGGCACGGCGGGCGACGTTGTCGTAGTAGAGGACCCAGCTCTCATCCCCAGTGTTGACGACCGCGGTGCTCGTGTCGTTGCCCAGCAGCCACTCGTAGTACACGAACGTACGAATTCGACCTTGGTCCATTTTAGCTTGTACTGGTAGCTAGACGCGGCGACTGCACCTTATATACCCCTAGCGTGGAACTCTGGAGAACCTTCTAGAAGGTTTTTACACTTGCCTGTTATTATAACACTTCCAAGGAAAATTATAGAAATTTGAATATCTTCGGACAGGAATTATTGGACAGCCTGGTAGCATGGGGGAATTTTAGCATGATATGGGGCCCAAAGTTTTCATCGTATTTATCTAACAGAGTAGTTCTTAATTACACTTTAGAATTTACGACTTTCCAAAGAAACATTAGTCGATTCCACATTCCACTTATGCATGCAACTGCAATATGTTGTGCAGCATTAGTCGTGTCAAATTTCGCCCATTCTACCCATGACTAAGATCTTGTTGCAAAAACCATAGCACAGGACGTATTCTACACCCGTGCATCATTACTTGGATTGCAGTTGTTGGGACAGAACTAGCACTCACGGAGCTAATGCAATCGATTTCCAATTGCATTTTATTGCGAATAGCTTACTTTGAGTTGTGGTGTTCGTCATTTTCAGGGTGTGGCGCTTAAATCCGGACAAATTTAGATTCAAATTTCCTGTGATACCGGAATTCCGCCAGGAGTTCGGATTTATTTACATCCTTGAAAGCCAGAAGCCACTAGTAAACCGTCATAACCTCAGAATGGCCTTGATGCTAGGTACAAGTGCGGAGTACAACCGAAGGAAGAACTGGGTTTATCGAAAGTATTCGCGCGAGCACTCGCCAGCTGAAATAACTCTTTTCCTCGGGCATCCGAGATCAACGGTTTACGATGTTGTTGTCAAGTACAATGCTTCTGAGAAGTCTGGGAAGGTTCCCGAGAACGTCACGATTGTTGTGAGAATAAAATTCCAGCAATTGTTCTCGTCTTAGGTGTTGTGCCCAGTGAGGATGATATCATGCCGATAAATTTCGTTGAGAAAGGACAAGGACTGTCAACGAAGAAGTTTATCTGCGAGTTTTGCAGACTGTAGTGAGACCGCGGATGGTGATTGTAGCTGTCAGGGAAGTCATATGTTTTCCAGCAGGAAGGTGCCCGGCTTAGACAAGCCATTTAGTTTAAAGCTAGCTGTCCGATAGCTTGGACATGTTTAGATTTTAGGAGTTCTGGCCCATGAATAGCCTGGATTTGAATTCCCTGGACTTATTCTCGAAGCGTAGTCGAAAGGTTTGCTGACAGGACGAGGCTCCCTAATGTCACATCTCTTTGAACCATTATAGAAGTAGCACTCACAATTATAGGTAGTGCTCATTGCGGCACAATGGGGATATATTGACCAATTTTACTCTTAAATATCTGTCATTTGTGCGTAGAAATTCTTTTACTCCATTTCTAGTTTACGTTAGAAAAAAATTTCTTTCGAAATGAGAGGTTTAGTTTGTCCAGATTTAAACGCCGCACCCTGTAACTCAATTAAGAAGGAGGTGCCTGAAGAGTGCGAATACACTAGGAGGGCAAATCATGTAAGAAGAATCTCTACCCCTCAAATACTAAACAACTGCGCTGTTTTTTTTTTGACAAGTCGTTGAACCTAAGGATTAGTAAGGTCCTAATGGTTACTATGGAATCGTTGCTTCATGCGAGGGAGGTTTGGAGCTCGATTCTGTTGTGTTCAGCTCCTTTGGATTTCTACTGAATGGCTGGGGGTTCTGTACTTTTCCAGCTCTATGCTGTAAAAACCTGCGATTTCCTTGTTACTTACCGGGCTTTATCCGCAAGGCAATGAGAAAAATATTTAACGTGATAATGGTCGAACGTTCAGCATCAATGATAAACCGGCATAATATGGACGAAACAGAAGAACTGGCCACAATACGGGCAACGTAAGCTGCAGGCGGCGCAATAAGCGTTGGGGTGGGGGAGGCAGTGCCTATTGAGCCTGGATGTCCTTGATGTATATGGTAAGGAGAATGTTTGACTTTCCCAGTGCTCTTTCACTTTAGCACCACAAATGTGCAAAAATAATGAAAGGCAAAATAATAAAACTTATTCTGCTAAGTGTGCCTCCCAACCCGTATTGCGCCCTACAGGCTCTTCACGGTTTGTTTTCTTATATGGACCATTGACTTCGAGGGAACCCATCCTGCTCAGATGACGGATAATGTCGTGTGCAATGACGTAGGAGTGAAGTCGCTTCATAAGCGACTTCATGTAGCTGAAGAAGCCTGCGTCGGCTGTCCTATCAGGAAGGTATAGACCGAATACTGAAACTCTTACCTCGTGGCGTAGTACTTTGAATAGCCGCCATGTCTTTCGAGAATCCGGCCTAAGCGTCGAGAACAGAGCTGTGAAGTTTCTATGGAGCGAAGAGACATGCTCGAAGAAAGAGAGCATAGCTTAAGGGGTCGTTTAGTGTGCGCGCGACGCGCAACGCGATGCATGCGTAATGGCCAAATTGATCGAGCGACGCGATTGATCGATTCGGCCACTACATATGGGATCGCGTCGCGCGCCGCGCGCACACTAAACGACCCCTAAGTCGTCGTGACATGTGAGTATCCTGTCACGACGAAAAACCTGCCTTGTCTGGAAGACACCGCTTTGTGGAAAGCGGTAACTTTTGTACGAAAAGTATGTCGCTATACGAGTAGTTTCTTCATCGCAGTCTGGATTGGTACAAGTTTTTATAAGAAGAACAGTAAGCAGATGAATAACACCTAAACAAAAAGACACCTCAGCTTTTTTTTAGGAGCCAGTCAGTGCGGAAGTAAAACGAGCGCAGGGTTCCCCAACACCAACGGTAAACCGGGGCATTCTCCTAGCAACAGACGCGGCGACACAGCACGCGAAATCCCAGCTAGGCCCAAATTACTCGGCCGTTCTGCGACGGCAGCGATCCGAACGCGGTAGAAGAGGCACAGGCGTGACAAGCAACGATCCGATTCTGCAACGGGATGCAGAGGGGGGGGGGGACAGGAGGCGGGTGGCGACCAGGGATGAGCGGATTAACCGTTATCCGGTTTCCGCGAGGTTTTGGACCTTTTGGCAATTTTGGGCCGGATAACGAACAACAAATTGGCTGATACCCAGGTTTGGGTATGGTATTGCATAGCTGTGTAAGCTTCACAATCATAGGAGTGATCACGAGCAACAATAGAGAGCATTTAAATCTAGAAGGTGGGTGACTTCAGGCACTGGTGACGAAGTTGGAAAGACGTCAAACTTCCATCCTTCCAGGGTCGTTCATTTATACCGTACATCTATGAAACCTACTATGGGCTGATTTCTTCATGAGCTTTTCACCACAAGCCATATGCAAACCAAGAATGCATACAAGCTGCCTTCATAATATTACTGACGGTCACAAGTGGAGGTCCTGGCACATACAAGATGAACTGCTTAGTGCCGAATTTAGCGTTCTTTTCCACGATCGCAATATGTAGGTAGCATTCGGCAATGGTATTTTAGTTTTTACTGATAGACTGTTGTAACGCATTAAGCACATACCACTGAGCAGTAATGAATACAAGCAAAATGGGCACAGTTCCATCTAAATGAGTGGAGAGAGCTACGCTCCTGCAAATTGTTGGGGTGTGTTTATAGAAACGATCCTCTGAAAGTATTTTTTGTACGCTGGTACTGGTGGTACCTCCGTAACGCTAAGAAATTGATCCTCTATTAAAAATCTAAATAATGCAATTGAACTGTACTAAACTGATTCCCCGCTGCGCATGTTGGAACTTCATTTTAATTTAAGGTTGTCTTTCAGGCACATTCTACTTCCGCTTTTCTAGTTTTCATATCTCTCTGCATGTGCATTTGGAGTGCACAATGGCTTGTAGTGGGTAGCCTGCAGAAAGCTGGTATTTCATCCATCTTATTCCACGTTCTTAGATCTTGTCGAACAAGAGTATCGATCCGCGTGAAGCTGCGAAACCAAGACTGTTGCGCAGACTTTATTCGGCTGACTCGACCTAGCATAGAAAAGTCAAGAGGCATCGGAGGAGCCATTCATCCAAGGATCATTCTGTTTGGTCGCAGCCTTAATTCAAAAAGAAAATCTGACGATTGATCAGTAAATCAACTCAACAGAGGAAACTGACAAAATGCCGGCAAGTTGCTGTTCAATGAAGGAAATGTGAGTGAATAAGAGGTAAATGAGTCTCACATTCTCTCCCTATAGGGCGTCTTGTGAAGGTTTCAATACTGTTAGTTGGGCTGTTTTACGCATCCTTTGTCTCGCTATTCCCATTCGTTTTAAACGCCAAAAATATGAAAAATTGTAAATCGTATTATGGAAATGTGCTTGGATGAACAAATTCTCAATCTCTCCTCATCTTTTCAGGACTTAAATTAAGGTGATCATAGCGAAACATCAGAAGAGTAGAGTTTGCAGAACAGTTTTAGTTTCACAGCTTGGTGGTCTTGCTATTTGTCCTCCCTGATGAGTTTGATAGCAGTTCGCGGAACTTGGTGAAGGAATTGTGGTTCACAATTCGAACTCGACATCGGTTTGGATGGCAATGAAGAAGCGTTTCTTTTACCGAAGTTTCGTGAGAATCCCATAGGGCTTTGTTAAGGCGACTGCACTATGTTTAAAAAACTCCACTAAAGTGGTTAGAAAAGACTTATAATTTGACAGCAGTTGCGTTCCATATCTGATGTTGAAACTTGAGCAGTTTAAACCCAGTTTTATTTTTGTTGTTTGTTCGTTATCCGTTTTTCCGTTATCCGGCGATTTTTGGGCAAAATTATCCGTTATCCGTTATCCGGGTTTCAAAATTTTGTTATCCGCTCATCCCTGGTGGCGACGGACGAGGAAATGGACCTTCCTCCTGACAACTCAAATCTTGGTTCATCCGAAAGTCTCGTCCTTATCTGGAAATCGTGGAAATCGTCCTTATCTGAATCACCTTAGGGCTTTTCCAAAGTGTCATTGCTCGCATCGTCCATTTATTCCTTGCTTAAAAACGTACGCAACCGAATAATTTGAGTCGGGGTCGGATCTAGTTGTCGCTGCATCTATGCCGAAGTCGTGAACTCGTGAAGGGCATTGCGCGCAGAAGCTTGAAACACGTGCTGCAGAGCTTCCATCTTTACAACGAAGTTCTCCGGTTGATAAAGATGAACTCATTGATAGCCGTCATTGTTATTTCATCATCTTGACGTGCAGTGGTCGACCTTTCTCCACGGTATGTTCTCTGATCGATGGTTGGCACATGAGGAGGATCATACGACGTAGCTGCCTCTTCTAATATGTAGCTGGCAGCAAACAGCACAGTTGGAGGCTCGTCAGCTGTTATGGACTACGATTATATAGAATTGCTAAGTGATAATCAGCCACACAAATCAAACCTTGTAACTGCTCAGAGGCTTTCAAACGGCAACGTTTGCGTAGTAAGCTTTTTAACCTTTAGCACTTGGAAAAGATGTTTTTGTATTCATGCTTAAGCCTTGAGCGGCTGTTATAGGAAACATAGCGGTCTCTTCGATAACATGCGATCAAGGCTAAAAACAAGAATGTTAAAACGTTATTTCACCGAATGCCTTCACCTAAAGGGTTTCCTGATGCTGATATCAGTGGCCGGCTCATGCCGATAGCGCGAGAGAATAGTGATAAGAACGTGGTTGCTAGGAAAACATCGTAGATGTTCTGTTCGATCAAACAGCGGTGATTGTGGGCATCTCTGCCCAGAAGGCAGAAAGAGCGGGTTCAACTCCGACCTGGAGTCGACATCTTTTGATAACAACTAATCCATTTAACAACTCAAAACTTATTTAGGGGATTGGAGGGGATTAATACATGCTTGGATATTTAGCTTATTCCTCTTAGGTTACGCGAAGACAAGGTTCCACAAGATGTCTTATTGTTTCAAAGATCTCCCATGTAATGAGATTTGTTTCCGACGAAGTGAGAAGCTCAATGTCGAGGTGACTGATGAGATATGAGCTAAAAAAATCACGTGCTTTGGTTGAGATCTCACCCAACAAATGGAAGGGTACGTTAATGTGCAATGTGTTAATGTGCACCAAGCGACCATCTCTGTGGAACATCCATTTGTTTTATCCAATCATGTACAAACTCGACTTTCTCTGTGATGAATTGTGAGAACATGGGGTACTTGGACTAATTTCATCAGCACGTTTTCGTCACATTTCCACAAGTTTGCGCAAATTCTAATCTGGTTACGTCGTTGCCTATAATAGAGCGTACATGTTCAACTAGACTATTAAGATGTCCACTGCGAAAAACACTTAAGCATTGTTAATATTTGTACATTTTTTAGTATCGCGACGCCATCGAGATTGATAAAAGTGACGATTCAAGAAGAGGCGGGGTGAGTTTTATGATTCACAGAAAATTTAGTACGGCATACGATTTTTCTTGATAGGACCTGTTCTTCATTAGTAAAATAATAGGCTGTATGGAAAGCAACGGACGCGTGTAGCGCATTCGGAAGAGGCGCCGGCTGTCGCGTGCACCCGATACCAGGTTCCTGGTTCGGATTTCCCACACAGGCCAACCAAGCCTTCCATCCTCCGGGGTCGACAAATTGGTACCAGACTTGTCTAGGAAGGATAAAGCACTGACTCGTTCATCGGCTGGCCACCGCAAGTAATTGTATGGACAAATACGCATTCAAATCGCCTCCACGACATCCCGTAGATGTAGAATGCGTGGCGCATTCCAAAAGGGATTGAGTAACGCCGTTCTTTATCCTTTATCCTTATCTTTTAAAGAAAGCATCCTGCAACATACATACAGCTATTTCTCATGTAATTTACAGATCTCGGTTCTTGAGAATTTCTGGGGTTTTAACGAGGAAGCTCAACCAGACACCTTTCAAGTTGCTCCTTGTCGTTAAATTGTTTCCCCTGCAAATAGTTCGTTAACGAAAGAGCACGTTGGAGGAAGCTTCGCTGAATACGGTCGGTGGGACAAAACATGTCATGGGAAATACTAGAGTTTTTGTGAGTTACCTTGCATTTGGCGGAATACCAAAAAGAGTGGACGGAAACTTTCCTTACAATCTAATAGCAACTATCATGCGAACCGAATTCCACAGAGACATGTACTACTCTTCGTAATACACAAACGTTTAAATTTTTAAATTACGTATATATAATTTGAATTCATCGATCAAGCGGAATTTGAGTACATTGATCCATGGAACCTGGTACAGGTGTGCTTTGATAAGCCGAATCATGGTAACTTTTAGATAAAGGGGATCGTTTATGATATCTTTTTCTTTGTTAACACGTCGACGCGATTTTTTCGCGTGTCTGGTGCGTGAGACTAGTTGATTTTTCGCATCATCGGGAGTCGTTTGTTAGAGGGCGCCATCACCTGTTAGAAGGCCAATAGATCTGTAACCGAACATTGTTTTGGAGGGCCGCACTTTCTACTACCATACAATGCCTAAAGACGATGAATTATAACAGAAAACGATCATTCGTAAGAATTGAATCCAACCGGAATGACAAATTAGAAGACTGCGACACGATATCGTGTCAGGTGGTCATCAACGTGTAAAGGAAGGAACAAATCTCATCACAACTTGATTAAAATAGGCTAAATCTTGCATGGTTTCAAAAAGCTCACATCCAAACTATTCGAATCAGCGTCGGATCTGGTGTTCGTCGCATGTATGGAATGGACCTTTCCTTATTTATTTATTGCACTCGTAGGTGCGCTCTAGGAGAGCTAGTAGTATAGTAGTTTCCTTCTTGATCGCATCAGCACATAGTGGTATATCCGGGAGTCAATGATCATAAAACCTCAACTCGTTTTGAAATACCGGAAAAAGAAATGTAAAACGTGTGCGCAACAACCATCAACCCCCGTCACACCTCTCAAGATATGCCTCGATGGCGCAGACGGTAGGAGTGAGACCGAGGGATTTTAAGTTCGGGTCAGCGTGCTGCCAGCACTTTTGCACAGTGCGCTTTTTCATGACTACAAGAGTCAATCTTAGACCATAAATGCTTGTGTGTCTCGAAGGTGTCTGTCACACTCGTAGGTGGCAGCTGGTAACGACGATGTCCAACCAGGGCCCTTCTCTACACCCAAAGATTACGCGTTGAACGAAGACGAAGTGGTCATTGTTTGCCAGAGAAAAGATTGTCCCTCACTGGATGTTTTTGTAAAATGCTGCTGGTGTAAAAAAAGGTTATTCTTTACTTGTTTCATAATTTTTTACCATAGCTGTTGACTAAAAAGCAAGAGCAGTAAGATTTTTTATTTCCAGAGAAATGATATGGTGCAAATACGTATCGTTGTAAAACTAGTACATATGATGGCGCAAATAGACTGTATTGGTTAGCGGTAAGCGTTAGTGGTCTAAAATTGACTCCTGTGATCACGAGAAGGAGTAATAACAACAAACTAATATGTGCAAAAAATATGGTCATACGCGAACTCGAACCATGAAAGCCACCAGATGCGCTTCTATGAGGCACCAATCCTACCTTCAGATCGGAGTTGTCTTGTTGAGCTGGTAGCCAAAGCTGTTATTACATTTATTTAACTCGGCTTACGTTTCGGCGACCTCGCCTTAGTCGAAGACCGAAAAAGTTGAAAAACACTGGTGAAACTGTCCTCACAAACACTATTTCATCCTGCAGAGTACTAATTTTGAGTAGAGATAACAACAAATCCAGCATGACAGTTATGAAGGAAGGGCTGACCTTATAGGTGGATGCCGAGAAGGGCCATCACTCACCCCAAGCTGGACTTGAACGTGGGTGAATGAGCCTACCCCGCAGGACAATCCGACATAAATACCCTCTAATACGTCCCAATTTGATTACCTAAAAATCAGTAAAGGATAAGTGAGTAAATAGGACTAACACGTATCGTTGTAGTACATAACATTGTCTTTAAAATGTTATAAAAAACTGCGCAAAAAATTTCAAAGCTAAGTGGATAGAACAGCTGCGCAGATGGCAACTTTTTCGTTTTTTCACTTTTCACTTTAACGACCTAAAAATTGATGAGATTCAGGATGAAAAAAGAAATGCAATATGCTCTGATAGAGCAAATCTTTCTTTCAAAAGTTGCATAGCGCCCTGTAAGAGACCGCTGACGAAATCGGCAATGAATCGTGGAATAAAAAACAGCGGGGACTTATGGGACAACCTAATATTTACACTGTATCATATCAGCAACGGTACTGTAAATCCACACAAACACATAAACTTCACGGGATAAGTATGAATTTGGTTCACTCTTTCACGGCGATGCCTGTGCTATATGCCGATGATCAGGTTGGAGGAAAGCTCCTCGTGATTCTCAGTGTCCTCCCCCAAACTGGCCACTGGCAAGCTCCGAACCTGCTGATGGCAGGGACAACACATATCATGACGAAATCCCAGGTGCCCCGCTTCGTCAGGAAGTGTGTGGCTGGGTCGTCAGGCTTTCCGCTCACAATCCTTCTTGTCGATAGCTCGGCTGAATTTAAGGACCACATCAATGTGCTGTCAGAGGTGCCCAATAGAAAAAAGTTCGCCTGATGACCATTCCAGCTGGTGCAACCTACCTCTGCCAGCCGTTGGATGTCTTTCGATTGTTCGAGCGGTACATCCGACGAGTGCATGATTATGTGACACAGCATCACCCGGAATTTGCTACATACTGTGGACACGGCATCTTGAAAATAAGTAAATAGCAAAGAACTGGACTCCATTCGCACGCATTTATTCGATTGCGGATTATAAGCTAGAACTACCGGCAGTTCTGCGCTCCAGTATTCCGCCCATGTCTGGCATACGCTTCGGTGGCGAAAGGATATGTTGATGACCACCTGGAGCCCTTCTCTACGGCTACTGCTTATGCCTTCAACGGAGAAGAATTAGTAATGCCTTGTCACGGAGAGGAAGGTTCGTCCTTCGCGTTTGTAAGATGCTGCTGGTGTGATAAGCGACTATGTTTTAAATGTTTCATAGTTCTATATCATAACTGTTGATTATCACATATCCGTGTTTTATCTGCTTCCGAATTGGGCAAGGGAGGGAACTCCAGGATGTAGGCAATTTTAACATGGGCGCGTCACTCGAGTCACACCCTGGAGTCCCTTCCCCGCCCAAATCTGTGCTCTCCTCCGTGTGAGTGGAGGAGAGCACAGAACAGAGCTATGGCATTGTTTCTTCCTTTTTTCTACAAGAACTCGGTCACCCAGACAACATTCTCCAGATCTAACGTGACGACAATGAAGCACGCAAGTAGGGAAGTGATGAAACACCGAGGCAGTTTAAAAACCGCTTTGGCGCCACAAATATGGTGCAGTTACGTACACCACACCACGTCCGTCGCCCCAGTCGCTCTTGTCGCTCCAGTCACTCCAGTCGCTCTTGTCACTCTTGTCGCTCTTGTTGCCTGTTCATACTTCCGCGCGGTGCGCACGCCGCGTACGCCACGCGCGCTGCGCTCTTGTCGCTGCTGTCGCGAAGTATGAACAGGCTCTTAGCTGGGTCCTAAGAGCCTATTGATACTTCGCGACAGCAGCGACAAGAGCGCAGCGCGCGTGCCGTGCGCGGCGTGTGCAGCGTGCGCAGCGCGCGGAAGCATGAATAGGCGACAAGAGCGACTGAAGCGATAAGAGCGACAAGAGCGACTGGGACGTCGGGCGTAGTGTGGTGTACCTAATTGCACCATAACGTCTACTTCGTGGCCTAAAATATCAAGTGAATAGAGGTCTTCACGTCTAACCTCAACTTCAATTGCATTAGTTTTTGGAAACTGAAACAGACACAAGCAAACAGTTATATTAGTAAAAAGTTCCCGGAAACGACGGGAGCGACTGGGGCGACTAGGCCGGCGGACGGAGCGTGAAGCCCGTAATTACACTATAGCGCACTAGTGTTCGAAGGGCCTGTTCATACTTCGCGACAACAGCGTTCGTCGCCTGTGCAAAGCGTGCATATCGATTAAAACCAAGCGCTCGCCGCCGATAAGTGTTCATACTCGAGCGCCAGCGCTGTCGCTCCAGTCGCTGCTGTCGCCTGTTCATACTTCCGCGCGCTGCGCACGTCACGCGCGCTACGCTCTCGTCGCTCCCGTCGCCCGTGCGGAACATGCAAATCGATCGCGCCTCCGAAAAGTGTTCATACTCGAGCGCCGGCGCTGTCGCTCCAGTCGCTGCTGTCGCCTGTTCATACTTTCGTGCGCTGCGCACGCCGCGCACGCTGTGCTCTCGTCGCTCTTGTCGCTGCTGTCGCGAAGTACGAACAGACCCGAAAGCAACGATTACTATTCCACCATTCTTCAGACCAAGGTAAGGTGTGCTATTATATTTCTTTTGAGTGGCAGATTGATTGTGTAGGTAGTACCGGGGTGCACACGAAATTCTGCGCGTTAAATTTTTTTAACGAAAAATTTTCGTTAAATTTCCGGTAAATCGTTAAATTTTGTTAAAAAAGGCAACTAGCTGCAAACAATTATTTCAAGTGAGAAAAATTAAGGAGAACCTCGTACGTTTCAACATCAAGAGGTCAGAAGCTAAAGTTCAAGGAATGAAGTATAACACTGCAATGTAAAATGAACTGTTCAACATAGACAAACACGGAAAAATGAACAATCGTTCAGCAACAAATCATCTACAGAGTGCGGAATAAGAACAGGTGTGGAATTATCATTCAAGATGATCACCGACAAGGCATCTTAAAATGTTCGATCAATACCCGGAGGTACACGAAGTTTCCCCCTTTCCTAGATCTTTTGTCCGACTGTTCTGCGAGCATATACAATCTTGTTGACACCGGCACGTTAAGTACAGAGAGAACTAATAAAGGTACAATTAAAAGCCTATCAGTGGAATGTTAAAGCGTTGTCGAAAGCACGAATTTTGAGTGCCTGATGTTTGAGACCAATCCATTTTTTGCAACGTTGGGACCATGACACGGCATCGTGTCGCATGGTCCTAAATTGCCGAAAAGTTGTTACACGTCGTCAACGTGTTAACGTTCAGGAAAATTAGTTTTGCTAATTTTCGTTATTAGCGTTTTTATGAAATCGTTTAAAATACGCCCAGCGTCCGGAAACATTCCCCCCGCCTCAACTGTTCCAGATGGCGTACAAAATATTCTGGGATAAGCAGCGCCAGGTGAGGACACGCTTATCCTACGAGGAGTTTAGGCCAGTATCTTTGTGAAATCGTTGACGTGCCTGGGGAATTTCCATCTCCAAAATGCATTAACCCTTTCACGACACGCGCGATTTTCAACTGAGTGCCGCATGGGACAGCGCTCATTTTCCCCGCGCGCTGATAATTTGAATTATTTTATTTGTATTATTTATTAAACATGAAAAAACAGTAACAAGAGAAGTTTCCCATGGACTATATTGACCGTAAATATTAGTGGACTCCGCGATTAATACTGTGCCTTGGTAATATTCCATGAACTCCATGAACTATTTTTATGGTGGTGTCCGACGACATCGTCGGACAATGTCGTGGAAGGCTTAAAGGATAAGGACAAAGGATGGCCTCATTCCATCCTTTATCCTTATCATTTAACACGTGGCAAATTCAATCTCTTTTGAGAGCGCGGAGCATTCTAGTTCTGCGGGATATCCATGAGGCGTTTTGGATGCGTATTTGGCCATACAATGACCTGCTGTGGTAGGTTGGTTCTGGCCGATACTAACCAGAAACGTGACTGCGCCCAGCAGTCTTGATATCTTACTCTAAATGCTGATGTTGGACCACCTTTGATTCGACAAGGACCCTCAATGAAGCAATTTCACAAATAAGCGACCCTACAGTCGAGTCACCCGGGAAGACCTTCACACAACCTTGTCGCTCGTTTACTCGAATGCAATTTGTCATCCTTTTCTCTTATCAACAGTTTTACAATGGTTGATTGATTTGAAGAACTTCTGAAGGACAGGACGGTTAGAGGTAATTCGAGGAAGGTGCGCTTTTTGCTTGATATAGAGCAGTGAGGCTATGAACATTCGGAAAGTGAAATAGGGGGAAAACCCAGAAAAATGCTTAAAATTTCAAACAGGTGAAAGCGTCTTGTAAACGAAGCTAACAGAGTTCACTTACCTGCAATGTTATATAACGCAACCAAATTTTGTTCAATTTTGTCTAGTCTCTGCCGAGATATAGCAAAAAATTAAAGTGTTGCTGCCGTTGATCCAAATGAACATGCCATTGGGCTGTGTTATCCACTTTCCTGTTTCCTCGAGGAGCATTCAGCATTTTCAGAAGAAACTTCCACAGCCGTCCGATCTGGAGCAAGGAGTAAGCAGCCAAGGCGAGGCAGGGCAGCTGGGATACACACGGGTAAGCGTATTGAGGTGTTAAAATAGGACAAGGCTAAGGGGTAACCGTATTGAAGAGAAAGGGAAGTGCGGGCACTGTGCACAAGTAAAGGGACTGTACGCGTACCGCGCAAACGAGTACAACCAAAGTGACAGCGGGGCCCAAGCAAGGACAGAACCAACCATAACACCGATCCACACTACCACAGCGGATGGGTGGCCAATCCGCATGGTATAGGATGTGGGAGCTCCCCTAGGTGCGGCCGGAGAAAAACCACTCCGGCACTTACAGAATTTAGCGGTCTAGACCTCACTGTCCTTTTGCCCCTCTCGGAGCTGCTCTAGCCCCGTCTGCCGCCCCGAATGTTCCACATCGCTGGTTTCCTAGGCGCTGCGCAACCCAAATGGACCCCCGGCGCTTCAGATGGCTGGTTGCCACAGTCCAGCCGGACTTCTGCACCGGGGCCAGTGGGCGCGAACAAACCTAGTGAGCTTTGGCCCCAACCCACACAAGAGCCCCAACCTTCTAGTTACCTATTCCGAGGGGATATGCGGGGGGAGGGGGATCACCTCGCACAGAGGCGTGGTAACGCCGTTTTTACGGTCAGGGTAACCACCACTGACAAACGGGATCGCTTACCAACGGCCGATGCACCATGTTGCGATCGGTGGCCCCGCAGGCAGAGCAGATCCCCTGGCCTTTGGAAGCTCCGTGTCGCGCCACAGGCACCGGAGGGTCCCCAGATGCTCCCTAACCCCAGATGGAAGAGGGATCTCCGCGTATTGGCCTTGCCCATAACGTATTGCCGCCCGTCGTATTGGTAGAACTCCAGCTATCGCGATTGCCCCCTCCTTCGCCTCCTGCCATTTCACTCCGCGCCTCCCCATGCGTCCGTGGTAGGCCACCGCAAAACCCAGACCAGCTAAGGGACACAACAGAAATTACACCCACACAATATATACATGGGACACCGCGGCCCATGTCTGCAGGGCGGCTAGCTCGCCGTCCCCGCAGTGGCCTGAAAGATATCAAAAGGAACTCACCCTTTTCCTCGGCAAGTTCATAAGGTTTATTGCAGTCCTCGTTGAGCAGCGAATACCATAAGTCGAATAGAGAATAGAGCAGGTGTCCTCCTCGGCCATACTGACGGAATATCCCTGAGGCCGCGGGGGTGAGCGTAGAGCTCACTAGACCCCACGGCCCCTCCTGGTGCTGTCCCCTCGTAGTGAGCGATCCAAACGTCGTGCAGACCCAGGGGCCCACGATGGCTGTCCGGCAGGACGGAGTATAGCCGCGTGCACACTCCGCTGCGGCAGTGCGGCAGCCACGCTGAAGCATAGCGCGGAGGGGCGGAGTCACACTGCGGCAGTGGAGCCCGCAGTGAGGGGGTGTGTACACTTCGTTGCCGCAGTGCTGCCGGCAGCGGCCGCAGCGACAGTGGCAGCGAGGAATGACCCGGGTATTCCTCACTGTCGCTGCGTGCGGCCGCGGCGCAGTTCAACAGTGCCGCAGTGTGCGGGACCAGCTCCGCCCACATTCCACTGTCCGCTGCCCGCTGCAAAGTGTGCATGCGGCTTATAGGCGCGAGAGCGGCTGCCTGCGCCGCCGCTGCGCAGGGACGATCGATGGAGCCCAGCAGTGCCGGAAGGGCGGAGCTTGCGCCCTCGGCTGCTGACGTCAGCCACTTTCCCATGCCTCGGCCGGATTAAGTGCCTTATCGGCAAGCCATCGTGGGAAACAGCGCGCCCGGCCAATCACAGTGATCGCGGGGTCGCGACACTCCCGGCCCAGAAAAAGTGACGGCATGGGCGTAATCCCTATGAGAAAGTAGCGCCGTCGGCTGCCCCCTGCGTGCCCTATTGCCTTTTTGGTGGGAGGTTGCAGCACCCTGAGGGGAAGACGCGGGGTTTGTGAAACAGCTACAACCCAACGCCACAACCCCGGGTGGAAAAGACTGGGGTGATCGGTAGGAGGACTCCTTTACACTTCAGGTGATAGAGATAAAGTTTGCTCAAACTCACTTCCTACCGCTACCTGCAAGGCCTCTGGCAAACACATTCGAAATGAGGCCGCTTACCTAGGGCACAGAGTCGATCACAGGAGCGTAGTGAATGGAAAGCAAGGGATGAGAGCAACGAAGAAACGAACTGGCTGACTAACGAAACTAATCAACTACTACAACATGTGAAACTACTATGATGAAAACGTCTAAACTAGTAGATCACTACAAGGAAAAAGCTAGCATGAAAAGCGGGAATCTACATACGATAAACGACTACCAAATGGGGAATGCAACGCAAAAGGACAACAAATGTAAAGGAACTACTATAAACTACACATCGGCATGAAGCGCCGAGGCTCTCAGTCGAGCCGAACCGCATGAGTAAACCGCAAAAACATCAACAAAACACTACTATAATACTGCTACAGAAGAATACTTTACAATAGCTACAGGGACACAAGAACACTGATGCGCGTCATACCGTGGCGACGAGGGGAGTCAGGGCTGCTGCGGGAGCATTCCGTCACTAGGACGTACTAGCTCAACCGCGCCTCGACGAGCGGCCATCGTCCTCGACCATAACCATCGTGTCATCCTCGTCCATGGAAGCACAGCCCGACCAGATTGATCATCGCATCGCCATCGTACTTGGCTAGAATCATCATATCACATGCGTTCAAGGAGGAGGAGGTTGGAAGAATCTACTGACTTAATAGAGAAGCTAACTGCATGCAACTAATAGAAGGAAAAGCTACTACAACTACGCATGCAACTAACCAAGGAGGAGAACTACTATATGACTACTCGTGCAGTTACATAGAAAGGAAAGGACCTACGCATGCAACTAAGTTAGAGAAGAGAAAACTGAGGGTGCACTAGATAGAAGAGAGAAGGAAAGAGGAGAACTAAAACTAGGTGAACTGTTACGGCGTCTTATGGCCCTATGCTATGCGCCGGTTTCCATGCGGATTCACCGCATGCCGTAATGACAAAAATCTGCAAGTAAATAAAAAACCGTATTGACTAAGGGAAGGAAATGTTCCTACTAGAGACGGGCTTATGCCTGCTGGTGGTGTGCGGCTGGATGGCTTCCGGTCGGTGTTATTGAATAGCTAGCTCAACGAGTGCGTGGCGTATCCTGCAACACTGTAATATTCCTACATTACACTTACCTAGGCGCCATCCTGCGGCTCGTAGTCTGCCGTCCGTTTCCCCTAGAACTCTAGACTGTTTCGTCTCAACTTCCCTGTAATGCTTTGAAGTTGTCGTAGTGAGTATATATGTCTCGTTGGAGACCGTATTGAGTAGCGTGCCCTGGATTGGCTGTGTGTCAGAGCGAGAGGAGGTACGAGCTTAAGGTGTCGCTGGATGTATGCGACTGACCGCGTGCGGTGACCGGAGATGTTAATTGAATTGGCACGGTCACTCAGTGACGTCTCTGGACTGTTTGTAGGAGACATGAGTGGAGAAGTTGTTGCCAGCAGAGTGTATGAGAAGAGAAAAGGAAAGATGCTCACGCTGGGCAAGGGTTAACTATGGAAGAAGAGGTAGAATAGAAGAATGAAGAAGATGTGAAAAAGGGAAGGAGAGAGTGAGAGGAGGAGAAGCGGAAAAATAAAAAGTGCTAAACGCTGCATGAGGAATAGATTCTAAGAGCACTAGAGAGGTATAGAGGAAAGATGACTAAGGGGATAGGAGATAAGCAGTCAAAGTGAAGAATAGAAGAGACAGAGAGGGAAATCAAGAACAATTAACCTGAAAGGGCGATGAGAATTAGATAAGTATGGTTGAGTGATAGCGAAAGCGAAAGGAAAACCAAGCAAGACGAAGATAACAGAGTGCCTAAAGAAAACCTATGAAAGGCTTAGACTAAACGACGGGAATGCAAGAAGGAATGACTAAAGAAAGCTACAGCTGAGAAGTGAAAGATAAGAGAAGAACAAGGGCCAGCATACGTCACCAGTGTTGTTCAATTACGGTCTCATGCTCGGCGGAACCTTGTTCCGGCCTGCAAGCTCTTAAAGGGAGTCGGATGGTTCCATGGCACGCATCTTTACAGCTCTCCAGTGGCTCGTAATGTGAATTGAAGACGCGTCATGCTATTTGAGGTTCAACCTGTCCGTGTGACGGTCTTTGGTGCGCATGGTGTCGAAAACCTTGTTTTCGATCGCATAGGCCGTCACACGAGCACGTTGGCAAAAAAGGGGGTCGCGTCTGGTTATCGTATTGGATGGTGTACGTAATGAAACGCGGACCTTACGGCGGGTTAGTTGGAACTCTTCACGGCAAGACTGATGGTAAAATGTCAGGGCATTTTGTCGCAAGCACGCCGGTATGAACACTTGCGGCTATTTTGACAGCTCCAGGATTCCGTGAAGGGGTTTCGCCGTATGTTCGGTCCATGTGTGGACTGCCGCACCTTACCAAGCGGTCCGGAGCACAGGTCAGCAGCAGCCACGCCGCTACTGACTCCGCTAGCCGGACGAAACGGGAACTTCGAGTGGGGATCTCTCCTCTTGGGGGTGTACCGACAGCCTATGGCTGGGCTGTGCAAGTCCCTCGAGCTGGTACCGTCCGTCCATGGTCAGATCGGTCCTCGACGGGCTTGGACACGCCAGCTCGTATTGATGGTACTGTAGCACGGGTTGGTCCCTGCGCCTCGCTGACGCGCAATTTCGTGCCGCTTCTACTCCACGGTTCACTGCCGCATTCGGAAGGGGCCTGCCGGTCGCACTTTGGGCTTGGTGCTCGATCGATATTGATGACGGGGTGATCGTCGGACTCTCCTGCACGTATCGATCTTACACGGGCCCATAACATTTACGGCAATGAGCGACCGAACAAAACAGCATGAAGGGAGGGATGAAGATGGGATATGATGAATCCGTAACTGAGGAGGGAGGATATGAAGAGAGAAGACTGCTGACAAGGAGGTAGAGAGACTAGGAAGCTAAAACAGCTATGAAAAGAAAGTAGAGACTGACTAAAGACAGCTATGAAGCTACGGAGAGAATGACTAAGACTATGAGGATTTAAGAAAGGGGTATGGCTGCAAACGTACTGAACAAGCCCTATGAAGATGCAACCAGGTGTAGGAATGAGGAAGAGCGTGAGACACCTAGTTAAACAAAAAAGATAGAACAGAGAAGGAGAAGTGGGTAGGTGGGTGGATAAAGAAAGGAAACCCCAAGGGCCACGGAAGAGAGGCTGCAGCGGAGTAAGCAGCCAAGGCGAGGCAGGGCAGCTGGGATACAAACGGGTAAGCGTATTGAGGAGTTAAAATAGGACAAGGCTAAGGGGTAACCGTATTGAAGAGAAAGGGAAGTGCGGGCACTGTGCACAAGTAAAGGGACTGTACGCGTACCGCGCAAACGAGTACCACCAAAGTGACAGCGGGGCCCAAGCAAGGACAGAACCAACCATAACACCGATCCACACTACCTCAGCGGATGGGTGGCCAATCCGCATGGTATAGGATGTGGGAGCTCCCCTAGGTGCGGCCGGAGAAAAACCACTCCGGCACTTACAGAATTTAGCGGTCTAGACCTCACTGTCCTTTTGCCCCTCTCGGAGCTGCTCTAGCCCCGTCTGCCGCCCCGAATGTTCCACATCGCTGGTTTCCTAGGCGCTGCGCAACCCAAATGGACCCCCGGCGCTTCAGATGGCTGGTTACCACAGTCCAGCCCGACTTCTGCACCGGGGCCAGTGGGCGCGAACAAACCTAGTGCGCTTTGGCCCCAACCCACACAAGAGCCCCAACCTTCTAGTTACCTATTCCGAGGGGATATGCGGGGGGAGGGGGATCACCTCGCACAGAGGCATGGTAACGCCGTTTTTACGGTCAGGGTAACCACCACTGACAAACGGGATCGCTTACCAACGGCCGATGCACCATGTTGTGATCGGTGACCCCGCAGGCAGAAGAGATCCCCTGGCGTTTGGAAGCTCCGTGTCGCGCCACAGGCACCGGAGGGTCCCCAGATGTTCCCTAACCCCAGATGGAAGAGGGATCTCCGCGTATTGGCCTTGCCCATAACGTATTGCCGCCCGTCGTATTGGTAGAACTCCAGCTATCGCGATTGCCCCCTCCTTCGCCTCCTGCCACTCCACTCCGCGCCTCCCCATGCGTCCGTGGTAGGACGACCGCAAAACCCAGACTGGCTAAGGGACACAACAGAAATTACACCCACACAATATGTACATGGGACACCGCGGCCCATGTCTGCGGGGCGGCTAGCTCGCCGTCCCCGCAGTGGCCTGAAAGATATCAAAAGGGACTCACCCTTTTCCTCGGCAAGTTCATAAGGTTTATTGCAGTCCTCGTTGAGCAGCGAATACCATAAGTCGAATAGAGAATAGAGCAGGAGTCCTCCTCGGCCATACTGACGGAATATCCCTGAGGCCGCGGGGGTGAGCGTAGAGCTCACTAGACCCCACGGCCCCTCCTGGTGCTGTCCCCTCGTAGTGAGCGCTCCAAACGTCCAGGGCCCCACGATGGCTATCCGGAAGGACGGAGTATAGGCGCGAGAGCGGCTGCCTGCGCCGCCGCTGCGCAGGGACGATCGATGGAAACTGGCAGTGCCGGAAGGGCGGAGCTTGCGCCCTCGGCTGCTGACGTCAGCCACTTTCCCATGCCTTGGCCGGATTAAGTGCCTTATCGGCAAGCCATCGTGGGAAACAGCGCGCCCGGCCAATCACAGGACCGAGGAGCGATCGCGGGGTCGCGACACTAGGGAAGGCTTGGATTTCATAATGGGACGACATTTGTCTCCATGATGTTTGCTGACGTGACAGCAATTCCGAAGCTGTTAGTCACCAGTGCTTTTGGACGAAGCTGCACTTCTTATCCTCGCTGTAGCTGCATCTCATTTGAAGCAACCGCGCATTCCCTTTGTTTATTCCACGTCATAGAAGTTGGCCTTATTTTAGCTCACTTCACTACCTGCTAATTAATTTAAGGAGTGTTTTGTTTTGGTGTATAAAGCAAACAATGAAGCTATTGTATGACAGCTTCGACCTTCTGCTTCTAAAGAAACAGTACGATATCGTTCCTGTCTTTTGATTCTTGGGCGGGATAGGCATAAAAAACTGCCGCTTTCGCCGTTTTCTCACAACCGCTTCAAAGAGGCCTATTCAAGAAATAAAAGCTACATCCGAAGCCAATGAGGGCGATCTCGCCAATGATGTAGGTATCATTTAAAGGCTTTAGAAAAAATGATTTGAGTTCTATAAATGATAAATGAGTAAAGCCATATAATTATGATAGTTTAGTTATAAAAGTATGGAAAACAAAGAATTCGTTTGATTTTCGTTTCGCACGGGCCATTAGACGAAAACCAAACAGACAGAGTATCCTTCTCCTGTGCTCCTCAGTAAGGGAGGGGAAGGAAGAAGGGGTTGCTGCTGTAAACTAACCTGAGCTCCTCCTGTGGACGCTGGACTTGGCTAACATCAATTGAACGTAAAGAAGTAAGTTTAAGATGTTATAGAATTAATGCTGTAAAGATACTACCGGGAATAAATGAGCCTGGAATGAAAGGCATTAAGGAGATGTAGGAAGGGCAGCAGAAAGGTAGAATAGATTCAACAACTCGCAGCAGTAGCAGTAGCAGAACATCCTATAAAACCTGGACCCTCTCGGTGCATTTATGTACATCGGGCGATAGGAGAAAGTTTGCCGCCACCAGGTTTTGTAGGTCACCAAAACTAAACTTCTGAAACCACAGGATGATACATACAAGATTGGATAGTTTACCCTAATTGCATTCGGATTGTAATTATTTTTTGAATAGTCCACTTTGAGAGGAGTTATGGGAAAACGGCGCGGTTTTTTGCGTTTATTCCACCAAAAACCAAAAGATAGGAGCGGTATTGTAGTTCCCGTGGATTACTGAATCCACTAACATTTACCATCAAGATGTTCCATGGAAAACTTCATTCTCACTGCTTTATTCATATCTAACAAATAATGCGAATAAAATAACACAAATGATCGGCTCGCTGAAAAAGTACGCTCTGTCCCATGCGGCAGTCACGTAAAAATTGCGCGTGTCGTGAAGTGGCTAGAGGTATATGGTAGTGTCATGCTGTCCCCTCCCCCTAGTGAGCATTGCTCCGAAGGCTTCATCACTTCTATCAAAAATTCCTTCGAACGCGGTCTGCTTCATCGCTCTCCTCTCCCACCAAGTGTACGCTGGACTTCTCTGTTATGGATTTGCTGGGTGCGTCTAGTACATAATTCGGAAGAGGCCTAGTGCGTGTTCAACAAAAAATCGCGGACTCATTGGTCTTCGGAATGAAGAGCAACCAGCCAGTCAATGAACACCTACGCCGGGATAATCCTAGACTGCCGTTTATTATATTAATGTACTGCATGATATGATTATATTCTTTACTCTATTAAAGGAGCAGTAACAAACAATTCTACTGGAAAAAACGTGCATGCTCAGCGGATACCTCCTTTGGCAGTAGCATAGCCAAATATGTACCGGACAAATACTCCTCTCTCGACGCGGTTCATGGCATTTGAAAGGAATTTTGCTTAGGAGTACCTACAGAATACAGAGATGCGGTTTGCAATGTCTATTGACAACAAATTGCTAATACTCTGGCGTTTTCGACGAAAATCGCTCGAAATCCTTCGATTGAACTTGTTCCGTGGGAGCGCCGGATCCCATATCCAAAATTAGTTTAATCCAGGACACATTGGAAGAGAGAACTATCGTGTTTCATTCCAATATCCCACACCTATCCCATTTTGATCGCTATTCTTGTTCCGCTACCACGACGCATTCTTTAATAAAAAATCTTCAATTAATTGTAACCATATTAGCGTGGGGCAGAAAAAACACTGGTCCCCTCAGAAGATGGGTCACATTGTTATAATCAACACGGATAATCTGATATCTAGCACCAAGAGCCTTCGCTTCCCCCGCTGTCGAAGCATCCCATGTTGTACAGAAAATTTCACTCGCGTGTGACTCGGTGCGGTGTTGAGGCATTGCCAGACGTAATCGACGGAGAAACTCACGAGGAATACAATGAAGTGGCCGTGGACATTCTCAAAGCGACCTATTAGGATTGCAGGACGTTGTCAAAGGAGCACCGTAGTGGTTTCAAAATTTCCTGCACACCTCTGGGAAGGTCAAAAATAGTCAAATACTGTAGCGCTTCAGTGCGGGCTGACGCAAAACTGACGCCAGGAAATTCTCGTCGTGCTCAAAAATCATCCTATAAAAGGCTTGGAGCTTCAATTTTTGTTAGAACGTGGAATTTGACAAATTTTTAAAGGAAGCGAGAAGGCACGCTCAGGGAAGGCACCTACCACAATGTCTGCAGCAGTCGGATATCCGAGTGGATAGCGCGGTGGGTTCGCAGTAGAGTGATCAGGTGATCGAACCCGGGTTGGGGCTTATAAGTTGCTGATGGCGATTCTTGCAATTATGTCAACGCAGAGTGCATTTTGGTCACGGCGGGGATCAGTGTTTGAATTTAAACATCGTTTCTAACCCGTTGCAGAATGTAGGCAAAGCTGGCCTTTGTCGAAGATGAAGACTTCACACACACAACAGGTGACTCTGCTAAGTTAGGCTAGTTCTGAAAAAAAAACCATTTCGCGAGCAATACCTTTCACTCATAGGGCAGGTAGTTTGTACTTGAAATTCTCTAAGCACCTTCAGCTCCCCTTGACACCGAGACAATTCAGAAGCCGAGTTGAAAGTTTGTTGCTTATGTAATAAATCTGTCCCCTCACGTTTATTCACGTGTAGATTACACGGCCTCATGGACCCTTACATAGCAAAACACAGAGATAACATAAAGGTTATTGTTAACAGTCCACCCCACACTTCCCCAACACACTCCTCCAGCACTTCTGTGCACAAACAAACAATCGAACGACCGTTCTCGCTTATATGTTGCAGGATTATTCCACTATCATGACGTGCGGTAGCGCAGCCGGAGGAGGTACCGGCTGACGTTTTTCCGAATCGAGTTTCTTTGCTAGAATTCCTTCCAGGCTATCTAATGTTTATATCCTTCAAGCCCAGTGTCTTGTCTGGCAAGGATAAAAGGGAGACTCCATCGACTGGCGACTCCATGTCACTATGTAGACCACATACTCATTTCAACTGCCTTTCCGACATTTCGCAAAAAAAGTATTGGCTCTCACCGTCCTTTATCCTTTCTCATTCTGCTCAGTCCCTGTTGGGATCCGCCACGCATTCTACATCTGTGGGGTATCCTGGAGGCGAGTTGAATGCGCATTTGGCCATACAATGACTTGCGGTGGCCAGCCGATAAACAAGTCAGCGCTTTTTCCTTCCCAGACAGGTCTGGTACCAATTCACTTACCTCGGAGGGATAGCGGAATTGGTTGTCCTGGGCGGGAAATCCGAACCAGGAGCCTGGTATCGGGTGCAGGCGACAGCCTGCCCTTCATCCGATTGCGCTACACGCGCCCTTTAACGGACTATTATTAATATTAATTACCATTGCTGAGAAAGGTCCACTGGGGCTAAGGGTAAGCAACCCAAGATGGGTGTCGTCAGTTAGCTTCTCTCCATCGTTTTCCCAATTTCAGCGCCCAGCCGACACCGTAACCATCCCAATCGAAGAAACGCCATCAACCTCAGCCGCCGAGTTCAACAAACTGGCAGACGAAGTTCGTGCGGCAACGGATTCAGCGGAAAAAGTACTCGAAGACTACACTGCCGAAGCTGATCAGCTACAAAAGGCCAAGGAGAAATTGGAGAGCCAGGAGCCAACACTGTCGAAGCTCAGCGACATGGCTACGGCCATGGCACAGTCAGGCGACACAGACGGCATCGACGTTGTCAGCTCCTTGGCACAGCAGTTCGAGGGGGTACGCAGTGCTATCGAGGACCGCATTGATGACGTGGCTCATGAAGTACGGTGGTAAATCATTCTGTGAGCTTTCTTTAGGTTCTAAAATCTAACCGTAAGACGAGAGCGTAGGCCTAGTCTTGGCAATGTTATCTATCTGTCCTGTAGGTCAACTAGGTGAATACGTAGCGTACTTGAACGTATATGTCGTGAATGTGGCCTACATGATGATGCGGGAACGCGCCGGCAAATCACAGCACCGACCTCAGACAACCCTGCTTGACGGAGACCCGTTTGTACATCCTTGTCTTCTCAATGTAGGCCACATTAACGACTTGTATCCCAGCATCTTACCAAGGGCGTGGCATTACTATAAAGCAGCGTTATATGTGCTACACTTTACGTACACCAGCAGTTCTTTTCTAGCAACCAGCCGAGGAAGAGGCATCGACGACCTCAGATGCCGAGTTCAACAGACTGGTTGATGAAGTTCGTGCGGCGACCGATGCTGCGGAAAGCGTTCTCTTCGAAGGAACGTCGGATGTGGACCGACTGCAGAAGACCAGGGAGGCTCTGGAAAGCCACGAGCCAGCGTGGACAAAACTCACCGATCTGGCTATGGTCAGGGTGCACTCAGGCGACACGGACGGCTCTGATGTCGTCAGCTCGCTGTCGGAGCAGTATGAAGCTGTACGCTTCGCGATCGTCGACCGCATCGATGAGCTTAGATCTGAGGTGAGATTCTGAAGAATTTCCGCCTTACCTTTCTTTCTTTTGGCGTTAATTCTCTGCTATTTCAAATTCTTTTCTGACGTTGTTGTTGTTGAAGTTGAGATGGACTATCGACTTTTACTGTTACTCATTTTTGTTACTTGTAGTTAATGTGGCCTACATGAGAAGGCGGGAGTATATCGGACCAATCATTCCACACGTAGCGGGCAATTCATCCAGGCGGGCGCGCTCAGTCGCTGCCTTTATTGACTGGCCCGTGTTCGGTTGGTGCTCTGATTGGCCGTGATTGACTACGCGTTTCCGCCTGCTAATGTAGGCCACATTATCGACAAGTCCCATTTTTCTTCACTGACATCGGGTTAACGCTTCTAGAATTTACTTCTACCCGTTCTACTCTGTTACTTTTGGTATACAGAAATCTAATAGACATTGATCCTTTACCAGCAACTGACTGGGGGTTCGGCCTTAAAGTCGATAGTATTCGATACGATTTTCTTGAATTGTTTTCGAGCAGGTCTAGCGTACACTTCACTTACATTATCCTTATTTCAATATCGTTCCCTATCTGTCCTGGCGCTTGTAGCGCAGTCAGAGAAGGTGCTGGCTGTCGCATGCACCCGATACCAGGTTCCTGGTTTCGACTGTCCGCCCAGGCGCCTAGGGCAACCGAGCCTTGGCATCCCTCCGGGTCGGTGAATTGACCCCAAACTTGTCTGGGAAGGATAAAGCGCTGACCCTTGTTCATCGGCTGGCCATCGCAGGTCTGGATTTCTCGCCCAGGGAAATCGAGCCTTCCATCCCTCCATTGTATGGCCAAAAACGCATTCAAATCGCGTCGGCGACATCCATATGAAGTAGAATGCGTGGCGCATTCCATGACGGATTGAATAACGTCGTGCTTTATCCTTTTCTTCCTTTATCTGTCATATGGGATACCGCTACGGCTTCCTGTGGAACTATTAGATTGGAGAGTAAGTCTCCGTCGTTTTTTAAACATTTTATATTGATTTCCGCTCAGTGTTTTTTACATAACGTTATAAACCGTTCAAATGAGGATGATTCTCTCTACAAGAAGCAGTATTGAGTTTTTCATTAATTTCAATTTTCTTTAATTTTGAAGGCATTAAAGTGGGATGTCTAGAAGACATAAATTGTTTTAACCAGCAGCTCCTAGCCTTTGGTGAAATTTTTGAACAGTGTTGTATCTAGTTCTAAAGAGAATATGTTGCTCTATCAAAGTGTATGTTGCGTTTAGTTGTTCATGCCGATTTTTGTCAATTTTGAGCAAATTGAGCAAACAGAAGAAGCTGTTGGTAAAGGCCATTTTTCTCTTTTTTAAACATTCCGCTAAAAATTAACAAAAATCATTATGAGACAAAAGTGAGATACATTGTCTGATAGAGTAATGCAGTTTCCTTCGTCGAATGATATGTAACATTATCGAGTGTTAAAACCTTTTAGTGAAATCCAGAATAAAATGTTTAAAAACGGCGTTTCCAACCCAATAGAATGCTTGGCGTATCCCAGAGGATTCTCGGAAAACTCTGCGGTCCTCCTTAACTTCGTCAACTGCAGTTCGTTTCCAAAGAGGCCAGTGGGGAATCGAGTTGCACTAAGCGGCCATTATTTTCGCAATCAAATAATGCTCGCAATTCGTACGGCTTTACCATAGAAAATCTGACAGTCTGTCGCTTCATCGATCTTGGCCAAGGACTACGGAACCAGTGGTGCTGCTGAGGCTTCATTCGAAGAGGCTACTTACCGTCAGTAGAGGCCGCGAGTCGGTCTAGTCCGGCTCCTTCTGTACGCTTTCTAGCGTATCTCCACAACCAAATCCGGCTGTCTATTGATATAAACGACGATCACAACAGATTGAGACTGGGAGCCATATTTATCAGAAATGAGATTTAATCACAGAGGGGAATGATTAGAGCAATTGGAGGAAGACCACACCAAGTAGCTCCTAAGTGAGAAGTGTGTGTATCCGCTGGCTCTCCAGGAGAGTCGATGGTGGCACGCCTACATGCGCTACTACAGTATCTCCCCGGATATCAGTTCACGACACTAGGTCAGCCGGCTCCGTATCCGTCGGTCACAGCTCCTTGTGAAGGATTCAAAAGGGATATGGAGCTGGGTTGCAAGATACATATATGTATATACTACATATTGGACTTTTCGAATATTCGAATAAATGAATAATTCGAATATTGGACTTTCTCCGAATATTCGAATATTCTTCTTCTTCTTCAGCGTTTGTCCCGCTTCGTAGCGGGGTCCGCTATCCTGGTGTCATGACGCTACCTTTCCCGATCCAGCGCTAGAATATTCGAATATTCGAAACTCGAATTTATTCGAAATTCGAAAAGGAGAAAGGTATAAGAGTGAATCACGTTGTTCAGTTGTTACATAGCTGGAAATTTCGTGGACATGCAGGTCGCATGAATGGGTGTTCTACTCATCGCGGTTCAAACAAACAGTAGAAATTAGCATGTAATGAGGATACAGTCATTCAGGCCACAAATAAAGATCCACCCAAATACCTCGTATTGGCACATTAGTAACAAGAACATCAGGATGCATTTATAAAGCTTTGCAGACTAGAAAAAATACAAATTCTATGCTTTAAAAAGCATGTCTCAAAAGTGACAGCTACCTTGATTAGGGGATCGATTTTTATTTTTGTTGATAAATAATGGAACGCCGAAACCACTTTTATACAGTTCGTTTCAGAAAAATGGTTACAACACTTTGTGTCAAGCAGGGCTTGAAATTTTATGGAGTGCAGTTTTATTCTCTGATGTTGTTTCCTTCAGACGAGAGAAAATTATTTCCGTAGCAAGCCCATCCTTCGGTTCCGACTCTGTCATTTCTTCGAGGAGCGCTTCAAAAACAATTTCTAGGGAAAGCACATAAGCTGTCGCTAATAACTATCCCTCCAAATGTCATGTAATGGCGTGAAATGTGCCTTGTCCACAACTTCTTTTTAAAAAAAAACTTAAAGAAAATGAGCTCTGGTGATTAATTCGAAATCTGCTCGGAGAAAATCTTTATTTTCAAAAGTAGAACACTCACTGTTCTAACATTTAAAAATTTTATTTTCGCAGTATGTTTGCCATAATTGCCCTCTTCGGTGAGCCCTCTTCAGCTTTTCAATGTGGAACGCACATCTGGAAATAATAATTTATTGTGACATGCAAACACCACCTGAAAAGCTGGAAAAATACGAAGCAACTCTCTGCCAAAACAAAGTGGGAGTGCGACCTCCCACCCCCCTTTTCGAATCTCGAACCTCAAGGTTGACCCTGGCCAGGACCAGAGGGATCAGTGACACCATGAACAATAAGAGGGTTTAAAACGGACAAGTATGGGAGGGGGCTAGTAAGGGAACCAAAAAAACGTAACGATCAGGGGAACCTGGAGCACCAGGATGAGAATCAGTAGGGAAACTAGGAATAGGGAGAACAGCAGGACCAGTAAGAAGTTCAGAGAGGACAAAGGTCACTATGGGACCGGTAAGGTAAGCCAGGGAGATCGGAGAAGGGGTCAAGCTGTACTACAACGGAGAGGACACCAAGAGGAATGGGGTAGGGGTAGCTGTCGCGGAGTCCCCCAAGGATTCAGTAGCGGCTGTCCAAAGAATAAACGACCGCATCATGTCACTGCGGCTGGACACGAAGGAGGGTTACTGGACCATCATGTCTGTCTACGCTCCGCAGACCGGATGCTCCGAGCACGACAAGGATGACTTCTACCCCTCGCTCGAGGAAGCCATAAGGTCCGTACCAGAAGGCGACTACCTCTCCATAGCAGGGGACATGAACGGGCATGTGGGGAGTGGCGGAAGAGGAGTGGAAAGGGTTCATGCAGGTAAAGGGATCGGCCTGATAAACCCGGATGGAGAACGAATTCTGGATCTGGCTATCGCCCACGACCTGGCTGTCTGTAGCACCTTCTTCGCGAAGAGGGAGAGCCAGAAGGTGACCTATGCTAGCGGAGGAAGAAGGACGGAAGTCGACCACATCCTGGTTCGAAGGGCTGCCCTGAAAACAGATTTTACTTAGATTTTACTCTGCAGGATAAAATGGACTTCAGGAGGACACTTTCATGAGTGTTTTTCGACGATTCAGGCTCTGACGAAGGCACCGAAACATAAGCCGAGTTAAATAAATGTGATAACAACTTTGGCTACCAGCTCAACAAGGCAACATAGATCTGAAGTCAATATGCTAAGGTTTATTGGGAGTCGAAATTGGACAGCAATCCTACCGTCTGCGCCACCGAAGCATATCCTTATACCTCTTTTCCCGATCTTTAAAAAAGCAATCAGCGATAACTAACTGATATACATAGTTTGACATAATTTGATAGTCTTCTCAAATTCCGCAAGAATTTGAGAAGGCTATCAAAATATGTCAGAAGTACGAGTTGAGCGGTCTTAGTTACCCTAGTTACCTCTTCTCCAAGTTCTCCTTTCTTGTTTTTCTAAGAAAGCAATATTTTTGGGCATTTTTATGTGTTCAGTTCTTCACGAAGTTACCAAACGATAAAAGTTTCGATGAGGCGGCTTTCTTAGAGCCGAAACGGAATTTAATCAACTGGGGCTCCACTCGCTAGATGTCGCCTAACTTCTACAAATTTGCGTTCCACATTTTTGAGAAGATCACCAAAAGATGTGATTATTCCTGGGAATAAAGGTTTAATTTTTTTAAGAGTGCCACTTACGAAGCACGGTTTGTTGGAGTAACAGTACATTTCATTTATTGTTTTCAGGCCTACGCAGATACGAGTATTAAAATGAAAAGAATCAAGGCTATGGAACTAATATGTTCGTTTCGTCCCTAACCTCAGACGAGCACACTAAAAAGAAGCAGTACACCTCCCTGGCACTCTTCAGTGAGGAAGGAGGTTTTAAAAGAACTTAAAAAATAAATAAAAAGACTTAAACTGACCTGTAATGGGATATAAGTCCACAAAAATTGACGACCTTACAGTAAATCCCATGAATCACCACAAAAAAAGTAAACTAGCTGGGCCCGTAAAGATTCATAGCAAAGAACGGATCTATTCCAACGACGCGCTCGAGTCAACAACGAGAAAATCGGAAAGTCGTGACGATAACACAACGGAACGAAACGGTGCGAGCAAATCACGATATAACACGGGAAAACATATTAGCACTCAAGACACACTTAGGAAACCACAACGTGAGGCCTAGGTGGGGAAAACGAACGAAAGGGACGGCTACCGTGAAAGAAATTGAGCCGCCTTATCCCAAGAGAGCATATATGTGCATCAGGAACATTCTAGAACGCAATCAATCCGCGAAAAACGCGCGCAATTTGTCCGCTCTATTTGCATATATTGTTGCGGCAGTAGGACCCACAGCAAATACGCCGCATGCCCATAAGTGCCCATGGGGGGGGGGGAGTCGACGCAACATCCACGCATGTCGATGGTCACATCACAAACAGCAAATGCTCCGCGATCCCATACGCGGGTGCAGCAGGAAACTGCGCCGCTGTTACGACATAAGTACAAGTAAGATGTGTCACCAACCTCGTGCAACATGCGCTTGGGCTCAGAAGAGGTATTACGGTTTTCATGCAAGCGGTGTCTGGGTTCAGAAGAGATGTCACCTATGTCGCGCAAGGGGTGTCAGGATTCCGAGCACGTGTAATGGGAGACCATTAAAGGGGAGACCAGAAAGCAGGGGTCCAGTGAAAGGTGGGAGGACCAGTGAAGGGGGAGGGATACCAGTAAGGGTAGGACCTTTAATGGGAGCCAGTGACGGCCAATAAAGAATACCACTAAGGTGAGGGTTGGGGGGGGGGGGGGGGGGGGTGGCGTGAAGTGAACGGAAACCAATAAAGTGGGAGGGTCCTGTGAAGGGGGAACCGGTAAAGGGGGAACCATTAACGGAGGACCAGTGAAGAGTGGACCAGTGAAGGTAGGACCACTAATGGCTGCCAGTGAAGGAGAAGGGGAGCAGTAAAGGGGATCAGTGAAGGTGAGACCGGTAATGGTGTAGCTGTGAAGGGGGTGGGGCAGTAAAGGAGGGACCGGTAAAGGGGACCATTTATGGGGGCCAGTGAAGGAGCTGCCAAAAGAGAGGATCAGTGAAGAGGGGACCAGTGAGGTGGAACCAGTAATAGGAAGGGGGATCGGTGGAAGGAACCTGGAAGGGCGAACCAGTACTTTGTTCTCACTATCGTCTATTTATGTGACAGGAATGTCGCACGACGTGCATCTAGATCAAGAAGATGTGTCACAGATCAAACATTGCGAAGCGTGCGTTGGATTTTCAGATGACCTTTGAAAGGCAGCGTGTGCGTGTACATGCCTCTCACTGTCACTACTGACTGATGCTCACTACGTTTTTCTGCCTGTATCTATCTGCACATGAGTAAGGGGGTATTGTGTAATGTCGGGGGGGGGGGGGGGGGTAGGGAGAATGACTGGAGGATTATTATTGCCGTCGGATATTTAGCGGCATAGAGCTATCACAAGATTATCACCATCTGTTCCTCGCCACGTCGAGAATTTGTACTTCGGAGTACAAATCGGCGTAAGTGCGATAGAGGGTGCTAGGGCTTCATAGAAGCAGTTTTGAAGATTGTGCTCTATCGTCCCGCTTTCCCGTAAAACCAGTTTTCAACTGTAACGCGAGTAAGGAGGCCTAGGCGGGGGTGTTCTATTCTCAGGGCTTGGGGGCCAAGCCCCCAACAAGACGTTTGGCGGCCACTAGGCCGCTGACCGTCTGGTTAGTATATAATAGGACAACGTTAGACCCCGTAGAAATTTAAAAATATACCAGATCATACCCAAAGTATGACCAAGTTGAGATCTTACCTATTATTGTCGAAGTCACATTGCATTTCGGTTATTGATGGTTTTCAGTGCTATGCCGGCCTGCAGGAAAGTGCGATTCTCGGCTATCAAAGAACAAGGGCTAGCCAAGTAAGTTTCTTAGTATATAATTATGCAACGTTACATCAACGAATTTAAGAAGTCGCAAGTTGTCCTTGTTGTGTTTTTTAGGGCATGGCGCAATTCCTTCACTGAAAATGGCTGCTTGCCTCCTTTTGAAAATCAATATATAAGCCATTATTTTGATTAAAGATGAGAATTATGTAAAATCAGAGATAAATCGTTCACTTGTTGGGTAGCTAATTAAAAGTGAGCCGTACTAAAATTTTCATTGAAGAAGAAATAACTAACTTTTTAGGAAAGTTTTAATTTTAATAGAAAAGGAGCTCGTTTTGATTTGGAAGATGTTCAGCTGGATTTATTTTAAAAGCGTTAGCGTTGTTTAGAAGAGTGTCCAATCTTACGTGAAAAGTGACCTATTTATTTATTTATTTATTTATTTATTTATTTATTTATTTATTTATTCTAGCTTAATCTAATGACGCGTCATAAACTAAGCACTGTAGCAGCAAACATGACTATCACACGCTAAAATTATGCAACAATTAAAAGCGGTCTGCGTCTTTTCTTCCGTGAATTTGGGTCGTCGTGTTTGTGTCCTTTTGGTCGTCTGTTTAGCCACCCTCTGTGATTTTTGAGTCCTTGTACCATTGGCCACTTCTGCGTACTCTGGTCGACTACACTGCAGGAGATCGTATGCATTCCTTTTTCGATACCTCGCATTGGCTCCGCCCGAGTCCTGCTTCGAACGGCGGCTTAGAAGCAAGTAGCTGCGCAGTGACGGAGTGGAGGCGATCGTGAAAGAGACGATGTTGAACTGTAACTAGTGTCAGCGTTGATGCTGCAGTTTCCGAGACGCTCGTGATGTTCTGCAGCGCGGTCATAATGAGGCACTAATGAGCACAATTTTAAGGCACATTGGTCGATCATTGGTGCGAGAAAACGACCTTCTTGCACACGCTGGGGCCATGAGTTTTTACTATCTACAAGCGTCCTGATCTGAACAGTAATGTGATGTATAGCCAGCTGTCAATTTGCTCACAAGAATCTAACCGTTTGCATATGGTTTCCATGACTGCTAGTTTTCCGTCTGTATACCGCTTCAACGTTATCGAGTGGTCGTGTAACGTAACGTGCGGTGGCAGCTTCAGCAACATCGGATTCGAGTGTGGTTCATAGAGATTGCAGGTTTCTGCACACAATTCGAATGTCTGGTTGTCTGGCCAGTGTTAACTAGGATAGCTTGCTCGGTACACGTAATCTGAATGTTCGGTGCTGTTTCTCTATACATTGGCGAGATCAGGGCTAATAGCATCATGTTAAACAGGAACCATTTTGCCGCTAGTGGTTCCGGTAGTGGTTCCAGTCTCTAAGTGGAAATGGAGTTGATTGTCGGCTCCCTATAATTCACAGGACGACGTGGACGAAAATTGTATCCTGCGGTGATCTGCTCTGGGGCTGATTTGTCGCTCTGTGTTTAGTCGTCATCCTCGATTTGATCGCTAGAGCCGTTGTCTGTGTTATGGAATTCGATCACGAGCTGTATTATCAGGTTCACCTTGCGCCGAATTTTTCGATGAAGAGCTCGACTTCTTTTAAGTCTCCGGCCTTTAGGATGTCTCCGGCTTTTAGGATGACTTGATCCTGACGACGATTTGTCAGTGATGCCTCCTGCTTTTCTTACAAGTTCCTGAGGCATTGTGCTTGCTAGGTTTTCCAAAATCGCTCCTTGGTCTCACTTGACGATTTCAGCGCGTTGTTTACGTCCTGTGCCTGCAGGGGGTCGAAGATCTCTGGTAGCAAGTAATAGGGGTCCTTCTTCAATAGGCTTGACCAGTTTTTGAAATAGCGTAGGTTGGTGTCCGGTTGTAGGAAGTCTATTGGTCGTAGTGAGGTTAGATCTTCTTGGTTTGCCGATTGATAGGTTAGAGGTCTGGAGTTCAGACAGGCTTCGACTTTAGTAAAGATTGTGCGAAGAAGACCAGTGTGTTGTGCAGCTCCTCTCAAAGCCTTGTACAGCGTATGTTGGACGGATTTGATAAGGCGTTCGTAAAATCCGCCGTGATACGGTGCGTAAGTGTGATATGCTTCCAGTGGATTTCTTTGTTTGCAAGAACGTTTGCTATCTCGTAGCCAAGCTGTGTGTCATTTGAGCTGTTCTGCAAGGATGAATATCCCACATACGTTATCACGGGATTTCTCGCCAAGCTACGAAATGTTGTAAGGCAGTTATGACGTCTACCGTACTCATGCTTTGTAGCACCTCCATGTGAAATAAATGAGTTATGGTGTATCGACGATATATTCGCAGTAGCGCAATTTTACCGAAGAATCGGCATGACGCGATATGTCGAAGAAATCCAGTTCGATGAGCTGGAAAAGTCTGTGGCTTCTGGGTAGGCGTATGGAAGGCTGTTGAACCTCTGGCATTTCACGAATTTCTGTACGAGTTTGCGCATTTGTTGACGTAGTTTTGATATCCAGTAAGTTAGCCGGACTGTGGAAATGGTGTGCCTTTTCGTTTAGTATTTTCAAGTACCTTTATTTTAACAAAAAGTTCCTATTTTCCCTTGATTCCTGCGCCTACTGCTTCGCCCTAGCTTTATTTAGAAAACAGTTGCGCTATCAATGTTAAGAACAGCAAGAGCTTAGTTGCGGAAAATTGAAAACTCAATATTTTGTTATCAATATCAATATTTTGCTGTTTTCGTTTTAGCTGAGTTGCGATTCTGCTACGACTTTACCTGAACCAGCGCTCTATGGCCTTGCCCTTGCTCACACCTGGGTGTGAGCTCCAGTGGTATTGCGCCCTACGGAGAAGGTAAAAAGGCATAGCAATGTGCACATTTTGCGGCATCGGAAGGATTCCTTTTTTGATCGTCTTAAAATATAACATTTTAAGTTCTTGTAAAAATTCAATCAAATCTAAAATTAGTAGACTGCTGTTATGCCACAGCTGAAAAGCATTCGGAACAGTTTCTTCTGCAGACTGATTTCTTCCTTTCTGAAGGAAATAGAGATTGGTGTCATTTATTGTGCCAGTAATTGTGATGCCATTCCTACGATAGAGCGATTTTATTGATTTTATAGTGAGAGAGCAGAAGTCGTTTTGCTGTACAGAGATCAGTACAAATCTGAAGTCGCAATATATGGATGTAAAAGTTGACATGTAAATATAACATAGTTCGGAAGCAACACTTCAGATTTGTTGGCTAAGATTGAACATCTACGTAGGATCTCAAATGCTTACAAGTACATTTCTATTAATATCCAGAATAATAGCTGTTATCGAAACAAGTAAATATCAAATTAAGTTTCCTGTCGTCTTTCAAGAGACTTTTTATATATTTTAGTGTATTTTCGAGAATGAACAGAATTGCCCCACGAGGTGCAGATGTTTTCAGGTTTTTTTTGTTCTCACAAACAGCTGTTTTCCTTTACTACAATTTATAGTATACGTTAGACAATATCTTTAAATTCTCCCGAAACACTGTGCAGGCCATTATAATAAACAATTTTAGTTGCTCCTAGGTTGGACCGAAATTTCCATGCACTAATGCCTTCAATGGTTTTTCCTTTTAAGGTCTTGGCACCGCGATGGCATAGGCGCTTTTCGTGGATATATGTAGAGAAGAACATGTAGTTTTAATTGCATATGAACTGTCTTCTGCGATTTGAGGAATGACCTACTCTTTGACACGGCCGAAGAGAATTTGGAGAACTTAACCTACTTTTCGAGACAGTCGAGAGCATACCTTCGTAAAGCTTTGCGGTTAATCTCTTGAATGCTATGTCAAAAATTAATCGGAAATTACCTAAGTAGGTAAGAGATGGCTTATGAACTGATGTACGATGAGACACTGAACAAGAAATAACTTACAGTAATGAAAAGCGCTACTCAGAATGCAAAATTGTAAGAGGAACTGCTAAGAGCCCAAGTAATGTTAACTGAATTCAATATGTGGCCGAAAGTACCCAGCTGAATTACCACCCGATATAAGAAAATGGACAAACTTCACTCTATACTTCATACCCCTTGATCTGATGACTCAGCTGCAAATGAGCCAACTACTCTGACTTCTTTCCTTATCAGAACAAAGGCAACAGATTTCCGAAAATCTCAACAGATTAGTAATGATACATTGAAGGCGCGGATCGCGCTTAAAGTTGTGTGGCGTCACAGCAGCCTCCTAGTCTTGGATTTGATTGAATTTTCACAAAAACTAAAAATGTCATGATTTAGGAGATCAAGAAAGGATTGCTTCTTATACCTCTAAATGTGCACGTTGCTCTGCCTTTTTGCCTGCTCGATAGGGCACAGAGTACCACTGGGGCTCACACCCAGGCGCAAGCAACGTTCAGATCAAGTCGCAGCAGAGTCCGAACTCGGCTGAAAACAGCAAAATATTGATATTGATAATGATATATAGAGTTCTCAATTTTCCACAGCGTTGTAGCGATGGAAAGCTCTTGCTGTGCTCAATATTGATAGCGCAACCGTTTTCCAAATAAAGCTAGAGCGAAGTAGTAGGAGTAGGAAACAAGGGAAAGGAGGAACTTTTGTTGAAATTCAGGCACTTGAAAATACTAAACGAAAAGGAAATGAACTTTTCCATGGCCACTGCCTCAAAACCACCTATGCAGAGAATTGCTGAAAACAAGCTCAACTCCTTTGATACTTGTAGTAGAATGTAATAGCTTGGTAAAGGTAAGGAAACTCCTTGCCGAAGATCGAAACGTCAAGGATTTGGAGCTCGAAAAGTTGGGACACTTATTGAAGATTTAAAGGCACTTCTGAAAGTGGTGGAAGAAAAAAATGTTTTTTTTTCGCGAATCGCAGAAACCAGTTTTTGCTGGAAGGGATAATCCATGAAGAAGACTACTTTCGAATATTCTGTGGAACAGATTCAATTTCAGTGGTTTGGTTAGCGCTTACGATCGCTTACGATTACAGCATTTAGAAAACGAAACTGGTACAAAAACGCAATTCTCTGAGTAGGGAAATACCCCATTAGTGCCGTACTCAGTGGAGTCGCAAACCAATTATCGGCCGCTCCGAGGAAAATGGTTTGCAATTAGTTCACTTTGAACAAAATTACCGCTTGCTGATTACAGATAATTTTTACTGAAGCGAGGAATCAATAGATCGGTTGCAAAGCGTCGATTATACGCGAAATAGATGCGTTATTGCATACGATGCTGTGTTGCGGAAGCGACACCCAGAGTTTTTGGTCTACTTTACCTTACACACTGCAGTAGATTTTGAAATCTTGGTAGTTATGCTAAAAGGTGACTGAATTTGAGAATCTTTCAAAGAAACTCGATTTTAGACACCAGAGCTGTCAGTAATTCAAGAACGATCACGAGAACGTCAAGAAGAACTTTTTTTTGAACTGGTGAGTCACATACTTTCACATTTGAGTAACGTTATTCGAAATAAGAAACTTTTAATCGTAAGCGTGCGTGGACTTGCTCAAGAAACTGCTTTAGCAACGAAACTCCCCAGAAAATTCCAGTAGGCGAGAATTGACGTGTGCTGAATGGTATGTTACGTGCAGGCACAGCTATGCACATGTACTTGTATTAGGCATGATGTGTCACCTTCACAAAACTATTCAGGAGAGGACGACATACGGTTTTAGGATGACGCCATGGGGACCTTACAGATCAATATTTCGATTAGCTGAAGATACTAACACACATGTGATCAATTCTATGATATACCTTGAAAATTGGTCTCTACAATATCCCTCTACATAGAACGGGTTTGGTTTAGGGGTGGAAACAATTGTGACGTCCTGAATTGATGAAGGAGACATCTAATCACGCCAGAGTTCACCAATACCAGCACCAGTCGTATTTATATCTCCATTAGCTGGTGAAACTCGTAAAATGCTCTTGATATACAGTTTACAGAGTTGTCTGCTACTAATGGGTTACTCGTAACGGTTTACAGCTTCTTAGTGAAAAATTGGCGAAGAAACTTGTGTCTTTCCAATAAGCCATACCATCGATGTCACGGGACATAAGGCATACAATACCGCTCAAATTCTTTGAAAAAAAAAGACGCTTTGCGACGGATTAATCCGTCGCAAAGCGTCGCATTGCCATAACTTTTTTCAAAGTTATTTGTTTAAAATCCAATTAACACCATTATAAGCCCTGTCTCATTTTCTATCCAGCGATCTAAACGTAATCTAAAACGATTGCACAGTGGCCTAGTTGTGAAGCTTTTGCATCCTCGGCCCCGCTAATTGATTTACGACCCCTCCGAGATCCCCAATGGCATATCCTTAGGGCTTTTCGTTGACGAGTTTCATCGAAACTCAGAAATCCTCTATGGTTTCAGCAGATCTGTATTTGTTACGCATCAGGTGTCATTGTGGTACTAAATAGTGCCAAGTTTGAATAACATAGGCCCGATTTCGGATAATCGTAAACGCGCGGAAACCCAAGGTTCAGTTAAGAATTATCCCAATAGTAGCGTGCTACAGGGGAAAGTATTCTACTATTCCATTGTGGGAACGGTGGTCTTTATAAAACGTGTAAAATGGCTTTGAAAAATGGACAAAAATGACTAGATTTTCTTTTTTTCCAACAAGGGAGTGTCCAATCTCAATATGTGGCATAGGATTTCTCCTATCTTTAAACTTCGGTTGCTCCTGTACAGGATAAGTACGAAAGCCGTGTTCTTTGTGGTCTACTGTAGACCACAAAGAACACGGCTTTCGTACTTATCCTGTACAGGAGCAACCGAAGTTTAAAGATAGGAGAAATCCTATGCCACATATTGAGATTGGACCAATCCCTTGGTGGAAAAAAGAAAATCTAGTAATTTTTGTCCATTTTTCAAAGCCATTTTACACGTTTTATAAAGACCACCGTTCCCACAATGGAATAGTAGAATACTTTCCCCCGCAGCACGCTACTATTGGGATAATTCTTAGCTGAATCTGAGGTCTCCGCGCGTTTGCGCTTA
>OX375870.1:2452983-2501391 GCA_947359475.1 Heligmosomoides polygyrus bakeri | reverse complement strand
CTAGACGAAGTTTCAGCGAAATCGGTGACCCTACATGGACCACCCATGTTAACGGTACGGGTGGTCTCCGACCGAATCGTGAAAAACGGATGTCAGGTTCGTGATCAGCACCCCAACCCTCTAGACAAAGTTTCAGCGAAAAAATTTTTTTCGACCGAAGTCTTGTCGGTGTAGTCGGAACTTTTAACTATAAGCCGGTACTAGTGTACTTTTTGTACCGCACTAAATCTTGTTCAAAATAGGTCTACTAGGGGTAATCTGGCATGGGAATTACGAATATCGTAGTCGTTTTTTGCGGAAATGCCTTATAAGCGCGTTATATTAAGTTGAAATCGCCCAGGGCCTTGCGAAATAGCGCGCGCTGGTAAGAGACGCAGAGTGTGCGCCTCCTACCGATGCGCACTATTTCGCCGTCTCTAGCCTGCAGCAGAGGTTAGCCAGAGCATAAGCCTTGAAATCTCGAAAAGCCTTGAAAGCTCTGTTCTGTGCTCTCCTCCGCTGACGCGGAGGAGAGCACAGAATTGGGCAGGGGAAGGGACTTCGGGGTGTGGGCTCACTAGCGCACCCGTGTTAAAATTTCTTTCATCCTGGAGTTCCCTCCCTTGCCCAGTACGGAAGCAAATAAGACGCGGATCTTTAGGGCCTGTTCATACTTCGCGACAAGAGCGACTCGTCGCCCGTGCAAAACATGCATATCGATTAAAACCGAGCGCGCGCCGCCGAAAAGTGTTCATACTGGAGCGCCGGCGCCGTCGCTCCAGTGGCTCTTGTCGCTCTTGTCGCTTTTGTCGCTCTTGTCGCCTGTTCATACTTCGCGCCGGCGCCGGGAGCGACTGGAGCGACTGGGGCGACGAACGGAGTGTGGAGTACGTAATTACACCGCACTAGTGCTGGAAGGCACACTAGCGCTGGAAGGAAACGATTCCTGTTCGGACGTTCTTCATACAAAGGTAAGGAGGGCTTTTATGTCTATTTTGAGTGCCAGACTGACGATGTAGGTAATATGATTGTTTGCTTCCGTCTGTTTCAGTTTCTAACAACTTTTTTGACTAAAAATATGTCTGTTTGCTTGTGTTTATCTCAGTTTCCGGAAACTTTTTACTAATACAACTGTTTGCTTGTGTCTGTTTCAGTTTCCAAAAACTAATGCAATTGAAGTTGAAGTTAGACGTGAAGACCTCTATTCACTTGATATTTTAGGCCACGAAGTTATGGTGCAATTACGTACACCACACTACGCCCGACGCCCCAGTCGCTCTTGTCGCTCTTGTCGCTCCAGTCGCTCTTGGCGCTCTTGTCGCCTGTTCATACTTCCGCGCGCTGCGCACGCTGCGCACGCCGCGCTCGCCACGCGCGCTGCGCTCTTGTCGCTGCTGTCGCGAAGTATGAACAGGCCCTTAATCGAGACGAGGAGATAAGACTGCATTCACATTCGCGCTGTGTAGCTAGTCGCCACGGCGTGCCCACTCCCCCCTCGGAGACGGCCGCGAGTGCGTGCTGGTAGGGGCGGAGTCTCTGCGTCTCTTACCAGCGCGCACTATTTCGCAAGGCCTTGAGCGATTCTAACTTAATATAACGCGCTTATAAGGCATTTCCGCAAAAAACGACTATGATATTCGTTCTTCCCATGGCAGATTACCCCTAGTAGACCTAGTTTGAACAAGATTTAGTGCGGTACAAAAAGTACACTAGTGCCCTATTGCCCCACAACGTTGTAGCTGCAAGGGCCACTATCTTCTTCCAATTCGAATAGGAATGCTATAATCGTTTATTGACGAAGAAGGTTCTTTTCGTTCCCGTCTGCAGGTTCAAAAACAACAAAGGAACATAAAATGTAGATCTATTTAAGAACGTCGGAAAATGGTTTCAGCAGAAGTGTCCTACCGCTTTTAATCCGCACTTAAAACTATTATCTTTCTCTTGATGGAACCTAAGGATCGTAGGTACACTTGGTGTTACTCGCGAGATGGAAGGTCTTATATGTGCGTAAACATTGTATTGCATTCCCACCCTTGATCGAGTCACGGAACAGTTCAGCTCGACACTCGCCGATACACTTACAACCGGGAAAAAACCCCTCCGAATTGTCCGGGGTGCAACGCCCACACTCGCGCGATTCAAACAAGGATTTTATTAAGCATAGAAGGTAGCGCCATCGCAACGAACCCTAACCTCAGCTCGACGAGGTTAGGGTTCGTTGCGATGGCGTCGCAGCCGCCACTCGGTCCCGCTACGATCATAACGGATCACAACGAGAAGAAATAATAGAAAAAAAACAGAAAAAAGACGCGACGGACGGCACACCGCCGCCTGAGGGCATGCCCATGAGGCGAATGAAGCCGACGCCGCTAACACGCACGCAGACGCCTCGCACTCGCGCGAATTGCAGTGGAGCACCTTTCCCCACTGTCAGCTGTTACCTGTCGTCCCGTTGATCACTGAATTGCTCGACCGGGTGCCAGCAATGTCTCCATTCGTCCCTGTCGCGTGCCAGAGTGGTCCAATGGATTCTCCTCGCTCGAGGGACACGAAGAGCGTCATATCGGTCGTTCAGGGCTTTAACGAAGAAGTCCGACCAACGCGTTGGTGGGCGTCCTGGTGTTCTTTTGACATCCCGCGGAATCCAGTCGGTGATGGCTCTCGTCCAGCGGGTGTCTGCGAAGCGCATTACGTGGCCGCCCCACCTAATTTTCGACAACTTGGCCCACGCGACAGCGTCTCTGATCTTCGAACGTCGGCGAAGCTCGGAACTCCGGAGGCCTTCTCTCACTTGCGTGAGTCGTGTCACTCCGAGCATCGTCCTCTCGATTCCACGCTGCGCGACGCTGATCACGTGTTCATCCTGCTTTCGTATATCCCAGGTCTCCGAGGCGTACGCTAGCGCAGGAAGAACTGTGTATTCGAACCGAGATGGGCAGGGAGTCGGACGTTCTTCATCTTCTTCGGCGCTCTTGAAAGCTCCCCAAACCGCTCTTTTCCTTCTGCCCGTCTGGTCTGATATAATACATATGGAAGCGTTTGTGGACCAGGGGTTTGTAGGCCTGTCACACTTCGGAGTATAAATCGCATGAATTCAAGGAGAAGCTTCGTGCGAAACGTCTTGAATAAGCTACCTAACCGTACTCTACTATTCAATTCTATTAGGTTGCCTGAAGAGTTCTAGCGATTTCGACTGGTTCACTTCAAATGATCGTAACTTTCGTCGTACTCACCAGGTTCAGTCGAAATAAGCACCATTCGAGACAACACATTTCTTTTTTCTTTTTCTTTTTTGACGCGACACTGGTTGAATAATTCCAGAAGCGAATTGGTCGAAATGCGACAAATTTTAGAAGGGCTGTTTTTGCGTGGTCCTGATTTGCGAATGTTCCGCCAGCGATGAAGTTCTGAGAATGTTCGAAAAGGTGGTAGTCGGTTGATGCAAAAGGTCTGGTGAGTATGGCGAATGAGGCACTACTTCAACTCCTAGTTTGTTCCATTTTCGCATGGCGAATTGCGAAACGTGTGTGTGTGGGGGGGGGGGGGGGCGTTGTCATGTGGGCAAATTGGGCCTCTTCTGTTGATCAGTGCCGGCTGTATCTCACGCAATTTTCGGTACATCTCGTCGTTTCGTCACAGCAGCACTCTGCTGTGATGGTTCGGGCTGGTTCCAGAAGGTTGTTGTGAATCACGCCGGCCGCCGACCACCACACTATTACCATCGTCTTCTTCTGGTGAGGTTTCGGCGTTGGGAAGTGCCTGGGGGTTCGTCGACATCAATCCGTCCTGATCGTCTTTGGTCGTCGTAGAGCACCCACTTTTCATCACATGTGACGACTCGATCCAAAAACGGGCTGTTTTGATTCCGGAGAGGCAAAGAGGGGATATGGCATCCTATTGCAGAACCCATCTCCACACGTTGGCTGCGACGTCGAAGGAGAATGGTGAGGTCCTGGTCGTGATTCCACTGTACAGCTCGCGAAGTACATTGGTGTACTAAGTAGGAACACCATGTGTGGCGAAGGCTTTGATGACCGGTTCAGTCTCGATTCCGATGGCTAACCGGTGTCAAAAAGCCGTACCCACGGATCAGATGTGTTAGTTGATTCAGCGTGCCCATTCCGTGATCTGGTAAGCTAATCCGTCGTTTACGATTAATTCAAAATTTATTGATTAATATGTATTTGTCCCTACATTTCTAATTCTTCCTTGAAGCGTAGTGAATGACAGCTCGGTGAGACGGAGATTGGTCCGGTCAATTCACCGTAGTAGAGCTAGCAATGTGCAATTTGTATACATATTCAATTTTATTAAGGCAAAAAACTGGTGTTTAGAAGACTTGTATAAACCAGTCTAGCTAGGAACTATTAGTTTTGCCAAAAATTTCAAAATTTCTGTAACATTCGGGAAAGTAACATTGTTAAAATATGGCATAGTATAGCATGGTGACATATCTTGTTGGTTTCAGCAGATGGTGTGATTATTGTTCGCGGAATTCGTTCTACTTGTTTTTTTCTGTTTCGTTTAGTTGCACAGGTTAATTTTGCCATTGCTACTATCACCAGAAAACGGATGTGTTGACAGATTGAAGGGGAGTGAAACGGAAGGCAAAAAAGCTGCAATAAAAGGACAACATAGTCCATAAGGAAATCATTTAGGAAATGTTTTGAACACTCGAAAGGTGAAGCCAGGTGTCAGTCTTCTAATCTACCTTCGCTGTTCTCTTTTCTAAAGTAAACAGCAATGCATTCTAATTATAATGCTCTCTTTGGGATAAGCATTCCAGCCCCACGGTGAGATTATTGAGGAAGTTTTGAACACTGGTCTTGTTGTCTCTACTGCTCTTGAAGTCGTTCCATGCGGAATGAGGCCAAAGGTTTTTTTTTTTTGAATTTTGGAAACTCCCCTTCACGTTCCTGGCCTTTCAGACACTGTTTATCGAACCTGATGACTGATTGAATTGATCAGCGAGGTGGTGACCTACTCGATCTCCGTAGTGCTGCAGCAATCTATCGAAATCTACTAATTTTATTAAGCTTGTAGCGCAGTTTCTGGAGTGTTTTTAGAAATCTTTGTTCCTGCTAAACGCCGATGTGATGGTGGATTTTGAAAGGACTGCAACATCTGTAAAAACAGAACTGTATATTCACCAAGCCAATATGGCGATGTTCTGTGTGATCCACCGAAGTGGACTTTCTTCCTTCCTCAGACATATTATTCTTTGTTTCAAAAGGTTTGTAATGCATTTTATGAAACGTATTGGTAAATCTTTGCCTTTCCTAGTTGAGGCCGTGACTGGCGACTTTGAAAGATTTTCTTAAAAATAACAAAGAAACCTACAAAAATGTGGACTTCATTGAGCTGCTAAGGATGCTGAATATGAGTGTGTACTGCTATTCACCTTAGAGGAAATGGCGCTCCTTCTCCGACTTCGCTACCACGCGCCCATTCTTCCAGATGTGCCACCAAATTCAGAATTGTGTATCACGCCTGGTGTCTTGCAGTACTCCTGTGGTAGGGCATACTAAAGCGCTCTTCAGCTAGAAGGATATTCATTTTTTCTGACTCTCTAGGTGGAGATCCATCGAACATAATGTAGAGCCCATACCCGCATTCCGTCGAAGATCTTACCGTAATGATCCTGTTTATAGTGCGTGGTGGCACTGTCTGTGTCACCAGATGTTGCGTAAAAATCGATTAACGCAGAGCAGTTGCTCAAAAAACGATCCATGTGCTTTACTTGATCGACTCTTGCGGAATATAAGGATGTAATTACAGGGAGAATTAGGAAGGCTGCTTAAGGCGGAATTTTCACACTTTAGTCGATGATGACATGACGTTGGGAAAGTACCATTATCGTTTTCCTACGCCACACAATCGATCTTGCCTGCTCTCATAATGCCGCACAGTTCCGCGACTGCAGTATAAATCCCGCCCTAGGCAAGAGTTACTTGTACCTTTCTCACTGAGCAGAATTCGTTAAAAGAACGGTGGATATTTACAGAATTGCAGTAGGGTGCGGCTGCAGCAACCCAATGCTGACAACGATTCTCGGTAGTTTTCTTCTCCTGTGCCAAGTGTTCTAAAGAGATTTTACGAGCTTAGGGGCTACTTACTGTGTGGGGATGCGATAAGTCACTCAGTATTAAGAAAGGACTTTGATCTTTCAGCTATCTGTTATCCATGGATGTTTCACCATTCTTGCCTTCTCCGGCCATAATTCAATGTCAGCGTGATGGAAGGAAGCCCGAGGCGTGATTGTCGAAGGTAGGCTACATTTGTTCTATTTTATTCTTTGATTCTTCTGTGTAAATCTGAGTTATATCTAAGGATTTCATTTTGAAGGATCTCTGGCCGGGCACGGGAGTCTACTTCGATCCTATATATCTACGACTGTTCTGTACGGTACGTAGACATTTAATGGCTTGATTGTTTCGATTTGAACTAGTTCTTTGTTTTCCATACTTTTATAATCAATCTATCACAATTATATGGCTTTACTCATTTATCATTTATGAAAGTATTCCGTTGAAGATGCTGTAAAAAAATAGTATTGTATTAGGTCGTCCGGAACCTTCTCAGCGTTTTGAATGCTTCACTTTGAACTACCATACCTTTCTCAAAACTTATCGGATTCAGCCGAAATAAGTACCGTTTGAGTCAGCACACTTTTGTCAACGGGCCAGCAGTCGACTTATTCCATCAGCGAGAAAATTAGATGGTCGAGATTCGACAAAATATAAGAAAGCTGTTTTGGCTAGTTCCTGATTGGTGAAGGTTTTACCAGTGAGAAACTCCTGAAAGTGTTTGAAAAGGTGGCAGTCGGTAGGTGAGAGATCTGGAGAATATGGCGGGTGAGGCAGAACTTCAACCCTTAGTCCGTTCAGTTTTCGAATAGTGATTTGTGAAACGTGTGGACGGGCGTTATCGTGCAAAAGAATCGGGCCTCCTCTGTTGCCCAATGTTGACTGAAGTTCACGCAATTTTCGGTGCATCTCGTCGACTTCCTTACAGTAGGACTCTGCTGTGATCGTTTGGCCTGGTGCCAAAAAGTTGTAATGGATCACACCAGCCGCCGACCACCACACAGTGACCATTACCTTTTTTGGTGGAGGTTCGCGTTTGAAAAAATGAATAGGGGAACCGTCGGCGTCCAACCACTGTCCGGAACGTTTCCTGTTATCGTAATGAATCCACTTTTCATCACAAGTGATGATTTGATCCAAAAACGGGTCAATTTTGTTGCGTAAAAGTAGAGAAGAACAAACGAAACGTGACAATTTTTCCGCTTACTCAACTCGTGGGGCACCCACTTTTCGAGTTTTTTCACCTTCCCAAGGCGTTTCAGAGCATCCGCAATAGCAGCCTCACTGACACCTCACTCCTCCGCGATCCCGCGAACTGTTTGGGATGGTTAGCTTCCACCAATTCCTTCAACTCGTCGTTCAGGATTGCTCTAGGACGATCGCTATGTGGGGGCGGGTCATCTTCGATGCTGATATCGCCGGTCAGAAGTTTACTGAACCACTGACGCACAGACAGTGCTTTCTCCAACACTTTTAGGCCCACACTTGGTTCATTTGTAGAGCTGTCTCGGCTGCGGATTGTCCCAATTTGAAGTCAAAGTAAAATATCGTCTAGAATTACTCCTTCGACATACCTCAATAAGCTCTTCAGGAACAGAAATCTGTATAAAACAACGTTGAAACAAATTATTTAGTCAAATGGAGCGAAAATGTTGTACAGAAAGTAGCATTAATGCGCAATGCAGGTTGAATTTTTACTTAATAGTAGTCGAATGAAAAATTGTAACAGAAAACGCTGAGAACTTTCTGGACAATCTAATAGATCACAGATGTGCCGGCTACCGCACTAATTATGCCAAATATGCAATCAGTGTGTGGGCGTACACTAGTGCTTTTTGTTTGCTGGTTTTTAACTGCGCTTCTGAATGCTTTTCAAACAAATATGGGTGTTTATGGCTTATCGCGGTAATGGGGCTTGCGCGGCAGTTAGACGATAGCCGAGGAATTAGCTGCAGATGTCTCTGTTTTACTTTCCTGGAGTCTTGGATCTGAAAGGCATCCCAACATGAAGCTACCGATGTTTAGCTATTGATACTACCGTATTTTTCCTCTTCTAGGATTTCTTATCTTCTCCTTGGATGCGTGGTAGCGTAGTCGGAGGAAGCGCTGGCTGTCACGCGCTCCGAAAATCGAGGTTCTTGTTTCGGGTTTCCCTCCGACGACAGCCAATACTTTCGTCTCTTCGGGTTTAGTTAATTGGTACAATAGTTGTGTGGCAAGGATAAAACATTGACTTGTTCATCTAGGTTGGTACTGTATTATCTCCTAGAGTTATAATGCGCGTCACATTCCAAAGAGGAAGTGATTTCGGTCTTACTTTTAGTGTTTGAGTAACTGCTGGGATGTATTGCCTTTCAAATGGAGTATGTGCTAGACCATGTAACTGTTATGGTACAGGAAGGAATGTGTGGCTGATCAGCCGACTCCAGTGCCCCAGCGGAATATGGTCTCGTGATTTCGGTTTCGTTTCTTCGAATGTTCGCCATCACTTTGTTTCCCCGATAGTGAACGACTATTCGGCAGCTACTTTGGACGAAAGTGGAATGCTGAAAGTGATTTCGTTTATTTTTTCAGCAACTCTAATCGAGCTCTCATCCAGCTTCACAGTTGACGTTCCAAAGTGGACATCAGTGCTTAAAAGATTCAGTGAGTTGTTCAAGAGCTGCTTGGTTTCTATTCTTGTTTCCGGAACTGGTCAGCATCATCTAGTGTACGGGGCAGATTAAAGGACTTTCTAGAAATTGGGGTTTCTAGGTGGTTCTCTAACAGGTGGTGTTCTTATTCTGAAAAACAATCGCAGTCATGAACCTTCTGTTATTGTTACGCATTGTCTCCCTTCAGTTCCTGCGATAAGTTTTTGAAGAAGAATTTTTAAGAAAATTACGTGTTGTAGGCTCATCAGCGATTAAGCCCAGGTGTATGCTATGTATAAGGAGGAACCATACCCACGGTGCGGCATTCATATACCTATACCTTACCGTATACCTTACAAACACATTCGTCGGTATGCTGCTAGGTGAAGGATACCCGAACTCCTCGTGGCAATCTTCGCTTAATCACGGCAATTTCTTTTCCTTTACCCCGAGACTGATGTGTCCGGCCCCTGATCTCTAAATGCGAAATTTGATTCATCGTTGTTTTCCTCTTTTTGATCCCTTCTCACTGTTCACTGTTTCAGTCGGAATTTTGTCTCATGTTTGCCGCGAAGCCAGCTGTCCCATCTGTGTCGATTTCTTCGCGATTCCAAACAGAAGTATGAGTGCATATGTCCTCTGGGATATGCTATCACCAGTGAAAAGTGGGTCAGTTTATATTTAATACATCTTTAGCTTTGAAATGATTTGTACGAAATCTCCTGTGACCACTACACGGCCACATTCCCTCAGTTTATTGCTTTTACATAGCGTTTCTACTGAAAAATTAGTGAACCAGGGAACTGCCCTCCCGATTTGGAATTAACCTATCTATCTAAACAGCCAGGTTCTGAGTCCTGTACGTTCGAAGCGAGGCTGTGAGAGCAATCATAGATACTAGAGTTTGCTGATCTAACAAAGGATCGATAAAGCAGACCAAGAAAATTACTCAACTTCTATACATTCGTTGAGATACATTCTAAATCTGCTACACTCAAAATGTGATGCTGGGGATACGTACCAAAGACTGAAGTATTTATATGAAGTATTTATCCTATTCAAAACATGGTGCAAGTCACGCAAAACTCTGACTGGAACTTGCCACCATTTTGATTACTTTTTTTGGAGAGATTGCCGTTCATCATTCCCGCTTTCATGTCTCGTTCTGCTGTTTCCATCCAATTTGAGTGCTCCCGTTATGGCTTTCGTCTTCCACATTTTTTTTCGGTGGAATTTTCGCACATTCCTGCTGATGTCGAAACCCTTATTCGGAATGATATTGCGCTCCGACACGGAGAAGCTGTGTGTCGCTACGCGTCAGCCGGAATTATCAAGATGTGGCCGTCCCTCGTTACGGTAGTTGAGCCTAGTAGTATGATGAGTGTTTCCTAAGGCTACTCATTCAGTTATTATGCTTAGTTGTAGTATAGCTGGCATTATTGTGACAGCTAATGTGACCGCGCCGGGACACCAGCTGCCGTCGACTTTGTGTCATAAGTCATATCCCGGATCTATTCCAGAAGGTGGGACGAGACTTCACACTATCTTTTTGACGGCGCGGAATTCATTCATACATTCAATTATACAATTATATTGGAATATTGAAATTAAACTTTTTAACAGGGATCACATATGGGTTAGCCCATAAGAACGTTCTTTCTATGGGGTTTCCTCTAGGGATAAGCAACCCTGTTTGTATTTCTCGGTTTGCTAGCGGTTCCCCCTCCGACTAGGATAGACTCCAAATCGCTACTGCCTCCCAGTAATGAAGAGCACCCACATAGTTGCTTCCGTAAATGTATATTTCTCATGTTGAATAGATTCCTTTCTTTTTTGAGCCCGTCTACGTGTATTCCAAATGCTCCGTGCCGTTCTTGGCAGTTCGCTTGCGACGATGGACAGTCTTGTGTTCACTCGGCAAAGAAATCTGACGGTCGTACCGGATTGCGCGTGAGTTTCAGCGAAGTTTTTTTTTTGCAGTGAACAAGTCTTTTCGCTTTGTCTTTGAAGCTTTTTGGAGTATGGTAGCTTTTCCTTCTTCGGGGTTTGAAAAATCGGAGTCTTTTACGAGACTAATTGTCCATAGATCGCTTCATCGCATACAGCAATTTTTCTAAAGAAAATTGAAACAGAGTCAGTGATGGAGGTTGAAAAGGAAGACTGAGTTTACCGCATATTGCCGTAGAGAACGGCTTAACACTCATAGCTAGAAGGAAAAGAACAATACTATATAGTATGACTCGACAATTGAGCGAGTAGCGTTACGAGTATTTCCTACGCTTCTATGCTCTTGAGAAGACAAACTTGTCCAATCATTGTCCACTATAAAGCCGTTTTGATCTTTATCAACAAGCTAGAGGTACGAGGAGAGACTTTGCCCTTTCGGTGATACAATTCCGACAAACAAGCACTAGGACCCGTACAACCAGTTGCTATTGTGGTGAGAACCGCAGTGGGTGTGCCGGGCTGCGCCGATTGGCCAGGCGAGAGCTCCCAGCGCGATTACCTGCACCCCATTGATTCTTCTGTGGAAGTATACCATTAGGCTTAAGGGTCGGCTCCTGTTGCTAGAGTGTTGCAGTATTCTTGTGCAGCCGTATATATCTACATAAATCTAACTCGTACCCACATATATATGTGCATACGCATATAAGTAGGTATATACTATGATACATACATACATACATTTGTATATACAGGTATATACATATAAACAGGTTGTCACCACAATTGCAACAGGTTGTACGGGTTCTAGATAACGAATGGCTGAGAGGCATAAGCCATCCCCGTTAAGATCGACTATCCCACATTCAACTACTGCTCACGGACACTTCAATTATAATAAACATTTTTACCAATTTAAATTATTATTATACTAAGCTATCATGTATATTGAATCTTGAATAGGAGTGGTCTATAGATCTCAGAATAACCCGTTTTGAAGATAACCTATAGTAAGAATTCGCCTTTGCATGGTGCCCTAAAAGAAATTTGGCCACACTATCTGAATATGTAGAAACAAATTGTTATCGTTTCGACTAGAACAGCATTATTATGATTATTCTAAAGGGCTGAGAAGCAAAGCGTTTACCGGCGTGTCATGTGCAGAGAGTGCGCCGTGTACTCATCTTGTGCACTCCGCTGTTTGTCGTGTTGAAAATGTAGATGCTGTTTACATGCGGATAAATCTTTAAAAAAGCAAAAACAGTCGAAATGAGAGAAAAAACGTGCCACCGTTTTCACGGCGTAACTTAAGGTAAACACTCCTTACACTATCGTTTGAATAAGCATTGCGATGTTTTGGATTTGTACACGGCGCAATCTCTCCCAATTTCGTTGAATTAGAATATTTCAGAATAAATCGAAAAGTACTGCCGTTGCCAAGAGGATTAATACTTTGTGTTCATTAAAAAAATGTAGTCATTTTGTCTTTCTTAGGCCTCTGTTATACTCCCGCGGGAGCATCCGCGGAACGTCCGCGGACCAAGGGTGCGCGGTGGACGGCGGGCGTGGTGAGGCGCGGCGATTGGTCAGGTGAGGAGTCTCGGCGCGATTCCCGCCCTTCTGCGGATGCTCCGGCGGGAGTATAACTCAGGCCTTAGCCCTAGTTTATACTTGCGCCGCCACGCGGCGCGGCACCACGATCGCCGTAGATATCGATTTTTCACGCCGCCTGGTCGATATTTATCCCGACCATCGTGCCGCGTCGCGCAGCGGCGCAAGTATAAACTAGGGCTTAGACTTCTTAAACTTCTTCTTGGACTTCCTCTCTTTAAGCTCCTTGTACAGGGGAGTTTTTATTTTGGAAAATTCTTAAGCAAAGGTCTACAAAGGCTTCCTCAAACATAAAGGTGTTTAATATTTGCTTTACATTAAAAACCTTTACATTAACTTATTAACATACCCAGCATTAACATTATCGTTAAAGTCCTTTGTTGAAACATGTCTCTTTTACTTTAAATACTTCAGTTTTGGCTTAAAACGTGTTTTGCTCGAATTGGAAAAACTTCAGTTTGATTTGAGAAGCTGCCGTTTTAAAGAGAAAATCGTTTGGCACTTCTCGCCCCGCAGTCCTCACGTCTGAGCAGTACATTTCAGAGATGAAAGCGATGAATCACCTTTGCTTTGCCGAAACGTGAGCCCTGATCGGTGGCCATGCGATGATAGTGCCAGTACAATAGACCGTACACGTGTAAGTTTTTGCTTTCTTTATACAACATAACATAAATAGCCTTTAAGTGCGCCTCATAATCCGAGTGGCGTTTGTGCTTGCTCTCGCGAGCGTGTCTTTTCAAGTTATGCTTTTATATTTTTCATCGCAGTTGGTGGCAGAAAATCTTAATTGTGTTTTGAAGAAAAGCTTCGATTTTAAGAAAACGGATGCTACGTACAGCTAATTTCAGTTATGCAATGGACAAGTCGACTGCGAAGATGGATCAGATGAGCGACACTGTCGGTATGAAATTTGTCTCCGCTTTTATTAGTGTGTTTTGAGGATCACCCTCGAGATTAATCACATATTGGGTTGATACCATGTTTGTTTGAAAAAATCGATCGACGCAGCTACGAATCGATTTCATATTTGAGCGTGGGTCGCGGCGGAACAGAACTGTAGAATGAGCCTGGAGAATCATTTGCAAGCTCGTTGCGAGCGAACTAACTGTGTCGTTCATATTGCTGAATGAGAACATTGCTGTTGGGATTGAATCGGTTCTGTTTGAAGGCTTAGGACGCTTTGTGTTTGGAGAGTACTCAGTTATTTTGGTAATTTGCTTGCTCGAAATTTTGGCATGATTACGTGACGTTTTAGGGGGCGGAGTGCTCTTATAGGGGGGGGGGGGGGGAATTCTACGACGTAGAGCTCTTCGTTCGCAGCAATTTACCACGCTTCAATACTGTTGTTTGTAAAAGAGAAGATTCCAACGTAATGGTTAGAGAATAGCCACGTATAGCTTTGAGTAAATGTCTGAATTGCTTCCATATTGACTTTTCATGTTCCGGCTCCAATTATCTGCACGCACAGAACCAATTAATTGTGAACCAATTAAATGATTTTGTCCTATAGGCAGTCAAATCAATAACCTACTCACCAAGTGAGCGCAGACTACAGTTTTTGTTGTATTGTGTTGATTTTTTTCTCAATAACAAGAGTATGAGCCGACGCCTAGTGAGACCGGCTTAACGTGACCAACCCGATGCATTAGTTTCGAAACTGACAGTTGGGTTAGGTATGAACTGAGGCGGTTGAACAATCCTTGGCACTTGTTAGGATGCGAGGGGTGCCTGTAGCGTAGCCGGAAAATATGCCGGCTGTGGCATGCAGCCGATATCAGGTTCTTGGTTCAGATTTCCCGCCCAGGCCAACCAGGCCTTCCATCCTTCCAGGGTTGGTGAGTTGGTAGAACTAAAATACGTGGCGCATCCCATATGAAATTGAGTAACGCCGTCTGTTACCCTTTATCCATTTATAAATATGCAGCCCGTGCGAATGGATGAGATGCTTTGGGTGAGCTCTGTGCTCCAAGAATAAAGTGGACAATTTTGGCCCATGTGCGGGAGATGGAGTCCTTCCTAGGAGCTCTTTCTACATACACGGGCCCGCTTCCCCGCGAGAACCTTTTTTATGAGGACGCAAACCTCTTGTCATGTCGTGTCGTCGGCTTCGAATCCATCAAATTGATTGGTTATTGAAGATTCACGTTTCCGCTGTACAGCACTGATTTTTCATAGATGTATTCGTTTAAACCGTTGTAGTTACACTACTGCTGCATGGAAAGTTCCAGCTTATCAATCTAGCATTATCGTTAGCAAATCATATCAGAATTAGTTACCCAAAGTGCGATGTCTTCAAATGTCTGTCCGCGTTGTCCGAGCTGGGTTGCGGTGCGTTCCCACTGCTGACAGGAGAAGAGTGTGTCAAACGTCGGCTGATGTGGGGTGGCTTCCCTGACTGTGAAAACTGGGCAGACAAGAATCCGAAGGTAGGATCGAGGTGGCGCATCCTGCAACCGACTCTCTCAAGCCTCTTCCGTTCATATGTGCGCCAACTGCCCTGGTGTTACCGCGCGTTCCAGTCGTCACCCGAGTGGCTGTACATCCCTCTTCTGGGAAGCATAATACTCCTCTGCACGATCATCGTTCTCTTCTGCTACATTCGGTAACTTTCGGTAAGTACGTAGATGTGCCATAGGTTTTTGTGTGAACTGACGTCAAGGGAATGGCTTTCACATGTAATTCCGAGGGCAGAAGTGAAGCTGTAGTGCTTACTTGCAAAGTCTTTTCTGACTCCCATGCCAAGTTCTCATGTATCCACATCCTCATCGTCTCCCAGGGACAAGCATTTCGAGCTGATTTAACTTGAAAGTCCAATAGTGCAGAGGACGTCAGAGATTGGTACACTTTGGCCTCCGCACTGCTTGACTCTACAAAATCGTCATTTCGTCACGCTGCGAGACGGAATGAGGCCGAACGAGACGCATGCACACTTTGCAGCGGCTGCCGCTGCCGCTGCCGCCGCTGCAAAGTGTGCATGCGCTTAAGTGTAAAGACTCTTAGCGTTAGCTTCAACTCAGATATCGTTCTTTAAGATGAATGTTTACTTATCAACGGTGGTTCTTTTAGGTTTTTTTTTGCAGGTTCAAGTTCTTGTAGCACGTTCCGTCCTAGTTTTTCAAGACCGTCAATTCTGCTATTACCTTGTTACAGCCTTTATTAAGAGCAATATTTTACGGTTTACATGTAGAAAGGACGGGTGATTCATGCTCCACGATAGAGAGAATGTTTGCCTTTTATGTTCGAAGCAGCACTTCATCGTCATCTATTGTGAGAGAGAGCAAGCTTGTTGTCACAGCGTTATCCTAATGTGTGTTAATGTTGTAAACCTCTAATGTTTCAATGGGTGCCATGATCTGTTATACCCATACTCATACGTATTGATTGAAGTAGGTAGAAATATTCGCGACTCTAGTTTATCCAGCCATTATATTAGGTTGGTGCATAAGTTCTCGGACATTTGATCCCTCCTGAATTGAAAGCGCATTTTCCCGCCAAATTTCTCACATGTATCAACGCGTAAATGATCGATCGATAGAGAAAGGAAAGGGCTACAAAACTGTTCCTAACATTTTCTTCTGCGTTGTTCACGTCAGCTATTATGGTTAAGCAGTTCATCCCAACTGAGACGCATATTCGGCACGTCATGTTATTCCTGCATCAATCTGGCCTCAATGCTAACGAATCGTATCGTCGCCTGAAGGATGTTTACAACGAGAGGGCTCCTGCTCGAAGTACTGTGTACCAGTGGTTCTCGAAGTTTGCAGTTGGTGAATTCTCCGTTGAAGATAATGAACGAGAAGGGCGCCCGATGACACTGGATTTGGATCGCCTCCGAAGTAGAGTGGAAGCGGACCCATACCAAACCACTCGCGAACTATCAAGCACTCTTGGTGTTAGTCACTCAACAGTCGTTCGAGGATTGAAGTCGGTTGGCAAGGTGCAAAAATTGGGTCGCTGGGTACCTCACGACTTGACACAACATGACATGGATCGCAGAGCCGATGTCGCTCTGTCTCTCCTCACCCTCAGACGTACCCACGGATGGCTAGACAACCTTTTTATCGGGGATGAGAAGTGGATACTCTGCTCTAATTATCACCGGCGTGCACAGTGGGTTGACGCAACTGGAGAGGCAGAGGACGTTCCGAAACCCGACCTTCACGTGAGAAAGTAGATGCTATGCAATGGTGGGGCGTTCTTGGCGTAGAATACTGGGAGCTGCTGGACGAAGGGATAACAGTGACGGCAGAGGTTTACGTCAACCAACTGAGGAAGTTGACGGCCCACCTTCAAACCACACGAGGAGAGCAAGTGAAGGTGTATTTTCAACACGACAACGCTAGACCGCATATTGCTAGAGCGACGGCGGCTGAGTTGGCGGACTACGGATGGACCGTTCTTCCACATCCACCTTACTCACCAGATCTCGCTCCTTCTGATTATCCTTTGTTTTCAAGCCTTCAACGCTATTTGGACGGCCAGCAATTTAGGAACCAAGAGGATGTCAAGGAGGCACTGCTCACATTTTTCGAATCACAACCGGCCACGTTTTGGAGAAAAGGCATCCATGACTTACCAGTGTGTTGGCGAAAGACAATTGATGTAAAGGGTGGTTACTTCAAATGATTTGATATTGTTGTTCGCATGTTGTGACAATAAATATTTCATGCCCCAAATGTCCGAGAACTTATGCACCAACCTAATAGAAACCACCCAGTTTGCGGCAACGGCCGGATGGCGACCACCTCGTCGATTCATCACCTGCGTGGTTCCGGTGTGGCAGAAGCAAGTATCCTTCTGCCTCCCAATGCACAGATGGGTGCTCAGGTGGAGGTAAGTTGTCGATCGTCTTTTAATGAGCTCCAGCCCAGTTCACCATTGGGCCAAGCAGGTTCTGATCGACCTCTGAAGTCATTAATAAACGTATCTGCAATGGCGCCGCACACCTAACGCAGGCTGGGGACAGAACTAGAACAGGAGAATACTGCTCAACAGAAGTCAAAATGTACTTCACATTGATAAGAAGGTAGGTCCCGCACATAGAATTCAATAATCCCTCGGAATTAATCCCGTCACCCCTCTATTGCAAGTCCATATTGCTATCCACTCAGCCACCCAGTTGCTACCTCCGTTCTTGCGTAGATTTATCTAGAAGTACCACTAGGTTCTGAGCACGACCTTATCATTAGGTTGAGTCATAAATTTTGCAACCTTTCTGTTTTTTGTTTCTGGAATTCAAAATAAACCCGCCGAAGTGTTATAATCTGTTTGAAAGCTTGTTTTTAGCGATAATTTTCAGTGATGTGTCGTTAATTTTCCTTGCGTTGTTGAAAAGTTTTATTCACTAGAATGATGACCACTCAAAGTGAAAAGTGTATGATTTCATTTTCAATTAGTTCAAGCTCGGCAGCAACCCAGCGACGGGAGTCACGCACGTGCAGGAAGTCACCGGCAATTTCACTGCCAACCGAAAAAATTATTGGAAGTGGTATAGTGCGTTTCAAAAGTATGTATCCACTCTAAAACTTGCCCATATCTCGTTTCGCGTTTATTTTTGCAGGGCCGCACTAGCTCCTCTTGATTCCTCGTAGTCGAAAATAGGTAACCGCTCACTTTCAGAGAATTTTTTCGTTTCACACAAGAATCAGAATTTTTTGAAGAAAATTGATTGAAATTTGGCGTTTCAAAAGTATGTATCCACTTGTGAAAAACAAACTTTTTACTAAATTGAAAAGTCGATCAAACCACCATTATTTCTTATAACATCGTATTGTTCATGCTATTGACAAGGTTCTGTATGATTTTGTCTTTGCTGGTGTCCCATGTAATCAAAATTACCACCACGTCATTGAACTGTCGGTTATTCGCGTAGGCTCGTTGAAACCACATGTTCTCCATTCCGTTGCTGTCAGGAGAATAGACCGGCCAGTCCGTTACTTGAATGTTGTGACGGTGGAGCCAATCTTTGGTCGAGATAGGCACATAGACTGCAGCACTGCCCTGCTGCAGAACATGTGTCTGATGTCTGCTGCGTCTCAAGAAAGGCAGTAGGATAGACTCCATTACACCTTGAACTCCAGATTGACCATGCAACACAACGGGACACAACGGATGACTCAGTTTCAGTATTCCGCTGCTGCAGAAGCCGGCCGCTGTCACTAATGAATCGCCTCCAAGTTTGCGACGACGGGGCTTCTCGCAGGTCTCGACATTAATGTCGGTATCCATTGGGGTCATCCAGATTAGATTTTTCCCGTTGATATAGATGAAAGAAATTTAATCTGAATGGTATCCGATGGATACCGACATTATTGGAGAGACCTGTGAGAAGCCCCGTCTTCGCAACATTGGAGGCGGTTGGAAGCGGTTCATTAGTGACAGTGGTCGGCTTCTTCAGCAGCGGAATGCTGAAGCTTAGGATTTCGTCGTGTTGCACGGAGAGTCTGAAGTGTCAAGGTGTAGTGGAGTCTAGCCCTATGCCTTTCTTGAGAGGCATAACACATCAGAGCCATGTTCTGCAGCAGGGCAGCGCTGCAGTCTATGTGTCCAGGTTGACCAAAGATTGGCTCCACCGTCACAACATTCAAGTAACGGACTGGCCGGTCTGTTCTCCTGACAGCAACGGAATGGAGGACATGTGGGGGATCGTGGTTCAACGAGCCTACGCAAATAACCGACAGTTCAATGACGTGGTGGTCATTTTGCTTACATGGGACACCAGCGAAGACAAAATCATACAGAACCTTGTCAATAGCATGAATAATACGATGCATGATGTTATAAGAAATAACGGTGGTTTGGTCGACTTTTTAATTCAGTAAAAAGTTTATTCTCCACAAGTGGATACATACTTTTGTAACGCCAAATTTCAATCAATTTTCTTCCAAAAATTCTGATTCTCGTACGAAAAAAAATCTCTGAAAGTGAGTGGTTACCTATTTTCGACTACGAGGAATCTAGCGGAGCTAGTGCGGCCCTGCAAAAATAAACGCGAAACGAGATATGGGCAAGTTCTAGAGTGGATACATTCTTTTGAAACGCACTGTACCACCACTTCCCGTAATTTTTTCGGTTGGCAGTGAAATTGCCGGTGACTTCCTGCATGTGCGTGACTCCCGTCGCTGGGATGCTGCCGAGCTTGAACTAATTGAAAATGAAATCACACACTTTTCACTTTGAGTGGTCATCATTCTAGTGAATAAAACTTTTCAACAACGCAAGGAAAATTAACGGCACATAACTGAAAGTTATCGCTAAAAACAAGCTTTCAAACAGAGTATAACACTTCAGCGGGTTTATTTGAGTTCCAGAAAAAAAAACAGAAAGGTTGCAAAATTTATGACTCAACCTAATGATAAGGTCGTGCTCAGAACCTAGTGGTACTTCTAGATAAATCTACGCAAGAACGGAGGTAGTAACTGGGTGGCTGAGTGGATAGCAATACAGACTTACAATAGAGGGTGACGGGATTAATTCCGAGAGATTATCGAATTCTATGTGCGGGACCTACGTTCTTATCAATGTGAAATACATTTTGACTTTGGTTGAGCACTGTTTTCCTGTTCTAGTTCTGTCCTCAGCCTGTGTTAGGTCTGCGGCGCCATTGCAGATACGTTCACTGCAATGACTTTAGAGGTCGATGAGAACCTGCTTGGCCCAATGGTGAACTGGGCTATAGCTCATTAAAACACGGTCGACAACTTACCTCCACCTGAGCACCCATCTGTGCATTGGGAGGCAGAAGGATACTTGCTTCTGCCACACCGGAACCACGCAGGTGATGAATCGACGAGGTGGTCTCCATCCGGCCGTTGCCGCAAACTGGGTGGTTTCTATAATGGCTGGATAAACTAGAGTCGCGAACATTTCTACCTACTTCAATCAATACGCATGAGTATGGGTATATCAGATCATGGCGCCCATTGAAACATTAGAGGTTTACAACATTAACACACATTAGGATAACGCTGTGACAACAAGCTTGGTCTCTCTCACAATAGATGACGATGAAATGCTGCTTCGAACATAAAAGGCAAACATTCTCTCTATCGTGGAGCATGGATCACCTGTCCTTTCTACATGTAAGCCGTAAAATATTGCTCTTAATAAAGGCTGTAAAAAGGTAATAGAAGAATGGATACTTTTGAAACGCTCTGTATAAAAAGTTCCTTTCAGCCCAGAGGGGCAACAAAAACAAACCACTCCCGGGAAGACCAACTGCTGTAAACAAAGGGCGCCTGCGCCAATCCATCAAGTCGAATTCTTCTCAAACCACACTAGGACTGACAGCTGATCTCCTCACCTCTTAGTGAACTACCGCTCATCGGCTGCAGAAGATTGGAAGGTCGCCAAAATCGCCTTCGCCAATGTCTCATGCTTTGACGGAAACCCAAGAAAATCGCTGTGCTTCCGACTGCCGAGAGCTCCGGCACCGGCTCAATCGAGGGGACCTGGATCGAAGTCTTACCGACGATGAAAAAGGGATGCTTCACTAGAACTGTAAAGCTGGAAAGCAAAAACTGGAGCGCAACGAGCTGGAGGTTCTAACGTCAAAACCGGAGCTCCACCGAAAGAAGGTTCTGCTGTGCGTTAGCTGGATGTGTAGTGGTCCAATGCACTGGGAGCTGCTCCACGTACTTAAACCATACTCTACGCTCGCTTTTGCCAACAACTGGACTAGTTCCACTTAAAATTGGTGGAGAAAGAAGTCGATACGAGCCAATGTTTCATCCAGCAGGGCAAAAGGCAACCGCTTACGGCACTTCAGATGCTGAAAAAAATCTAGACAAAATTTGACCCAATACGATTTACAAAAAAAACATCTTAATCCTGTACGAGCCCTGGAGTACGACAACTTGATTGACCCCCCCCCCTAGTTACCGATGGCAGCAACTTGAAAAAGCTTTCACTGCTCAAACGAGTCAAACGTTTGATAAGTTTATATACCATAATCTTACTTACTTTGATACTTTGATAGTCCTTTTGTCGGCTGAGGGTCTTCTCAGCGGGACCACAACTCTTCCAGATCGCTCGATCTCTGGCTGCTTCATCCAGTGGGCCGACTCCGCTATCTGAATGATCTGGAGAATGAGTCTGCCCATTGCGTTGGCGGTCGTCCCAGTGGTCTCTTATGGTCTCTCGGGAGCCATTCTGTGAGACGGAGACTCCATCTATCGTCCGTTTGTTGAAGCAGATCCAGCCTAGCTATATTTATACCTCTTCATGTACTTCAGCGGGTCTGCTAATTGTGGCATTTCGCTTAGCTCCGAGCTTCGTAGGCCGTCTTGCCATTGCTGACAAAGGCTTGTCCTCAGAAGAAATCTCTCCAGTCCACGATGCGTAGTTTGCATTGTTCTGGCGATTATCTTGTTGTCGGGCCAGGTTTCCGTCGCGTAACACATCGCAGGCAGTACGGAATCGTTGAATATCGAGGCCCTGAGGCCGGCATTCTTGACCTGATCGGTGACATCGCGAATCGAACTGAAGGCTGCTCGTGCTGTGCGTCTCCTGCGGGCGATTTCAGGAGCGAGGTCGTTATCCATGTTCAGCTCTCTTCCCAGATAGACGTAGGAGTCTACCTGTTGTAGAGCGACTCCATTTAACCTTACGAGTCCCTTGTCCCAGCACTGGTTGACCATAAATTGCGTTTTGTACATATTCATGTCCAATCCAATCTTCATACCTGCCACACTGAGCTCGTTCAGCATTTCCTCGACTTCTGCCGTGCTGGAAGAGATGAGAACAATGTCGTCGTCGAAGCGAAGGTTGCTGATCCGTTTACCGTCGACAATGTAGCCTTTATCATCCCAGTTCAGGTCCTTCATAGCATCCTGTAGTGCCGCTGTGAATAGCTTGGGAGAAATCGTGTCTCCCTGCCGTACTCCTTTTCCGATAAGAATTTCAAGCTTTCGATCAAACAACTGGATGGTAGTCGATGTGTTCGAGAAGCATTCGTCGAGAAGTCGGATGTAGGGCGATGGTATACCAGCATGCACAAGCGCGTTCAGAATGGCGTTGATTTCCACAGTCGAACGCTTTCCGATAATCCGCGAAGACAAGGACAAGTGGGATGTGGTATTCGCGGCTCCATTCGATGAATTGTGAGACAGTCTGAATATGGTTCACGCAGAAATGCTTGCGAAACCCTGCTTGCTCCACTGGCTGACACTCATCCAAGCAACGCTCCATGCCGTTAAGCAGTATCTTGGTGAAGATCTTGTACACAACCGAGAGAAGATTCATGGGTCGATAGTTGTTGATATCCTCCTGCTGACCTTTTTTGAATATTAGAACGTTTTCGGCTCCTTCCATGAGTCCGGAATCCTACCAAGTCGAAGGTAATGGTTGAAGTGCTTGGCAAGAAGTGAGCAGAGGGCACTGCCACCCGCTCGAAGGAGATCGGCAGAAATGCCGTTCGGTCCGGGAGCAGTGCCTGGCTTCCTCCTGATGGCATGAGCAACTTCTGATTCCAGAATGGGAGGTACTTCCTCAGCTGGTGGCATCAGGCATTTCGGGACAGTGATGGAAGAACGAAACAGACCTGTGTAGAATTCTTGAACGATGGTCTCCATCGCTCTTCGAGACGTTTGCGTTGTTCCATCCTTATCCACAAGGACTGACATTATTGCCTTCTGGTTGCAGAGATCTCGTTTGCAGCGCTTTATGCTTGAGCTTTCCCAGCGGCTTCTAACAGCTTCAATCTTCTGTAGGCTTGAATGGACTCCTTCACTGCAATTCAACAGGCCTTCGTGATGGTGACTTTTCCCAGATGGGAGGCATTAGGATCCAGTTTGACAGCTCTTCTTTGCTCCAAGAGTTTAATCGCATGTGCGCTGTCTTGAGGCAGATGATGATGTAACTTCTCAAGAGCTGCTAGCACATTTCGACAGTCCTTTGGAGAGAAAGTCGTAGTTTTTCGATGGATCTTTAAGAAGATTCCGATCATACGGCTTTATTGCCTATTCCAACTCCTTAGACTTGAATGTGGGGATCCTCACCGGAGCCGATTTATGAGTGTCACGTTTGAACATCTTTTTGAGATGTGAGCTTCGCCCGTGCAAGACGGTGATTCGAGCCGGTGTAAAATGAAGGCAGCACGGAGACGTTGAACAGACTCCAGCGTCTGTTTGTAAGAACATGGTCGATCTCCGAACATGTTTCTCGATTTGGGCTTTCCCAGGTCCATCGCCGGTTTGAAGGCTTCTTGAACATAGAATTTCCGTGGAAGAGACGGCACGCGGAGAGGAAGTCTATCAGGCGCTCTTCGTTTTCGTTCATTGAGGAAGTTCCATGTGGTCCTAGCCTCCATTCGTCGTGATCGTTCGTACCGACGGTAGTAGCTCTTCTCGTCGTTGACAGTCCTTTCGATCAGCTTGTAGAATTCCTCCATTTCTTCGTCTGTGGCCGCAAATGTTGGAGCATATCCATTTATGATGGGGATGGTTCCTTGATCTTTGGTTTCCAGACGCAGAACAGCTACTTGCGGGCTGATGATCTTGTAAGAGTCTACTAGGTGGGCACTGTCGTGTTGACGAGAAATCTAACTCCGCCTATATTTTTCTATCTTTGCTCCGATAATGAGAAGCTCGTTGTGGTTGGTCTTTCTTATGGTTTCCGTTCTGCCTTTCGTTTGCTGCGGGGCGATAACGTCGTATTTGATGTTGCGGCTTCTGTAAAGCAGTGTCCGAAGATCCTGCTCAGATGCGTTCGTACGACAGTTATAAATGCAGACGAATAGGCAGTTTCCGTGTCGTGGTAGAAGGGAGTTTCCGGTAGTTCGATTTCAGTGACATCCTGATAGTTTAACTCCGAGATTAGATCGCCGGAGGTGGATGCAATCGACGTCGTAGAAGGCCACCTCCGGCGCGCGGAGGACTGGGGGCGTGGGTTTAGTTGTTTGAGCCATAGGAGTGGTCTGGTTTCTCACATGTTCCTGGCCAGGGATACAGTGAGCCGCCCATACGCGACAAAGCGTCGCGTACTGCGTGACCGCTTGTGCCGTTGGCCATCACTAAAGTGATGTTCAGTGTTCAGTGAGAATCTAAACCTAACAGCTTATTTCTATGAGCATAATTAGATACATAGGAGAAATCATAATGAACAGTACGCAGTAATACCTTTCTTGTAAAGCTGGTCTGTTTAGCTTCAATTTTGTTGGAGTCCCGAAACTTTGTGGGGTTGAAAACCGATGTGTCGTATTATAGATTAGGCCTAAAGCATGTTTTATATGCTCGTACTAAAACTTGGGGGTCAGAAATAGAAAGACCTTCGAAAAGGTTAAATAGCCGTCTGTTAGCCTTACTCGCAACATACTCACAGTGTTTAGAGAATTCTAGATTTTCATTGACTGTAGACTTCAGGTCCAGAGTTCACTGGTTCTCTGGCCTCTTCTGTTCTGTTCTCTTCTTAACACTCTTAAGAGCACGTTGTTCACTTAAGGGTAGACGCGACGTTTCTGACCCAATGGACTCTGCAGAACCAAACATTTCCAGCTTCTTTCAGACCTTGAGAAAGTTCGAGAGAGTTCGTCGAAACGTCGGTCGCAATGAAGAAATTTATACCAAACCTGGCAGGCAAAGAGGAGTAATACATTCAGAACTCTATATTCAACAAGTCAATATGGCGATGCTCTGTGTGATCCACCGTAGTGGACTTTCTTCCTTCCTTAGACACACTATGAAAGAGACGAGAAGAGTTCAAATGTTTCGATCGATTCAGTTGCACCTCGTATGGCTCCTCGTGTTCTCTCACGTCGCTCTGAAAGTGGAGGAGGAGCCGTTTTGACTGAACACGTCGTCCAACGTGCGTAGAGATTCAGAAGACGTGCTGAAGACTTCGTCTAACGTGCGTAGTGATTCAGAAGACATGCCGAAGACGTCGTTCAACGTCGTTCAACTTGCGTAGGAATTCAAAAGACGTGATGATGATGTCGTCTTACTTCTTCTTCTTCTTCTTCTTCTTCTTCTTCTTCTTCTTCTTCTTCTTCTTCTTCTTCGTCTTCAGCGTTTGTCCCGCTTCGTCGCGGGGTCCGCTCTTCTGGTGTCATGACGCCACCTTTCCCGATCCTGCGCCTGATCTGGGTGGAGGCCAGCTACTTTCATGGGCCTATCTTGCGGACGCTGTCTTCTTTCCTACGCAGAACGTTGCCGTACCATCGCAAGCGAGCTTCGCGCATCTTGTCCGCTATCGGCGCGACACCGAGCTTCTGCCGAATGACATCGTTTCGGATGTGGTCCATGCGGGTGACTCCAGCCGTCCAGCGCATCATCTTCGTCTCGATGACGCTGAGGCGCGTTTCAACTTCCTTAGTCGCAGGCCAACACTCAGCACCGTACATCGCTACTGGCCGGACGACTGCGCTGTAGATCTTCGATTTAAAGCGCTCTGGTATCTCCTTGCCGCAGAGCACGCCAGTCAACGAGCGCCACTTGGACCAAGCTGTACTCACGCGTGAATTCACCTCGACCATCAGTTTGCCGTCAGACGTGACTGCTGATCCCAGGTACTTAAATACCGCAGTGCGTGGAAGCTCGATGCCGCTAACCTTGATGGAGCTGGACTCAGTAACGTCAATCGTTAGGCATTCGGTCTTTTTGACGTTCATTCAAGTCCGAAAATCGCCAGGCGGTCGCACCAGGCTCGCACCTGCGGCTCGTGATCATCTTTATCTTCGCAAGCGAGCATCACATCATCAGCATAAAGCAGCGTCCATGGAACAGGCTGCTGAAGATCTCGCGTAATGGCATCCATGACGACAACAAAGAGGAGTGGAGAAAGCGCAGAACCCTGGTGCACCCCAACAGAGATGGGAAACTCCATTGAGGTTCCAGCTGCAGCTTGCACTCTACTCTTTGGGCAAGAGTAGAGCATCCGCACCCACTCTATAAGTTCCTCAGGTACGTTGTGTTGTCGCAAGGCGTACCATATAACCTCACGCGGTACGCGGTCGAAGGCCTTCTCCAAGTCGAGAAAGGCTATATGCGCCGGCTTCTGTTTCTCGCGATGCTTCTCCACCAGGAGGCGGGCGGCGTGTATAGCATCAATGGTCCCACAACCAGACACAAAGCCGCACTGATTGTCGGAGAGCTTGACGATTTCACGGATTCGTTTATTGAGGATTCGCTCGAATACCTTCATGCTTTGCAAAAGCAAGCGAATCGGACGGTAATTGGAGCAGTCTGCAGGACTGCCCTTCTTTTTGCAAATCGGAATCGTCGTACTGTTGTGCCAACACTCCGGTACTTTCTTCTCCTTTACTACCTGGTTGAAGAACTCAGCCAACCACTCAGCAGGCTACCAGAGCTTCGACTTCCGAACATCGACTGCCAGTTCATCCGGCCCTGTCGCCTTACCGGGCTTCATCTTCTTCAGAGCCGCTTCTGTTTTCTCCACGATGATCACAGTGATCTTTTGAACGGGACCGTGAACAGAAGCCACAGAAGGGATGGCCGGACGAGGAAATTCTATAGTGGAAATTAACTCAAAGTAATCACACCATCGCTTCAGCCCCTTTTTGCGGTCTGTCAGAAGATCGCTCTCATCGTTGATGCCAAAGAACTTTTCAATAACCTCGGTTTGGCGATGGCGGGTCTTAGCAAGTCGGTACAAATACCGCTCACCATCGCGTCACTCGAGCTTCTCATTGACATCTCCATAATGAGTGGCTCTCGCAACAGCCACGGCTTTCTTTGCAGCCTTCTTCGCCTTCTGATACTCCTGCCAGTTGTCGGCTGTTCTGTCGCCGAGAAGCACGGGATATAGCGAAATCTCATCAACAGCTTCGATGATGTCTTTGACTTCTAGTGGTATGCCAGCTTTGCTCTCCTTCTTTACTACATTGCTGCAGATGTATTCTGTGGATTTCGAGAGAATCAAGCGGCGCCATACTCGGTCCGCATAAAGTGATTCTCCCGTCTGCTCTAGGTGTATGATCCGTGACGTGATGGCAGATAAAGTGTCACGACAGCTCTTGGGCGTATCATGAGCAGGCGGGATTTTTTCGATCTCGCTTATAAGAATATTGCAATGCTTGCCGAACTGTAATGCTACTGCTTCTTACTGCTTCTTACTGCTTTCGTACTGCTTCTTGAGGATGTTGACCGCAACGCAGTAATTGTCTCCAATCACAGGAAGATATGTGATGGATGCTGCAGCTTCGCCTTTGAGGGCCTGCTTCAAGAACAGGAACTTTTCTTGGTCAGTTAAACTGGCATCATTGTGCATGAGTGGCTGGAATACCGACCAGAAAGCGTTGAACTCTCTGAAGTCTCCTGGGAAGGTTGGAACCTCGAGAAGGGGTCGCCTGAACGCGACATTCCGTTCCTGCAGAGGCGCGATCCCCATCCTTTCTGAAGTCCACTCTGTTCTGCCAGCGCATGACCGTGATGTCAAGCTCGTACGATTCTGATTGCAAGTGGTCGTCCAAATCTGTCATGAGAATTTCACGCTCCCTTTTGGAAGGGCGTAAGTTTATTGTCTCTATGGCTTCCTTTACGCAGTTATCGTGGTGCTGCTTTTTGCTTAGAACCGTCCTCATCAGGTGGTTCAGCTGTGCTGTATTCTCCCTGACATATGCTTCGCATTCCTTCCTTTCTTTCGGAAAGGCGAAGGGCTGGTCCAAACACTTGACGTATGGCTCGCTTGTCTTGACGAGTTCACAGGTATTTGTGATCTTTGTTTTGAAAACCTGCATTTCTGCCATTCTTATTGATTTTTGCAAGGTTTCACAGTTTCACCTTAGATGTTACTTCGTTTGGTTCGAATTAGAACTCTTTTCCTGCCACGCGGGTCTTTTCCTTGCTCTTCCGGCTCTCTCAGATGAGAATTCGCACAATGAGTGAGCTTTTTCAGCAATTTCTATTGGCCCCTCTGTTGAGGTTTAACCAGAAAGAACTGCTGATTTAATCTCTTTCCAATGAGTTGGAAAGAAACTTTTTGCTCCCTAGTAAAGGAAGGCTTTGAAAGAACTCCTGGTTCCCCGAGGAACACTTAATAGAGTGCTTTTTTGAATTTTCTTTCCCTAGCGATGGAAAGAAGTTTCAGTTGCTTCCAGGGCTCTCCTGAGAGAACGCGGTAGGAAGTCTTTGAAGTTTTCCTGGTCCCCTGAGGAACGCTTAATGGAAAACTTTTGGAAGCTTCTTTACCTAGCGATGGAAAGAAGTTTCAGTTGCTTCCAGGGCTCTCCTGGGAGAACACGGTAGGAAGGCTTTAAGTTTTCCTGGTCCCCTGAGGAACGCTTAATGGAAAACTTTTGAAAGCTTCTTTACCTAGCGATGGAAAGAAGTTTCAGTTGCTTCCAGGGCTCTCCTGAGAGAACACGGTAGGAAGGCTTTAAGTTTTCCTGGTCCCCTGAGGAACGCTTAATGGAAAGCTTTTGAAAGCTTCTTTCCCCAGCGGTGGAAAGAAGTTTCGATGCTTCCAGGGCTCTCCTGAGAGAACACGGTAGGAAGGCTTTATTAAAGTTCTCCTGGTTCCCCGTGGAACGCTTACTGGAGTAACTTTAGTTTCTGTCTCTCACTGGGGAGAGCTAGCGCAGAAACTTTTGCTTGGGTTTGAATCCACGGCTGATGCACCAATTTGGTAGTCACCAATGGATGCGTCTGCGGCAAAGCTTGTAATAATGGTTTTATTACGTTGGTTACCTGCAGAGCACAACGAGAATATCACATCATGGCAGGTTATATAGGCAATATGCAGGGGCGGAGCTAAATATCTCCGATTGTTAGCCGATGGGGCCAACTACCTCTGGTCTTGAAAGGGGGCACCGTGCTTAGAGTGGACTACTTGAGCGCAATCTCTATTACCTACTTGCGGTACCCCTAAGTTATGCCTGTGGATGTTACTGAATGATTCTTATCCTAGAGTGCTCACCTAAGTATGATAAGTCATATCATTCATTCCTATTTTGCCTATATTATACTACAATATACAATCATAAATGTAGTCCCTAGTTGGGTATCCACAACAGTTGTCCGCTGTGCTGTCGCCGAGAAACATGGGATATAGCGACTTCTTCTCTCCAACCTTCGCCTTCACATCGTCCATCCACAGCCATGTCTGCTTGTCGACCTTGCGTTGTCCAGGCTTCGTTGTGCCGAGTTCCAATCTTGCAGCTTGACGTATCGCGTCTGTAGCTTTCTTCCAGGTTTCGTCGACAGTCGTGACTGTCGTTAACCGTACGCGGAAATCACAGCTGCTTCCTTCTCTTTCATTCGCTACCACTTGATTCTCGCAGCACCGCATCGCTCAACCTGCTGCACCCTCGGAGAGGCGATCTTGCCTGTGACAATGCTTTCTTTCATCTTTCACAGGGATAAAGTCGAACTGAGACTTGGAGCTCCCACTATAGTATGAGGTGAGGTGGGAGTCGCGTTTCCGGAAGACGGTGTTCACAATTGTGAGGCTATGCGATTCCGCATAGTCAAGAACACGCTCACCATCGGTGTTACGAGACCCGTATCCGATTCCACCATGACAGCTGTACCCGTCTTTCGTAGCACCTACGTGCCCATTAAAGTCACCAGCGACTATGATGACATCTTTCGACGGTACCTCTGCTGTCTTCTCATCAAGCAGGTTCCAAAACATCCTTGGCTTGATCGGAGCAGTCAGTCTGCGGAGCATACGCTGAGAAGAAGTGATAAAGTTGCTCCTTAGCGGCGACAACGATCTTCATCAACCGATCGTCATAGCGTTCGACGCTTACAATCGAGTCACGAAATCGTTCGGAGACGATGACTCCAACTCCACTGGTGGTCCTGGGACTTCCACATAGAACGGCCTTGAAGCCACGTCCTATGTCCCTTGACTTGCTGCAGGACCACCTCGTCCCCTGCACCGCACAGAAATCAACTCTTCTACGCTCCAGTACTTCAACCAACTCGCACGAGCGGCCCGTCAACGTACCCACATTCAGCGTTGCTACGCGGGTCCTGCCTACGTTACGGGACTTTCGGACTAGCTCAGTTGCCCCCCGATGCCGTCCTCGCATCAGGGACCCTCGCATACTTTCCACACTCGCCGGGCTCTGCGAGTGCGCGTCGGCTCCCGCGGACGCCGTAGCACAATCTCGAAAAACATGACTTGTCATACACCATGTGATGTGACATGGGTCTTCGTAGGCCGGTCTGTCACAAGGGGCTGTCGCCTGCATTCGAACGTCGTGATTAGTAGGGATGTGCGGAAATATTACTGGAAAAAGCGGAAGACGAAAGACGGAACGAAAACGCTCAAAAATGGCCGGAAACCGGAATACGAAACGCGGAAACGGAAATGACACATGTTCGCCATTTTTTCCAAAGTGCATTTGAAACGGCGTAAGAAGCGGCTTCCATTGCGCCTTTCTTGCTCAGGTCTCTCCACTGTTTCCATATCTAGTTCTTGCGACGGGTTTTTCGCTGACCTTTTTGATGTTGCAATTTTCTGAACCTTGACTGAACTAACCAGTTGAGGCTACTTACTGACCCGCATTTAAAAAAAAAACTGACTCGGGTGAATTTTTGGAAACCTGAGGCATCATGGGCAACGTGGTGACTGCACAGATACCTGCATACTCAACATTAGCAGTTGCATTACAGTCACCAAAGCTAGTACTCAGCATTCATTCTGGGATCTAACAATAAGATGATAACTGGATGACTGTTTAGTCAATACGGGTTCACACTTTCACAGGAATATTCAGTCTGTGCCGCCTGGAACCCCCACGCCCAAGGTGACACAGCTGGACAGCTCCTAGATGATTCTCGAACCAGTACTTTTGTGTCAGAATTCAATAAGTCAGTCAAAATAACATCTCCTCGTAGATATTCGTGATGCTTCATAAAAAATGAGTTGCATAACTCCATATGGATGAATATAACACCTAGCGAAATTGCAAGATGAAATTTACACCTTCTATCAGGAATACTGATGTAGTCTTGGAGCAGGCAACCGCATGGCGCAACCTTCACTGAACCGTTTGTTTTATGGCACTGCGCTATACGCTTACAAAGTTTTTGTCGCTATTTGTAACTAATGGATCAAGAATTTTATGATCATTCAAATGTTGAGTGCACTTTCTTACCATACAATGCATGCAGAGCCTTTGCTGGCCCATTAATTTTGCCCTGCACTCAGCCGTTCCCATTTTTAAGCACTTTCTTGGTAGTCTAACCAATTCCAACAATATTAATACTAGAGTTGTCAAACAGTAACTCTTTCACAATTGTATGAAGAAGAACCCGTTTTAGTTGATAAGCTGATTGTGTTCAATAGAAAACTAGTCTGGAACAGTGCCCATTTCCGTTTCCGTCTTTCGGTCCAAAAACAGGCGGAACACGGAACGGAACGGAAGAGCCAAAAATGGCCGGAAACCGGAATTCGGAACACGGAAACGGAAATTCCGCACATCCCTGGTGATTAGCCTAGCTTGCACAGCAAGCAGTTTCCAGTGGCACCACGTGGAGGAACGGACATCGCCACCTGATGATGTCGTCTGACGTGCGTAGGAATTCAGAAGACGTGTTGAAGACATCGTTCTTGTACGTAGGAATTCAGAAGACGCGCTGAAGACGTCGTCCAACTTGCGTAGGGATTCCGAGTAAGGGCGATCAATGGGAGAGGACCAACAAAGGGGACCGTTGGAGGGGGGAACGTGAATAAGGGGGCGGGGACCGGCATTTTCCCTCAACATCGTTCAGTGTGTGTCGGATTTCTGAACACGGCTTACAGAAGTTGTGGCACGTGTGAGTGCAGAGAGAGTGTCATAGACGTCGTGGCAAAGAAGTGACATGTGAATCGGTACTGTCACATGTGCGTGCTTGACTCTCACTCCGTTTCTTTTCCAGCACATAGGAAAGGAGGTATTTCGGGAGGGGGGAGGAGGGGTAGAGGGAGTGACCATGGGATTCGGAGGAGTATCATTGCCGTCGGACAGTGAGCGCTGTCGACTAATACCGATTAATTTTAATTATGATTTTGCTGATTGTGCACCGGATTGGAACTTTCATTGCCTGTTTCTCGACAGGTAGAGAACGAGCGCTTCGGAGAATAAATCGCGTACATGTGATGGAGGGTGGATGCGCTTAATATGCGCAGTGAATATTCTGCCCTACCATATCCCACTGCACTAATCTATATGGTAAAACTAGTTTTTTTTTACTGTAGGAAGGCCTAAAGAAGAAAGGAGAAACGTTGGGGTTGTTCTATTCTCGGGGTTTGGCGGCGGAGCCCCCAACCAATGGGATGGGGTTGTTCTATTCTCGAGGTTTGAGGCAAAGCCCCCAACCAGACGTTTGGCCGCCGCTAGGCCGCTGAACGTCTGTAAGTAGAACAAGCTAACATCAGTGCTAGTTATCGCTTTACGTGACATTTCCTTATAGTGTTCACTAAAATCAAGCTTATCATTGTACAGAAAGCCTAAGTCCCGTACTTTATGCAGTTTGACAAAAGGATTACCCACAATGTTGTATTCCAAAATAATATCAGATGAACCCATTCATAAATGAACCGTTTTTTGGGGAGCAAGCTTTAACTTCCACTTTTTCGACCATTCTACCATCTCGAGGACATGTCATTTCACGATAAATCTTCACATTATCTGCATAAATCTTACTTTTGACGTCATTTGATTGCAGCTTAGTTGGCAAATCTGAGATGAATACGTTGAACAAAATAGGTGATAAAACCCCACCTTGCGGAAGACCGCTGGTGGCATTCAGTGATTGAGAAAAACTCGAACCTACTCTGACTTGAAACGTTCTACCACTTAAGAACTGTTATATCCATTTGACAATAAAAGGATAAAGGATAAAGGACGGCGTTACTCAATCCCTTCTGGGATGCGCCAGCGCATTCTACTTCTACGGGATATCGTGGAGGCGATTTGAATGCGTATTTGGCCATGCAATGACTTGCGGTGGCCAGCCGATGTACAAGTCAGTGCTTTATCCTTCCCAGACAAGTCTGGTACCAATTCACCGACCCCGGAGGGATGGAAGGCTTGGTTAGCCTGGGCGGGAAATCCGAACCAGGAACCTGGTATCGGGTGCACGCGACAGTCGCGCCTCCTCCGACTGCGCCACACGCGCCCCCATTTGACAATAGTGTGATGAAATTTAAACTGACGAATCTTGAAAAGCAACCTCTTGTGGCTGATAGTGTCAAGAGCCTTCTCAAAGTCGAAATATACCACATCACACGCATGTTTGTTGTCCAATGACAAAGTCCAGTCGTTTAAACACTCAATAGGGTTGGTTTCGGTTGATTTCCCTTTTACAAAACAATGTTGAGCCGCTGAGAGGATGTCATTCCTATCCAAATAGTCAAGCATGTGTACTTTCAAAATTCTCTTAAACAGACGGCACAAGATCGAAGTTATACTAACCGGCCTGTGGTTCTCAGGCGCAGAAGATGGCTTTTTTCAAAATTGGAGTGAAAAAAGTGTGCCTCCATCTTCTGGGGACTTCACTTCGCATCAGAGACTGGTTGAAAATATAGGCTAACGGTCCTGAGATGGCTCATGCAACATTCTGAATGAACGAGTAAGGTAAGAAATCCGGTGTTGTCAAGTGCGAATTAGGCCATCTTAATAGCATATCATGAATCTGCGTAGGGGTGAATATAGGCAGAGAAGTCATAGGAGATTCTACATAAGCTTCAAATTTACAAATAGGTGTGTCATCGCTACAATAGACTTCCGAAAAAGTGCTTGTCAAAAGTTCTGACCTCTCTAAATCTGAAATAGCAATAGAATCTGCACCGACTAGGGAACTATGTGCTTAGACACAGTTAATCTCTTGTTCAAAAATCTATAAATATCCTGTTTTTTGCCAGACTCAATTATCCTCTTTTCGATGCAGCGGTTAAATTTTTTCAGTTGCTTTGAAAAGCGCGCTGAATATTTCTTGTAATCATCCCACTGTCCCGTAATCCTAGCGTAGTTGAATAAACGAATGCGGTGTTCAGCCATATTTTGCAAGTACACAGAAAGGTTTCTGGAAGGAAAAGCATTAGACTTTCTCCAGGGAACGAAAAGAGAAATAGCATTGTGAAGAATTTCTATGAAGGTTTCGTACTTCTCGTCAACAGAAGGTAGCACATCCATGACGTCTATCCAGCGAATCTTAACCAAGTAGTTGCATACTTGACCAGAATTACAACTGGAAAAGCTTTGGAAGTATACGGAAACCGATAGAACAGCGACACACCTAACACAGAAAGTAACACTGTTATGATCACTAAGCCCAACCGGAGCCGAAACTGAAACATTAAGAATGAGTTCAGAATCATTCGAAAGAACAAGGTCAAGAATTGAGGTGAGATCAACGATCCTTTCCTTCCAGTTGCCACAGGAGCAGCCTCCCTCGATTTTCGATTAATTTACAATCCATAAGTTTAGCCTGCAAAAACTACAATACGTCTGCTTCTAAAAAAGTAGTAGTCGCAAGATGTTAGCGATTCTTCGGTCAGGGACATCATTGTTAAGCGCAGTTCTACTTGAAAACAGCCGAAACAGAGACTAAAATTTGTCACGCCTTTACACCTCCAGCGCGCGAAGACCTACTACGTAATGAAACGCTTCCACCTATTTTTCGCATAAAACATAACCACGCAGCTAGTTGTATTTCCTAACGAAATTTGATGATTTACCAAAAATCTGACGGAAATTTTTCGCTAAACGAATTCTTTGAAAAATTTAACGCTCGGAGTTTCATGCACACCACTGGTGAGAGAATGGGGTTACTTCAGGAATCGATCAAGTTTTAATACGCCGTCGATGTAGACTGTCTACTTCCATCTATATTTATTTGATGATGATCGCGTTAATATATTTCCTATTTGTGAAAGCCCACCTATAGTTTCGTAGTTTAAATAGTTTCCATAGAATTTTATTATGCCACCTTTTTTCTTCCTTTCCAATTTTTTACTCTAGTTTTTGTCAACGTTAAATCTGTGTGTGTGTGGGGGGGGGGGGGAAGGCGCAGTTTTTATTCAAGAAGGACCTGTAGTGGAAACCAGCATCAGTAATGTGAGCCAGTTTGACGCGTCAGCGGAGGAGAGCGCAGACTTATGTAGACAAGGAAAGGAACTCAGGGATCTGGCTGATCTATCTTACCCGTCAGTGTTCAATGATCATGTACAGGGTGCGCCATAAATATGGTCACTTTTTCGCGCGTCATTTTTTGTATTTGTTTGCGAGCGTTTTTATGTTTCCATTGTTTCTTCGGATTCTACGTGTCATCTTAACCGTATATAGTGTTTTTTTTTCATCTCCGCACTGCTTCTATCAGAAATGGTAAAGTCTTGTTGTCAAAGAGGCGCAATCTTGGATCCGAGAAGGGCAGGACTTTCTGTTCTCAACATCGCTCGTCTGCTGAAGCTGCACAAGATGACAGTCTATCGCTGTGTGGAACGTAACACTCTCGTTGATCTTTCCCGACCTGGCTACCCGGTATCCGTAGCTACGAGCAGTCTTTGGAAAATCGTGAAAGAACAATTCAAGTGGAATCCAGGCCGCGACATGAGAAAGATGGCATCCGTGCTCAACGTATCGGCTACGATGATGAAGCGAGTTGCTAAGAATGAACTTGGACTATACCCCTACAAGTTCCGTCAACTGCACGGACAAACGCCTGCACAGATGGAAGGAAGAAGAAAAAAATGTCCAAGACTCCTCAAGCGGCACGACCACTGCACGACGCTCTTCACTGATAAGAAACTTTTCTCAGTTGAGCAGCATTTTGACCGCCGAAACTCGCGGTTATTGGCTGAAAGTGGTGAGGATGCAGATACCGTTAACAGAAACTCTCATGCAGCTTCCCTGATGGTTTGGGTCGGAGTTTGCGCCACAAGATGGACACGATTGGTTTTCGTTGAAAAAGGAGCCAAGGTCAACACCAATGTCTACGTGAACGACATTGTGATGAAGGAGTTGCTTCCCTAGGCTCAAGAACACTCTGGAAATACAACAAGGACCTTTCATCAGAACGGCGCACCCGCTCATAAGTCCAAGAAGACTCAGGAGTGGTGTGCAAGGAATCTTCCCAACTTCATCCCTGTTTCTGAATGGCCGACAAACTCGTAAGATTTGAGTGTTATGGATTACTGCGTTGGTTCATTCTAGAGGGTGAAGCCTGCGCTAAAAGGCGCACTACGATTCGAGGATTGAAATCTTCACGGGAAAAGGCATAGAAGGAAATTCCGCAAGCAACCTTGCGTGCCGCCATTGAGTCCTACCCTAAGCGTCTGAAGGTTGTCATTCGTGCCAAGGAAGATCATATTAGATGATATCCACTTTGCGTGTTAACTAGATTGTTAATAAATTGTCGAGGAAGTTTCGCTATTCCCTGACAAATTCCCCGTGAGTAATTCGCTTTTTATTGAGTGACCATATTTATGGCGCACCCTGTACAATTTCGCACCGAACACCAGCCCGCTAAGTACCACAACGCCTTTTTTACCACCACAGATAGCTCGGGGCGAGTGGCCGACTCCAGAAACTTGAATAGCGCACATAAAAGTCTCGAGCTTCCCTTGGGAGGGGGGGGGGGGGCGGGGCTTTAGCTCAACTACCAGGAAGTTTTAGCCCCAAAAAAATTTTCTCCTGACATTGTAGTCCGGTAGAGCCCCTCCCTCCCATCGGTCCGTGCGCAGCTCTGCCTCCCTGTCGCGGCATTGTCATCACTTTAGTCCCGAGATTATCAGTAGTATAGTGCACTAAGACGAATATTCTAAGAAAATTTATTACCGTAACCTCTATCCAATAGCAGAAGCAGCACCACAGTAAGACACTATATCTACACATAGCTATACAGACGGCACCTATACACCTACACATACATACATACAGGCAGACATCTATGTATACACAAAAATGCAACTACGTACACACTTCTTTTAAAATCTAATAAGTTCCTAAATATCGAGATCAAGTAATTTGGAAAATGGGACGATTCTCTCTAACGCGGATCATGGTTGAGATATTTTAGTTTAAAATTTTGGAATTTCGGGCTCGGACTTCCACATTTTCCCAAAATCTCAGTTTTTAATGTTTTTCAAAAATCGAAAAACTACGTCTGGAAGTAGAACAGGATCGAAAATTGCGAAAGACGAGAGGTAAACAATTTTAGAATATCGGACTCGGACTTACACATTGTCGAAAAATCTCCAGAGTTTTTAATATTTTTCAAAAATCCGAAGAGTACGTCCGCAAGTAGATACGACATGGAAACGTGCAAAACACGAAATTCAGAATTTTTAGAGTGACGGGCTCGGACTTCCCCACTCTCCAGAAATCTCCAGTTTTTAATATTTTTCAAAAACCGAAAAATACATACGGAAGGAGGTACGGCATGTCCCCGATTTTGTAAAAACATATTTTCCGAGAAAACAGTTTGGTTTAGAGTTTGATTTAGAGTGCCAAAGAGCAAACTTTCTATTTCGTATCATATATTTTCTATAGGCAGTACAGAGCTTTAGCAGTCCACTAAATTACAGCGATGCGAACATGTTGGTTTCTGCGTTTTTTTTTTTTTTTTGGATTTCAGTCGACCAGCACAACGACAAGCGGAGAGCTAACGGCATATAAATAGAAATATATTTGAAAAATATAGAATTTAAAGCTAAAAATAAAACAAAGATGTGAATATACCCAAGTGATGCAGCTAGCAAGCCAAGATTAGTATATACCATTTTCACGTCGAATTGGACACTGACAACAAGTCCACTCCGTGCCTCCGTGTTCACCAGCTCACACTCGCCTTCAACTGCTTCTAGCATGTATTAGGTTGGTGCATAAGTTCTCGGACATTTGGGGCATGAAATATTTATTGTCACAACATGCGAACAACAATATCAAATCATTTGAAGTAACCACCCTTTACATCAATTGTCTTTCGCCAACACACTGGTAAGTCATGGATGCCTTTTCTCCAAAACGTGGCCGGTGGTGATTCGAAAAATGTGAGCAGTACCTCCTTGACATCCTCTCGGTTCCTAAATTGCTGGCCGTCCAAATAGCGTTGAAGGCTTGAAAACAAAAGATGATCAGAAGGAGCGAGATCTGGTGAGTAAGGTGGATGTGGAAGAACGGTCCATCCGTAGTCCGCCAACTCAGCCGCCGTCGCTCTAGCAATATGCGGTCTAGCGTTGTCGTGTTGAAAATACACCTTCACTTGCTCTCCTCGTGTGGTTTGAAGGTGGGCCGTCAACTTCCTCAGTTGGTTGACGTAAACCTCTGCCGTCACTGTTATCCCTTCGTCCAGCAGCTCCCAGTATTCTACGCCAAGAACGCCCCACCATTGCATAGCATCTACTTTCTCACGTGAAGGTCGGGTTTCGGAACGTCCTCTGCCTCTCCAGTTGCGTCAACCCACTGTGCACGCCGGTGATAATTAGAGCAGAGTATCCACTTCTCATCCCCGATAAAAAGGTTGTCTAGCCATCCGTGGGTTCGTCAGAGGGTAAGGAGAGACAGAGCGACATCGGCTCTGCGATCCATGTCATGTTGTGTCAAGTTGTGAGGTACCCAGCGACCCAATTTTCGCACCTTGCCAACCGACTTCAATCCTCGAACGACTGTTGAGTGACTAACACCAAGAGTGCTTGATAGTTCGTGAGTGGTTTGGTATGAGTCCGCTTCCAATCCACTTCGGAGGCCATCCAAATCCAGTGTCATCGAGCGCCCTTTCCGTTCATTATCTTCAACGGAGAATTCACCAACTGCAAACTTCGAGAACCACTGGTACACAGTACTTCGAGCAGGAGCACTCTCGTTGTAAACATCCTTCAGGCGACGATACGATTCGTTGGCATTGAGGCCAGATTGATGCAGGAATAACATAACGTGCCGAATATGCGTCTCAGTTGGGATGAATTGCTTAGCCATAATACTGACGTTAACAACGCAGAAGTAAATGTTAGGAACGGTTTTGTAGCCCTTTCCTTTCTCTATCGATCAATCATTTAAGCGTTGATACATATGAGAAATTTGGCGGGAAAATGCGCTTTCAATTCAGGAGGGATCAAATGTCCGAGAACTTATGCACCAATCTAATAGCATAAGCAACGTATTTGTTTCGATGCAACTCTCGTCTCGAATTTACTGGCAATTGCTTTATATTTTTATATTTTACTTTCTTGCGAATTCCTACGAAATTGAGAAGGGCTCTGAATAAAACTCGGCGTTAGTTGTTCTCTTTGCGCGATGCGCCATGCATTCTATTTCTAGACATAGATGATTTGGTGGCGATCTGAATGACATGCTGTGACCCTTGAACGATCAACTCAACGTTTTACTCTACCCAGACTGGTCCACCCAGACTGCCCCACAAGCCATTTGCACTAAACTGGCTAAATTTCAGTTGATTCGAGGGTACTAGTAGTTAATATGGCCTATATGGGGATATGGGAACGCGCTATCCAATGAGAAGGAACAGAACATGAAGCGAACACGCGCCGCCAGTAGGTTACCTGCCTATTAAGCACGTCTTCTGGCTGACATCCCTATGAACCCCAATGAGTCCATGCAGTCTGGCCGGTCTGGTTCGATCCCTCCTCATGTAGGCCAGATTAGCGACTAGCGCCGCTTCAAGTCAATGGAACTCAGCCGCTCAACAGCAGCTTCACGCACTTAACGGACAATTTTGAGGCTACTTTGAGGCAATGGATGGTCCACCTTGACATAGGAAGAAACATCACTCTGTTCTTCTGAGGCTCGAAGATCCTCAATGTAAAGCACTGTTTCCTTCTACTGTTTTCTAATGTTTCCGTAGATGTGGCCTAGCAGGATTGGCAGCTCGGACCTGGTTCCTGAGAACTGAAAATTTGGCGATTGGACATCTCATTGGTAGACACTTAGTGGTGAGGTGTTCCAGGTGCGGTATTACTGCAGTCGTGAGCATGAACCTGCTGACCATGTGCTTCGGATCAGCCCCATTGACTCGCCGATTTTCGCCGACGGAAGTCAGCGATGCACTGTGATGCCGTAACATTTATCGGCGGTCGAAATGAGATAGCTGGGTGGTCATCCAAGTACGGCTCATTCACCGTAAGGTAGTTAAGGTAAGGTGCAGGAAGCAAGCAATGCGATATCATTCCTGGGCCCTCTCTTTTTCCTCTTCAGAGTGGGGTTAACTGGACTGCCTCATTCTTTCGCTGATTCAAGGCAAGGTTAGCCATGAAAAGACGATAAAGAACGGCGCTACTCAATCCCTTTTAGGGTGCGCCACGCATTTTACTTCACCGGATGTCGTGGAGGTGATCTGAATGCGTATTTGGCGACACAATGACTTGTGGTGGCCAGCCGATGAATAAGTCAGCGCTTCATCCTTCCTAGGCAAGACTGGTACCAATTCCGCGCCATCCCGGAGGGATGAAGGCTTGGTCGACTTGGGCGGGAAACCCGAACCAAGAATCTGGTATCGGGTGCACGCGACAGCCGACACCTTCCCCAACTGCGCCACACGCGTCTTTAGCCAACTGTGCCTTAGACGGTTGTCTATTCCTTGAATATTTAAATGAAAAATAAATCACTTTACAGCTTGTGAATTTCCCAGTTACAGCAAGGTGCATGGAATGGAGACTCGCTGAAATTTTCTGCAACGAACCAGCTGACGCGTTTTCGTCATCCATTTGAAGAAAAAAAACCCCGTCGACAGCCTGCTCGGGGGCATAATGCCGATTGTGCTGTCAACTGTCTGAGCAGGTACTCGACGAGCTTCGAATTAGGTGGCACCCGGAGGAGTCTGCATAAAGCGACACCACACGTGCTGCACGGATCCGTGCCGGCTGAACCTTGCTCGGACTGAACGCAAGTACAATGTTCGACGACTGAGACCTCGCGATGCACTCTGTCGCTCCCACAAACGCCGACGAGCGTCCCGTAGTGCGGTGGCGGTGCCGCTACATCGGCCCGGCGATGTAGTCGTCGCGACGCTGCGCGTCCGCCGTCGCAGCGCTGTTTCGTCGCTACGACGGGCTGCGGCTCGTCGCGACCACCGACAATGCGACCGAATCGGCCAAACATCGCCGTGCTCTCGGTCTTCGCGTCATCGTCACGTCGTTGCGTGTCTATCATTTGTTGCTACTGCGCTAGTATTCCGTGTCGGTGTGCGTATTCTGAATGGTCCGGATGTGACTTCGAATCCGCGTCGATCTTATTGACGGTGTCAAACGAAGTGATAGCGTGGGGGTCACCATCGGTCGGTCGGTCGCGGCTGCCTTCGTTACAGCCGCCACTGTCTCAACTCGATTTGCGAAGTCATCTGATGACGACGAGCGGTGGCTGCGTCGAAAACACCGGTGGCATCCGCACGGCCACCGACAGACAGACGCACGCACGCGCACACTCGCACGTGCTGCTGCCTGATCGATCGCGCTTGTTTTGACGTCCTGCAACATTGTGCCTGGTCGCGTATCGATTTCCCGCTGAATGTGTGAACTTCAAGCTCAAATGGCTGCTGCCGCTCTTAGGAGAACCCCCTGTCTAGCGCCGTAATGTTTCGCCGATCGCATCAGAGGCCCCCGTATCGTCATGGCTTCGAGGTCTAGTCGCTCTCGTGGCCATCGTCTCCCGATTTCTCTCGCTCTACGAGCTGCAGCTCAGTGGCGCCTATCCCAGTTGGGTGGGGGCGGAGAATTTCAATGCTTCACCTAGGATGTTGTAGAGCGCATCCTAGCCGGACCTAAAATGTAGGAACAGTGGCATCCTCGTTCTAGGCCCACCTAGGATGCGCTCTATCATATCCAAGGTGGACCTCGTCAAATCTTTGTCCCCACCCAAGACAGCTCCAGCTTCATCTGATGGCGCTGTAGAGGACGAACACCTTTTTTCAGTTTTCCAGGCTAAAAAGTAGTATACGATCGGCATTCTTCACGTATCCAGCTGAAACTGAGGTTCTGAATTGTCAAAGAAGCACGCTTCACCGAACTCAATGAGTGAGCACCAAATACTTGTTGACCACCATCTTCAGGGCTTTTTTTGGAGTTTATCGTCTTCTATTCATTACCATGTTGCATTGTCCATTCACTGTTATTTTGGCTCTCGCTACGTTCTTTATTGTTTGTTTCATGGACCTTCATGTATTATGATAAAATTATAATTGTAATATAATATGTATAAATTAATAAATAACTATAGAAGCAGTTCAAAAACACTTATCCACCAATGAAGTCCATGCGAATAAACAAAATTGAAATCGAACTGCGTAGCTTTTACGGGAGCACAAAGATTCGTGAAAATTTGAATTGGCCTCCTCCAGCGTCTATCAGCCAGTATTCTGCTACCGAAAGTTGCTAAAGAAGTTCCATTGGCCACTCCATTGTTTTTTTCAATTTCATTAAGACAGAAAAATGGCGTTCGAGGAGAGGTGGGTGGTGCCATATTTTTGTATGCCGATGTACCTAGATATTTGATTTTTCGGCTGAAATATTAAGGACTGACACGAGGCTCTCTGAACTAGAGGTGAAGGATAAACGACGAAAGACGGCGTCAATTAATCCTTTTGGGATGCGAAACGTAACCTACTGCTACGGGATGTCGTGGAGGTGATTCGAATGTGTATTTAGCCATACCATGACTTGCGGTGGCCAACCGATGGACAAGTCAGCGCTTTATTCTTCCCAAACAAGTCTGGTACCAAATGACCAACTCCGGAGGGATGGAAGACTTAGTTGGTCTTGGCGGCAAATCCGAACCAGAAACCTGGTATTGCGTGCACGTGACAGCCGGCACCTCCTCCGACTGCGCTACAATCGCCCATGCGAAGAAGCTCATTCAAATTGCCTCTGACAATCCATAGAAGTAGAGTACGTGGTGCATCCCAAAAGAGGTTTATTAAAGCAGTCTTTTATCATTTTCATTCAATTTGTACGAGTGTGTATTCTATTCGTCTTTCTGATAGTAACACCTCCCCGCTAGGATAGATCCGCCATGTCCGCTTTCCACCTTCGAATTGTCGTGCTGAGATCTAACCTTTCTCCTTGTAGGAGCATCTGAAGGCATTCTGTGAGGAGGTCAATTAAATTCCATTCGCGTATAAATTAATTACTCCTCGGCGGCGTGCATTCTAATACCCACGATTAGGCGGTGTGAAGTGCACGGCGCAAACCAAGGCTGCCGATTCCGCCCTTGAGTGACTTGTCGTTCATGTTCGTAACGTCCTGAAGTTATTATCGACATTGGTGCACTCATCTGCAGCGACTTAACAGCTAACGTCTGTACATTAATTCGTCCTAGGTCGACGATTATCCGGAAGCAAAAAAGGACCGAATGAGCTTACCTGGTCGTACCAAGTAACATCTGGAAAAGGACGATTGTATGAGAGGTGACAGGAGACCTGTAGTGGTGGGAATGTGCTCGATTTTGCGACCTTTGTTTAGTTTCAGGGTCCTAGTCGTGAATATAGACAGCACTGGAAGATGCAAACGCGGCAGCTATTCATAACCAATCAGGGCGCCGAACGAGCATGTTCCTAATAAACACGGCACCGACGGTACGCCTTCCTTTTACTGGAGCGCCCGATCGAAATGACCTGTTTGGCTGGCGTTATCCGACGTTCCAGTGCTGCCCACATTAGCGACATGGACCATCTTCTGTTTTTACGGTTCTGTCAAGTTAAGAGCAGTCCTCCATTGCATTGTCTCTGTCATGTTTTTGTCATCGTCAGCCGAACCGCAGAGTTTTCTTCAGGAACAGATTGTTGATACACGGGAATGAAATGGATTTAGGCTGTGTCGGTGGTTAGCGCAAAAAGCGCCATCGATTTAGTGCAAAGTTGAAACCCCCCACTTATTCCCACTTGAATATCGAGAGGTTCTTGAACTTTTATACTTGATGACCGGTCACCCCTTGAACGCTCTCGAACGATACTGTGTTTCTAGAGATGACAATTGTGGAGTAGACATGCGACAGAACGTTGAGCGGGCCACTTTTTTTTACATGTATGGACCATAGTTTTAGAACTTTTTTTGCCGTTTCAATCTGCGTTGGAGGTTTGCTAGGTGACGAATTTTTGAGCGGCCTAGCGATACTAGTGGTAAACATGGCCTACGTAGGCTGCATTAGGTAGCCCTTTGAACCATATATACATGTAAAGCCTTGTTTAGTTTGCGCGCGATCTGCGACGCGATGCATGCGTAGTGGCCAAATTGATCGAGCGACGCGATTGATCAATTCGGCCACTACACATGGCATCGCGCGTCGCGCGCACACTTAACAAGGCCTAAGGTCGGTGGCTACCGCGAAGTGCCCTGATTGGCTGAAATTGGCGGGCGCGTCTGCTCCTCTCTGTTTTTGGCCACATTATCGACTAGTACCTCTTAGATTGAACCAGGAGCTGGAATGGACGTATCATATCCTTCCGAAAAGGTTACAAGGAGTGAGTGGAGTCTCGAATGGCCACCACAAGTTAATTTTGACCGAATTCCCATGCGAAACCCTACGTTCAACCAGAAGGTGGAAGGTTTAGGTGAAGTAAGGCACAGGTTAACCCTCTTGACACGATTGTCGATTTGCCGCTTCGATCGCCAGTAGTGACCATGTGTATTCCTCTCGTGTGCCAGAGTAGCCCAGTGAGCCTTCATCCTCGAGAGACACCAGAGTGTCATATAGTTTGTTCAAGGCTTTAATGAGGAAATCTCTACTGAAGCGTGGCCAGTGGTCCTCGGAATCAAGTTGGTTACGACCTCCGTCCAGTACGCACTGGGAAACAAGAGGGAGCTGGCCCACCTAATTTGCGTCGAAGTGTCCAAGCGACAGTGTGTTTGATCTTTGCACGCAGAGCATACAACGAACAAAGAATCCAAAAGCTTTTGACAGCTTCATTAATAGCAGGTTTAAGTAGAAAACAGCTTCATTGTATCTTCCACGAGAATGGTTGGCTTTATAAATCTGATTTTGAGAAAGCAAACATGTTCGTTTAAAATGATATTTACATCAAAAGCATCCGAAGGTGAGCTACGATTGTCTAAAACAAAACCTCTTCAAAATTAGGTTTTTTTTTCACCTCTTCAAAATTAGGTTTTTCTTTATAATATATTAATAATGATGACCTTGTTTACAGAGCATTACTTAGCTAGCTGGCCTGCTCGAATTTTCCTCCACCCCCCCTCAATAATATTCCTTATGTTTTTCTTTAAAACCGCTCTAGGACCTACTCCAGCGCTGCCAACATTCCCGGAGCTTCTGAGATTTCTGGTAATTATGTATTAGGTTGTCCCACAAGTCCCCGCCGTTTTTTTTCAACGATTCACTGCAGATTTCACCGGCGGTCTCTTGCATAGCGCTGCATAGATTTCGAAAGAGAATGATCTGCTCTATCAGAGCGTGTCTTGCATTTCTTTTTTCATCATGAATTTTGTCAATTTTTAGGTCGTTGAAGTGAAAAGTGAAAAAGTGAAAAAGTAGCCATTTGCGCACTTGTTCACTCCGCTTAGGTTTGTAATTTTTTGCGCAGTTTTTTATAGCATTTGGAAGACAATGTTCTGTACTACAAGAATATGTGTTAGTGCTGTTTGCTCATCTGTCCTTTATTGATTTTTAGGTCATCAAATTGGGACGTCCGACTTTCCCGTCCGAATTTTTACCAAAACTCCGGTTCTGTGGTTGGATTTTTTTTTGCTTTGCTTGGTGTTATATGTCGTTTGGAAGAGGATGTCTTGCTCAGTAAGAATTTGTGTCGAGTTTATTGGCTCACGCTGATTTCTGTCGAATATCAACAACTGAAGAAGGAGAAGGAGTTGTTGGTGAAGACGATTTTTCTCTTTTTTGGCATTTTGTTGATATTCAATAGAAATCAATAAACGCGACACATGTTCTTATAGAGCAAGACATTCTCTTTCGAATGACATATAACACCAACCCAAAAAGTCCAACCACAGAGCAGGAGCTGTCGGCAAAAACAACCATCCTCCTTCGGACGTCCCAATTTGATGACCTAAAAATCAATAAAGGACAAACAAGCAAATAGCGCTAGCGCATATTCTTGTAGTACAGAACATTGTCTTCCAAATGCTATAAAAACTGTGCAAAAATTACAAACCTAAGCGGAAAGAACAAGAGCGCAAATGGCTACTTGTTCACTTTCTCACTTTCCACTTCAACGACCTTGACAAAATTCATGATGAGAAAAGAAATGCAATGCATGTTCTGATAGAGCAAGTCATTCTCTTTCGAAGGCTATGCAGCGCTATGCAAGAGACCGCCGGCGAAATCTGCAGTGAATCGTTGAAAAAAAACGGCGAAGACTTATGGGACAACCTAATAGAACGATGGAGCACCGTTGTGGCGAAAGTGACTCTCGAGCTCCTAGTCGCCTACGGCGGAGGGTGAACATGGCAATTTAAGATTGGGGCTTAAGCTGGCGCATAGTTTGGTGAGTCGCTTAGTGGCTTCACAATTAAGAACACTCTTGCTAAATTCGTGCTTGATTTTTGAAGAACTCGGTCACCAACGCACGAATAGCCGGCCTTTTGTCGGCGAATTTCGTAGAATGAGTATTTGCCCCGAAGTGCACCTACAGTTGACCGCTAGGGATTCCAGATTTGTTTGTTGTTGCCAAAGTTGTGCTCCGTAAGCGCCGGCTTTCTTTCCATCTTTCCCCTCACTGAATCGTGTTACTACGGGTAACGTCGTAGAGGTTCCTCATTGTGTGGCGCTAATCAGGCGTTCGCCTTGACTGCGTAGGGCCCAATTCTTTGAGGCCCGTTGACCGAAAGCTCTTGGTCTTCTTCACCGCTTCACAGACGCCGTTGAATGCCCTTCGAACCGCTCGTTTCTCCCTGCGCTGCTCTGGCGCCCGAATTGGGTTTACTTCTGGTCAGGTTTTCTTTCCACTGAGCGTGGAATCCAAAGGAAACTACCCTTTTTCCCATGCAAAGTTCTACGTGGACGATCAAAGTCGGCGAGCATTCCGTTCGCGTGGTTGATGCTCTGTGATATGGCACTTATTGAGCATGACGTTGTCGCGGCAGCCTTGTGGTTGTCGGCCGTCGATTTCCAGCGGCGGTTTGTACTCTCGCGGTGTTCCGATGCGCTTCGCCTCGTTGCACCTGTGTTCGATCGTGCTGAATTCTCCCCACAGTCGGCTTGCTCCTGATTCTGTTCAGCATGATTCTCGTGTATGACTAAGAACGATGCTAGTCGCTAATGTGGCCTACATGAGGAGGGGGGACCCATTAGACCAATCAAGCTGTTTTGAATGGGCATGTCACTCAGAGGAGGCGTGTTCAGCCGATGGCCTGATTCGCGTAGGTGACATTCGGTAGATGCAGGTGAAGGCAATTTCTGTCTCTTGATCTCCTTGTTAGATGTCGCGAAGACGCGCCGCTGCAGTGCAGGAACGCGTCGTTGCTCCTACCCTAAGGCCTCGTGCATACTTCCCATCGAATGGAATCACGGCGATGAGTTTTGCAGAGCGACGCGAAAGAATTTGAATTTCTCAGCGCTCGTCGCATCGCTCATCGCTCTGCAAGGAAGCGCGACGGCGATCCGTCCAGGACCAACGCTAAACACCGCGCGCGGCGCGAAAAAGTATGCCATGCCCGCGATGGGCGCGGGAAGCCATCGCGCATGCCGACCGCCACTGTTGCGGCGGCCGCGTCGAAGTCCTCTTTGACTATTCGGCCGCGTGCGGCGGAATGGCCATGAACTGAGCGCCGCGATGGCATCGCGGCGATGGAAGTATGCCCCCGGCCTAACGCGGCAGTTAATCAGGCAGAGCACATGATTGGCTGCCCCGATTACGGTAGAAACAACCGCGTGTTCCCGCCTCCTCACTGCACGTTTCCGCACCCCCGCGATTCGCCTTCACGACATGTACCATTTCCTCTTCTTCGTATGCTTGAAATGTACCTAAAAGACAATTATGTGATCACGTTAAAACTTAATAAAACTTAAACTACTAAAAGTTTCCGAAAGAGAACTGTATGGTCGCGCGCTTCTACTTTATTTTTGTAAGACAGTTTACGCCACACTTCGTTTATGAGCAGACTATAGTTATATTTTAAAAATAATGGCACAGACCAGAGAGAGAATTGCAGTGAATATTGGGTACTAGCTCCTTAATGTGTCCTACATAGAGAGGAGGAGATCAACCAGGCTCATTGAATGGGGGGTGCCACCCAAAGGGGGGATGTGTGGCTGGCCCCATGCTCTGATTGGTTGTGATTGGCTGAGGACT
>OX375870.1:2417660-2452783 GCA_947359475.1 Heligmosomoides polygyrus bakeri | reverse complement strand
AGTCGAATTCAAATGTATCAGAATAAGGCGATTTTTCGATTATTCGAACTCGATTTTCGAACTTGATCGATTGTCTATTTGAATAGGTCGTTCTAGCGTAAGCGTGCTTCACCCCTTAACCCTTAGGTTTTTTGTGAGCTTTTAAACAAATCTAATTTTACTAGCTCCTCTCATGGACGAAGGACGTCAAACTACGTTAGGACAAGGCTCGAACTCTGTGTGAACCACACTCAATTCTCTGTTCATTGGTTTTGATGAGCTGCAGCCTGTGTGAGGTGCAAACGTGAAGCGTGGGCGATTTCGAGTTGTGCAGAGTTCAGGGCGCTAAGTGCAAGAAAAATTGAATTTTCAGGCGAAAATTCCTTCTCCGGAGTACGTATTCTGGAAGGCTTCCCGCCCACTGTTGTTCCAATAGCGATGTTGGGCAACATCTCGCCGAATGGCTCTGCGTTCTCTGCTTCTGGGTTCAAGAAATGCCGACTGACAATCACATGCCCTTGCCGAAGTGCACGCTGCCCACTGGCCACAGAGACAGCTCGTACTTTCGGCTCGGTCTCGCTCGCTCCACTGCTTCCTCTCGTCGATGACGTCAGCAAGGCAGAGGCGCAGCTCATGCTCAGGCGGTTGTTCTTCGCTTTGTTTGCTTCCGAGAGCACTCCTTGACACACACGGCCTTTCCTCGAAGTGTGCGCTCGGGGTGCTTTCGCTACTTCGTGTATCTGTCTACATAATTAGACAGAGAATGTCAGATGGATCAATCGCTTTGGAGTGCGCCATACCTCGGAAATATCGATATTTTGCGTGATGTCGTTGATAGCTTCAATCGTGTTCATATATCGAACCTGCCACTGGCTGGCGATCGAAAATATAGGAAAAAATATGCCTTTTATTATAGTATCTATATGGCGGTCTTTATTTTTAGGGTTGGAAGGCTCGCTTGGCCCAGACGCGTAATTGGGCCTAAAATCGATAGCCTATCCGCCTAATCTAGAAAAGTAATACATAGTTTTATAAAATTATCATCTTTTAGAAAAATAATAAATTAAATTGTGTTTTAAAAACAAAACGAGGCAGCAATCATTTAGTGCATTAAAAGGCGAGATCGTACCATGCATTCGAAGAGCTTGTCGCAATATTTATTTGATAGTGTAAATTCTACTTGCATGAACCATCAAAGTGAGAATATGTATGTTGCTTACCATTGTTTTTGCTCTAGGCAAACAAAAATTATGCTATCAGTTGAATGAAAATCGCGACGTTTAGGAAAAAGACACGGCGCAGTCTCTTCTTTCAGCACGAAAAAAAAAGCTGCCTACCTGCTTATTAAAACAGCTCTTAAAAACCATTTTTCAAAAGGAGTGAGATTTTTATAAAATTTCAAACGATTTGTTCACTTCATTTGGGTAAGTGAATGATTTCCTCAAAGAATAAGAATTTTATAAATTTTTAAACAATATGTCCACTTACTGAGTAGGTGAATTGAAGCTTCAAAGAAAGTCATACTAAGCTTTTCCTTGAGCAAACATGTATTCTAACTTTTTTTGGAGAGTCTCAGGGGAAAGGGGTGAATGCGGAAGGAGCTCGTGTTGATTTGGAAGGTGTTCGGTTTGATTTCAATCGGAAGCGTTAAGCTGGTTTAGAAGGGTGTCCAGTTTTTGAAAATTTCAAATATCAGTCACGGGTTTGCCGTTTACTACTTTTGGGCGTTGTTGTAAGATTTCTGTAAACTCGCATCGGTTTTGCTTAGGTTGCCTGAAGGTTTCAAGTGAGCATTATAGCGCGGTAGCGCAGTCGGAGGAGGCGCCGACTGTCGCATGCACTTCAAATCTTGGCTCGAGTCCCGCCCCCCCCCCCCCCTACTAACTAGCAACACTTTTCATATCGTCGGCGTAAGTGAATTGGTACCAGACTCTTCTGGAATGGGGTGAATATTGTTTTATCGGCTGGCCACACCGCAAGTCATTGTTCATTCCAAGTACGCAATCATACCATTTTCACGTCGAATGAATTGGACGCTTTTCAAATCGTGTCGGCGACTTTTCAAATCAGGACACTTCTCAAATCAAATTCGGCACTTTTCACGTTAAATTGGACACTTTTCACGTTAAATTGGACACTTTTCACGTTAAATTGGACACTTTTCACGTTAAATTGGGCACTTTTCACGTTAAATTGGACACTTTTTTAAGTTAGCCTAAGACTGTTCAAATCTAAGCAAACTCTTCCATTTTAAATTGAACTTCTTCTACATTAAACTAAAGACTCTTCAAAAGGCTCCTAATTTTCCTAATTTTTCTACATTAAACTAAAGACTCCTAATTTTCCGTTCAAGGAAAACTTTAGTATGACTTTCTTTTAACTTTTATTTGACTTACCCTACAAGTGAACACATTGTTTGAAATTTTATAAAAAATTTGTTTTCTGTGGAAAAATAAATTTTTACAGCGTGTTTGGAAGAGCAAGAGGGCGGCATTTTTTTAGTTTCAAAAAAGAGTACGCCATGCCCTGGTCCAAAACGTGGCGATTTTTATTCGATTGAAAGCAAAATTTCGATTTTCGTTTAGTTTCACACTTACAAGCTATGCAATATACACAGTTGTGTAGACAGTTGTAAAAACACACATATCTTCACATTGATGCTATATGTAATCAGCATTTACACTATCAAACGTATAAAAATAATCGCGACGTACTTTTCGAGTGCATGAGGCAATCTGGTCTTTTAGTGCACCGAATGATTGGTGCTTTGTTGAGCCTCAAAATAAAATTTTACTCATTATTTTTCCAAAAAATAAAACTTTTATAAAATTATTAGACGCATTGACGATGCTGAAGTAAAAAAATTTCAAAAAAGTGACACTCCGTTTTCCTCGAAGAGCAAATTATTCTAACCATCTTGGATAGTATCGCTTTGATTGCAAAAGTCTTATAACTAGTTTAGGAGAGTGTCCGATTTGATTTTAACAGCGTCTAGTTTGATTTGGAAAGTGCCCAATTCGACGTGAAAATGTATAGATTGCCTCCACATCACTCGATTGAAGAAAAATGCGTGGCGCATCCCATACAGAGGCTCGTTAGCACCGCCCTTTGCCCTTATTACAGAATCGGGTTCCAGTCAGCAAATAACCTACTCCAACGTGAGTTATGTTACCTATAGAGGACGAAACTACCTTTCTTTGCAATTCTGAGCTCTCCTAGTAGCTAGTAGCCGACATACATGTGCTAGAAGACCTAGTGTGGTTCTAGGTCTCGACGCTGCTTTCATAGAGGAACTTTATACAGCTTCCTTTCCTGATTGTGACGTGGATTTCTGCAGCAGGGGGTCCACGTCACTCCTTGTATTTTTTTTATCTTCAAGCGCTCTTAGAATCTGCATTCAGGCGTTTGAGGGCCTGTACTTAGGATATTAGGACCACCCTGTGAGGATAGTGCGAATAGCGCATGTCATTTCCTAGGAGTGGATTATCGGCGGCGCATAGCGTTAGAGCTAAAAGCTCCTTAGCTGTCGTCAGAAGCTCCTTCTTTCAACCTAGGTCTGTCGATAAGCGTAATGAAATCGGCATTAAACCCTCGATAAATCCCTTGGGAAGCACTTGCTGAAGCAGCTCATGTCCTCTGCTCTTACTATTAATGGAGAACGAGCTTCAGATAAGTCCAAAGGGGACAAACCAGTGTCAGTTTAGCACCCTTCGTAGCTGCTGCTCCTACAGAAGAGAGTGGTTTTGTTTCAGTACTAGAGATTCACCCGAAGGAGCTAGAAGCTGTAGAGGTTTGGCACAAATACACAACTTGACTATCAACTAACGTGACTCTACCATTGTACCTTTCCCTCGGTCCTCTTTGTTTTCTACAAACAGTGTTTCGTACTAGTCGTTAATGTGGCCTACATGGGAAGGAGGGGAAGAACTAGCCAAGACCAAACATCCGACATAGAATGGAGATGCCACCCTGAGGCGGCGTGTACGATCTGCTCCTCTGATTGCCTGGCGTGAGTGCGGTTGGTGCTCTGATTGGCTGCGATTGGTTGTAGCACCTAGTCAATCCATGTAGGCCACATCAACGAATCGTTCTCAACCCTCAAACAGAATCTGCCGTAAAAGAACAAAGGTGAATCCCTGGAGCATTTTTGGCCGATATTCGATGCTTTCACACGACGAATTTCGGCGCGTGGAAGCGCAGCCGCAAAGGCGCCGACTGCATCCTGAATGGATATTGCTTCGGGAGACAAACGAGTGGCGCCTACGGCCAACTGCAGCAGTGCCTGCTTCTTCGAAATTTATTACACACCCCAAGAGGATTCGGTTGATGTCGCGAAAATGGACAGCGTTGGGAGGTGGTGGCCCACCACCCAATCGTAACCAACCAGAGCACCGGCCAATGAGAATACTGACCGCACAATCCCTCTCTGAATGGCACGCCAATTTCATGTGGAACGATAGGCTGGCGCGCTTCCTATTCCCAATGCTGCCCATATTCGCGACATTTACTGAGGATTGTTGGGACTGTCTCGTTTTATGGAGCGGCAGTGCTAGAAAAGTTTGCTTATTTTCCGGGGAAACGGCGTGGTTCTGTTGCGAGGGGAGTGGTCCAGAATAGTTTTCAGCGCCGCATCTGGCGGTGCTACAAGATCGTATATCCGGCTAGGGAACTGTGAAGCAAACCTATCGATGTTTCCAATGCCCTTGTTGGCAAATGTCGGTAATTCTATTCTATTCAAAAAGTTCAGTTATGTCCGCTGTATTCGGCGAAAACCACCAGTGGGTGGTGCCTTGTTACTGTCCACTATAATTTGATGCGTACTTTGTATAGCTGCTTACATCTGTCGTAACAAGCACTAGCTGCCGCTACCTTTTTATGAGCTTCTCACCCGCGAAACCTCGGACGAGCAAGAAATAGTGCATTCACAGTTCGCTTACAGTATCTTCTTCGTTAAATACAGAAAGTACGTGACGCCTCCTATGCATGTAGAAGGACTGCCGATGAGGTTTCATTCCTGTTGAGCCCCTTCGCTCTGGTAACCCGCTTCTAGTTGTAGTGTTACGAATGCGTTAATTATTAAATAAGCAGGCCTAGCCTAGCGGCCGCCAAACGTCTGATTGGGGGCTTCGCCCCAAACCCCGAGTATAGAACAACTACAATCTGGCAGCGCGACAGGAGGTACACCCGCCCTCTGCTGGGGGCGTGGCCTCAGGAGGAACATCGCTGTTCTACGGACCAGAAACTTTTGCTTTGCATGTCAAAGGTTTCGTAAGGCAACCGTTAGGCTCTTGGTGAAGCCTACGGGTTGGGGGTGGGTGAGCAAGGGTGATATGCGGAAGAACGCACGCCCCCCAGCAGGGGGCGGGTGTACTTCCTGACCGTCCTCTCCACAATCTTCCTCCTTTCTTCTCCAGGCGGTCTTACTTTTATTACATTAAAAAATTGGCTTTAGTATATATTAGGTCATCTAATAAGCAATGTAATTTTTCAACCTCGACTTCAATTGAACAAATTTTCAACAATGCTTCATTTCAACCAACAATGTAATCACCATCATTATCAACAACCTTTCTCCATCTAACGAGCTCTTCAATACTTGTGCAATAAAACTGTTGTGAGGCAGGAATAAGGGGTAGTGCGAAGATGCGAGATCGGGAGAATACGGTGGATGAGGCAGAGCATCCAACCCTAATTCCTAGACCTTTTCCAGCGTCCGTTTTGCACACTGCGGTCTTGCATTGTCGTGATGGAGAATTATGCCCTTTCTGTTGACGATCGCCGGATACTTTTCCACTAAAGCTTGGTTCACTCGATCCAATTGCTCATGATAAAGATCTGCGTCAACGGTCTGTCCAGATTTATGCACTTCAAACTGGACAACTCCACGGATATTCCACCAAACACCGAGGAGTGCCTTTCTGAGATGAATATTCGGCTTCGCAGTACTTCTTGGTTGTTCGTTTCTGGAAGGCCACTGCTTTTTGCGCTTCGGATTATCGTAGAAGATCTATTTTTCGTCACCTGTGATCAGTCGATCAGAAAACGGGTCTGTACGGTGTCGCTGAAGCAGTGCCTTGCAAAGCGTCGATCGGTTGGCGCGGTTTTCGGCGGATAAATCCTGCGGTACCCAAATACCTGCTCTGCATACCTTACCAGTTTGGCGTAGATGAAAATGGATGGTTGATTTAGGTTCGTTGAGAGTACTCGAAAGTTCCTCCACTGTTTGAGAAGGATTCGCCTCCTGTTCTGCCATCAGCAAGTCGTTGTCAAATGTTACGGATCTTCCTGATCGAGAGGAGTCAGAGAGGCCAAAATTACCCGATTCCAATGCATCTGGATATACATCGCAGATATTTTTGGTAGCAACCGTTGCATTACTACTTTTCCGAAATTTGAACAACATCCAATGCTGAATATGCTCCTCTGAGATTTGCCAAGCCATTTCACCTGAAATTGCAAGCTAGCAGTTCAATGAATGGTAGATTCTAAAAGAGCAAGTCTCATTTACCTTAGAATCACTTTAGTGCACCTTCGAAATACACAAATCTGCCGACAAATAATGACCTAAACCGTAGGGCACAATAAACGACATTACTTATTGGATGACCTAATAGATTAGTGCAGTGGGATGTGGTAGGGCAGAATAATCACTGCTTCTATGAATCCCGTCTACCCTCTATCGCATGTACGCGATTTATTCTTCGAAGTACCCGTTCTCGATGTGGCGAGAAGGAGATCATGAGAGTTCCAATCCGAAGTGCTTCATCTGCAGAAACGTGATTGAAATTAATCGGTATTGGAAAACGGGTCGACACCGTTGTCTGCCCGTTGGCAATCATACTATCCCGAATCCCACCCGCTAATACTTCCTTACGTAGGTGCTGGCGCAAAGAAACGAAGTGAAAGCCAAGCACGCAACTGTGACACTGAGTCCCCACTCACGTGTCACCACGTTGCCACGACGTCTATGACACTCCTTCTGCATCCCGATAGACGTGTCACGAGTTTTGTGGCCCGTTTATAGAAACACGGCGCAACACATTGGCCAATACTGAGGGAAAATACTGGTTCCCCTTATCCCTCCCACCTATAGTGCTCCCTCTCTGCTGAGTCCCTCTTCACTGGTCCCTTCCTACTGGTCCCCTTACTCGGAATCCCCACGCAAGTTGGACGTGTGCGGCACGTCTTCTGAATCCCTAGTACGTTGGACGACGCCTTCAGCACGTCCTCTGAATCCTGACTCACGCTGAACATCGTCTAGGGCAAATCTTCTGAATCCCTGCGCTCTGCACTTGATCCCCATTCATACCATGACGCGTTTCCCGCTGAATATACCATTTTCACGTCGAGTTGGACACTTTGAAATCGAACTAGATAATTTTCACGTCAAATTGGACACTCTTCTAAGCTAGTCTAAGACTTTTGAAATAAAAAAAGAAACTTCTTTGCCATTTTTGGACCACTCAGTGGCCCGCAGCAAAAACGAACTTCACTTCTGCCACAGATCTTGCTGAGAATCGCTGGGATAATTTCACAGACGCCTCGGTGCAATCCCAAGGGGGCACTCCATTCTTACTTCGAAAGACTATTTGAGGTTAAACACTTGCAGCATAGCATGCAAAACTGCTCACCCAGTAGCGTTAGAAGAAAAAAAAACTTCACTCCTACTACAGATCTTGCTGAGAACCACTGGGATAATTTCACAGACGATGCAAAGGGCGCATGTAGCGCAGTCGGAGGAGGCGCCGACTGTCGCCTGCACCCGATGCCAGGTTCCTGTTTCGGATTTCCCGCCCACGCCAACCAAGCCTTCCATCCCTCCGGGGTTGATGAATTAGTACCAGACTTGCTTGGGAAGGAAAAAGCGCTGATTTTGACCAGCACGGGTGCGGGAAGGCGTGGGTATGGTGGCCCTTGTTACAAAGGTAAACGTGCGACGGTGGTTCAAATTTATTATCAAAGGGAGGGAATGAGTGGTGGAGCCCAACCGGTGCTCACCACGTTACTTGAGAGAGTGTCGCTTATCGCCTAATACAGCCCAGCAGCCGCCACTATTAGAGCGGCGCCTTACAAAGGGCACAAGAGGTCGTAGACGACGACAGACTTGTTCATTGGCTGGCCACCGAAAGTCATTGTATGGCCAAATACGCATTCACAACGCCTTCACGATATCCAGTAGAAGTGGAATGCGTGGCGCATCCCAAAAGGGATTGAGTAACGCCGTCCTTTATCCTTATTTTATCCTCGGTACAATACCAAGAGGTGGGGGGCACTATTCTCGCTTCGAAAGACTATTTGAAATTAAACACTTGCAGCATCGCATGCAAAACTGCTTACCTGAAGCCCTCATGTTAATATTGCGGGTCTCCTTCTTGGAATAATGAAAACATTTAGATATAAAAGCGAGCAAAGCCTCCGGTGGCTAATCCCGTTTGAATTCCCGCGCTACCGAATGCGTGCGCGTCGATTGGTTAACCGTGGAGCGACACGTAGAGGGACGCCTGCGGGCTCTACGTATCGCCCCACGGCCTACTGATTTTTGTTCTGTATTTCTATTTCTATATGTGTGGATGTGTGGGGGGTCTCATAATCTCACAAGGAGAGCCTCCAGAGTGGCCGTGAGCTTTTGCGATGCAATTTTTACAGGATGTAGGGTCCCGTGTGGGGAGTCCAAAACCATAGTTACTTTTTTCGGGATGCTCTTCTGTGGTCGAAAAAAAAGCGTGTGGACGCGTGAGCACGCAGCTCATAACGCCCTGCTGCCACCTGGTCCGATGTGGTCGGTTGGCGTAATGATAACAGGGTCGCCTCTCTGGTGCACCGAGCGGGTTTGATGGTTCGGTCCCCGGTGTGGTCAATGTTTTTGCACACATCAGATCGTTATTATTATGGGCTTGTGTGACCACAGGAGTCGATTTGTACACAATTAATGCTTTTAGTATTTAAACCTAGCCTTTTTGGGCTTTCATTTGACACACAGCATAAATGGCATCTTGAAAGTAAGTAAATAGCATAGAACACCGTACGAACTGGATTCCATTCGCACGCAATTGTTCGATTGCAGATTATAAGCCAGACCTACCGGCAGTTCTGCGCTCCAGTATTCCGGCCATGTCTGGCATACGCTTGGGTGGCGGCTGGATATGTTGATGATCACCTGGGGCCCTTCTCTACGCCTTCCGATTATGCGTTCAACGAAGAAGAAGTAGTGATGCCTTGTCAGGGAGAGGAAGATTGTTCGTCCCTAGCGTTTGAAAGATGCTGCTGGTGTGATAAGCGATTATGTTTTAAATGCTTCATAGTTCTATATCATAATTGTTGCTTATCATTGTCAGCAATAAACAACATTGGGCAAGAAAATTTTTGTATGTTAGCGAATTAATAGAATGATACAGTGCAAATACGATCCATTGAGAGGTAACTCAAACGAATGTCAAAAAAGGCTAGGTTTAAATACTAAAAGCATTAATTGTGTACAAATCGACTCCTGTGGTAACGCAAGCCCACAATAATAACAATCTGATGTGTGCAAAACATTGACTACACCGGGGACCGAACCATCAAACCTGCTCGGTGCACCCGAGAGGCGACTCTGTTACGACTACGTCAACCGACCACATCGGACCGGGTGGCAGCAGGGCGTTATGAGCTGCGCGCTCACACTTCCACACGCTTTTTTTCGACCACAGAAGAGCATTCCGAGAAAAGTAACTATGGTTTTGGACTCCACACACGGCACCCTACATCCTGTACAAATTGCATCGCAAAACTCACGGCCACTCTGGAGGCTCTCCTTGTCAGATGTGGAAAGATGTGAGTATGAAGTGCCCCCTCCTTGGGATTGCGCTGACGCCTCTTGTGCGGTGTACATAACGAGCCCATGAGATCAATGGCAGGTGACCCACAACTAAGGGCACCTCCCGCTGCTCGGAAATCAATCGACCCCTGAAATACGTATGGATAGTGTAGGTCTGTCTCTATGTCAACCTGCTTGCTCGTCTATGTCTGTCGACTTGTGTGATCGCGTGCACCTGTGCCGCTCGATTGTTTTTTTTATTTTGGATCGGGGAAGTTGAAGTGCTACTAGATGAATCTGCCGATCTATCTGCCTATTTGTCTGGATATCTGTCCAGGTGTATCTGTCTATCTCTCTAGCTACCTGTCTGCACATCTGTACATATGATCGTAATCGATAGCTGGTCGAATTTTTTCAATTGTTGTTTCCATTCTTCTGGGAACACCGACTAAAAGTTTCAGGGAGCGACCCCAGTTGGAAGAATTCCCCCTTATGGCGTCGCTCCTTGAATTTACTCGAAAGCCGTCAAACCGTAGAGCAGAACTGGTTCTCCGGGAGGCTCGTGCAGATGAGGTAGTGGACAAGGACGATACCTTCCCATCCCCCTGAACTAGCTGCCCACTTTTGGTTCAGACGCGCTGTCATTTCGATCCTTTCCAATTTGTCTCCGAATTTCGTTCAATGTTCCCAAACAAACGACTACGACATCTGACACAACATGGCATGGTAGACTCTGTTGGCATTGTGTGGTTGCACTGCAGTGCGAGCATTCCAGCAAGCATTCGGTGGTGTTTCTATGAAGTCGGACTGAAATTCCGCCGTTTTCGGCATCTGAATTCAGATGACCATAGCTATAAGCACGCATAGTACGCTCAGTAAGCGTTGAATCAAAATAAACACCGATTCGTTTGTCATTTCTGTGCCGAAGAAAGCGATTAGAGGGAGTTTCCTACGTGTTGATATTTGCTCCGTTGGAGCTTGTGAACTTTCGGGAGGCGTTTTGACATCCTATACATCTTTAAATTGCATTTCTTCTCTGAAACGTTTCTCAGACTTCCGAAAAAAATAAGAAGTTAAACTGAACACTTTTCAGGATGGACTCTTCTGAAACCGAACTGAGCTTCCTTCAAATCAAAAGTGAGCGTGTTCCAGATTGAAATAGACATTTTCAAGGCAACATCAAAGTTTTTTGGTCAGGAAAATTTACCATTATTTTTCCTAGAGAGTGGTGATTAGATGATTACAATGTTTGAAACTTGCACGATGTTGCAGTATCATTAAGCTAAGGACAATCACATCAAGCTAGCTGCTCTACTTGTACTGCTATTTTCCCAACCTAGGAGTACATAGGGCTCGCAGTACGTACAGTGTCTAGTATGAGAGGGCGATCTATTGGTCCCTCACTGCTAGTCCTCCGGGGGCGGACATAACTTCAACGCCTCGCGAACCCCCCTGGCGTCGCGCACGGTGCGGGACGAAATTGGACGAGTTGTCGCGGTCCGATGCTTCCGACGGCTAGAAACGCTTCCTACAAGGACATGCGGCACCCCTTTGCCTTATTGCAACGTTTCTTGGAGATGGTATATGAATGTGGTTTCAATAGGACGATCAGCGACAGTTGATACAGGAATCCTGGTCATGTGGATGGTTTCTCGCGTCAGTACTTGCCATCTACAACTTCTTCGCTCAATTTTTATCCGTGATTATGGTTATACTACGGAAAAAGGTCACTATCACCCATTCTCGGATCAATTGTCCTACTGCAGATTGTTGCCTACCACATTTTGTGGGATCTTAAGTTCCTTGCTAGAAATGTGGTCTGGGAGCTTAAACACTGAGAACATTTCGTGCTCCGCGGCTAACTATGCGTCACCGAGCGCACGCCCGCGTTTCAGCGCCGCGCCATCGCACGCGGCTAGCGCGCGACGTCGCGTTGGAGTTAGGTCCTGGAGCCCTGGTCCTCCCTTAGTGAAACGGTCCCCCATTACTGGTACTGGTCCCCCTCAATGATGCCCCCTTAGCAGACGACGTCTTCGCCACGTCTACCTGAATTCCCAAACACGTTGAGCGACGTCTTTGGCACGTCTTCTGAGTCCCAGGCATGTCATGCGACGTATTCCGCACGTCTTCTGAATCCATGGCATTCGCTATCTCCGCTGTTTTCGCGCCCCGTAGTTTGATCAGTATCGATTGACGGTGATCGATACTACAAAACGAACTTCAGATTTGTGTTGGGCGACCCCGACTACCCCAGGGCTAAAGTTTCGTACCGCCTGGACGACGACGACAAGAATTGATAGTTTGATCAATATCGATTGATGGCGATCAATTTTTCAAAACGAACCTCAGATTCGTGTTCAGCGACCGCGATTGCCCCAGCGCTGAAGTTTCGAGGCAGGGAGAAGACGTCTGGGTATTTTTCGCTATTTTGTCGCACCGTAATTTGATCAATATCGATTGATGGCCATCGATACTTCAAAAACAAACTTCAGATTCGTGTTCAGCGACCACGATTGCCCTAGGGCTGAAGTTTCGAGGCTGTTCAGGTTTCGTGCAGTAATTCCCCCCCCCCATTTTCCCCACAATTCTCCCCCCGATTTTCCCCCTATTTTATGACTAATTTCTGCCGCGGCGCCGATCGATACTATGATTCAGCGCTTAGTTCGTTATTATAGAGTATGATAGGAAACCACTTGATTCTATTTTATTTATTATTTATTTCACATTATTTTTATTCATTAGCACATTAAAAGTTTTTTTTAGTTTATTTTTGTTTTTAGTAATTTAGTACATTATTTTAAAGTATTTTATTAGTTATGTTAAATGTAGAAATAGCGCTATGCTCTTGCCCATATATCCGCGTCGCAGGATGAAGTGTGCTGCATCTGCACCTTCTATCAAATGAAAATTAATTCATTAATCCGTTAATTTTTTTAAGAGAGATAAAATCGTATAAGATTCCAGCACTGCGTTCACTATTTTTGGTGCAGGTGGATTCATAAACATTTTAGGAAAGTAATAGTAAAGTGTTATTTGATGAAAACTTATTTTGATCTTCCCTCGGAGTGTCTGTTTCAATGTGGAAGTCGCTCGTTCGGTTTGAAAGATGTTCAGTTTGATTTCAGAACTGCCAGCCTTGATTTCTAAAGCGTCGTATTTGCTTTAAATATTGTTTAAATGTTATTGTTATATTATAAGTATTATATTGTATGAAGTATCCATTCTAACGCGAAAATTGTGTGCCCGAAGATTAAATACGCGAAATCCAACTTTAATTTCCGAATCTCTTTTGTTCTTTCAGTTTTGCTGTGCATACATTGTTAGGCATTGCCGCGCAGAGTAGAAAACGCAAAATTTTCTTCAAAGTTTTTGAAAAAAAAGAAGCTCCTTCCTACTTCAATTGAAGCGGCTGAAGTCATAAAGGGCAAAAATGCAAAAACTGGTTTTTCCCATGCAATTATGGATATCTGGGGATCCGCACACAGTCTTTGGGAGACACATATTTTTCATTTGAAAAAATTACTGAAAACGATACGATTTTCGCAACATAAGATGCAGTACCACCACCACGAAGCAAGTCCCATAAAAACGTAAAAAAGGCGGTAGATCACCAAAGGAGATAAATTTCGGATCTGAGCGAATATTTCGTTAAGTATTGTTAGTTGCGGCGAATTTTCTTACATTGGTGATGATAATTTTCGTTGATTAAATCCAATTTTCGATTTTTTTCTGTAAGAGACTTAATGTCCGTTGAATTTTTGGCCGGCCACCCGCACCTGACAGAGCCGAGAGCGAAGAGTTTGCATTCGCGTTTTTACGAATGCGCTCTATTTCTGCTGCCTTATCGGCCATCTTATCAGCGACATATCGCAAACTGTCTTCCTGGTAGCAGTTCTGAATGCAGTGGAATTTCTTTCTAACAGATTAATGGACTACTGTTCATTGTTTGTGCTTCTGAGTGTCTTCTTTTTTTCTTTTCTTAGCCGTGTATCGATAGAGACTTCGCCGCTCTTTAAAGCCACTAGTGCTACTTCTACCTCTTCTGCCGCTAGCTTCAACTGTGGAGCAGTTTTACCTACACTTTCTTCAGCTCCTTCAATAGCTTCTTAGGAGGTCACCTCTTCCCTCTCTAGAAGCCGCTTTCTCCTTTCATCTGAAGTCAACCAACCGATGAATATCGTCGTCACAACCATGTTTCGATCATTCTGAACATTCTCGAACCTGCATTCGTTTGATGCCTTTTGTAGTTCCACATAGCACCTTTGTAGGGATTGGATGGGCTTCTGAGTTTTTGTCAGCAGTGCAGACCTCTCAGCCATGATTAACTTCTTGGGTTGGAAATGCTTCTTGAAAGCTTCTTTCAATTGCTACCAGAGCCTTCTTCGACTCCATTTTCTACAACATAGAACCTAGTTATTAGTTCACTAGCCATTACAGCGGCCGCACTGACGGCTTCTCAACGGCTTCGCCGAAGTAAAAACTTCTCGTCATCAATTTTACCTGTAACCTATGTCATGGTTTCCGCAGGAAGAACACTTTAACTACGCCGATTGCGTCAAGTTAGAAAGAAACAGAAAAAATGAACGACATACACAAAAGGTAGATAATTTGATCAACATCGATTGATGGTGATCGGTACTTTAAAAACGAACTTCAGATTCATGTTCAGCGACCTCGATTACCCCCAGGGCTAGAGTTTCGGGTCGCCATCATTCGTTGAGTATCGCCAAGACGCAGTGCTCCCATTCCAGTTGTGACGGACGGACGGAAACACACACACGCACTACTCCTTTATACATATACAGTAGGATTGTTGGATTCCGGACCTCTTGCAGGAAGAGGTGGCGTTTGTTGCCTTCATCATATACCCTCCTCAATGTCAAGAATTTCTATAACTTCCTCCACCAATTCTAGAAGGTCTATAAGGTTTCCGACACATAAAGACCCGTACTGTGGCATCGATACACGTCCGAAATCGTCCATGGGTCCTGCACTGCCGGTGCAAATCTCATACCCTTCGTAGTCTGGAGTAGAGAAGCCCCCTCCCCCCTCTCCCTCCAGATCACCAGGAGTGTGCACTGTTGTTATGCTTGAACGGCCTATTGGAACAAGCATTCTAATGGTTATCATTCGAATTCGAATAATAACCATTAGAATACTAGTCGATGACGAGTATTCAAAAAATCGCGTTTTTCTAATGTATTCGGATTGGAATACTCAAAAATGCAGTTTTCGAATATATTCGAATCCGAATATTCGAAATTTGTGAAGACTCGAAACCATTGGGATATTCGAAAAATTGCGAGGTTATACCAGGCTGTCCAATAATTCTTGTCCGAAAATTTCACCATTTTTAATTTTTTTCAACTTTATTGAAAAACAAGTCTAATCAACAATATAATCACCACAGTTATCAACAACAGTGGCCCATCGATTGGGCAGGTCGCCGATGCCCTTCGCCCAGAACTCCGGGGGCTGCGACTCGAAGAAGTCCGCGATGTCGGATTTGAGGTTGTCGTGGTTGGTGAATTTTCTTCCTGCCAAATGGTGCTTCAGCGGGCGGAGCAAGTGGTAGTCGGAGGGGGCGAGGTCCGGGGAATACGGCGGATGGGCAACCGTCTCCCAGCCGAGCGTCGCCAACTTCTGCTGGGTCTCCTTCGCCACGTGGGGGCGCGCGTTGTCGTGCAGCAGGTGGACTGAGGCCCGTCGGGGCCGCTTTTCTCGGATGGCGGCGGCTAGTTTCTCGAGCTGATCGGTGTAGATGGAGGGGGTGACCGTCCTGCCTTGCGGGAACAGCTCGAAGTACAGCATGCCCTTGGCGTCCCACCAGCAGCAGATCATGATCTTCAGCGGGTGCAGGTCGGCTTTCGGCGTCGTCGGCGGCTCTTCTCCGCGCGGGATCCAGACGGCACGGCGGGCGACGTTGTCGTAGTAGAGGACCCAGCTCTCATCCCCAGTGACCAGGTCCTCGAGAAACTCCTTGCGATGCGGACGACACTCGTAGAACACGAACGTACGAATTCGACTTTGGTCCATTTTGGCTTGTACTGGTAGCTAGAGGCGGCGACTGCGCCTTATATACCCCTATCGTGGAACTCTGGAGAACCTTCTAGAAGGTGTTTACACTTGCCTGATATTATAACACTTCTAAGGAAAATTATAGAATTTTGAAAATTTTCGGACAGGAATTATTGGACAGCCTGGTAACTACAGGATGCGCCAAATTTATGGCGACAGCATATGCACAAACAAATTGACCTCCTACTCTGAGCGTCTGCTTTTTTCTATGCTTTGTTTTTATTGCATCAATTTGTTGATGCCTATCTCATTCAAGCATAAGAATAAATTGTTTTTGAAGATGGTGTAGGTTCGTGCCACCGTGCTTCAGTCATTGAGCTTTACCGTCAAGGCTTCTCGGAAATCGATGTTCACCACCGTCTTGGAGTTCATCGAAGTGCTATATAAAAATCCATCAAACGCTACGAAGACGTGGCTTGGAATAGAGGATGATAGATCCGGACGAGGAAGACACGTATCTGTGACAACTATGGACAACATCCGGAAAGTACGTGAACGAGTCCGCAGGGAGCCGGCGTTCGCGGTTCGCCGAATGTCGCGAGAAATGAACATCAAGGAGACTAGCTGAACCTTCTGAAGGACAAGCTGTTACCCTGGGCTAGTGCTCACCTTGGAAACCACTCCTGGACCTTCTAACAGGATGGAGCTCGGCTCACAGAGCGGGAATGATGCAGGACTGGTGCAAAGGCATCCTCTCGGACCTCACGAGCTTCGGCGAGTGGCCAGCCAACTCCCCTGATTTGAATCCGTTGGATTCCACCGTCTGATCAGTTCTGGAAGCTAATGCCTACAGAAAACTTCACCGCTCCGTGGATTCTTTGAAAGAAGCTCTACAGAAGGTGTGGGATGAGCTCGACGCGCCATGCTTGCGTGCCGCCGTCGATGCTTTTCCGAAGCGCCCTAAAACCTGTATCGACGCCTATGGAGACATCTTCGAATCTCAATGTTGTGTATAGTTTACAATAGACCAGCAAACATCGCATAATTGGTTTCTAGGAAGTGCTGCATTTTCGTTTTTGGCGATTTGAATAACTTGTCGCCATGATTTTGGCGCACCCTGTATAGTGCGTATGCCTCCTCTGTAGGCACCAGTATATTGAGCCGAAGGCAGTACCGTCCTTTTCAGTCCTACTGTATACTCCTGCAGTGCGACTACGACTTTGTTCTGAGGCAGCATAGAGCTCAGGTACTTGAAATCCTCCATAAATTCAATATGAGAACCTTCAACCGTAAAGCGGCATGCCAGCAGCTGTGAATACGCTCATCTTCTGGGCATTTACAGTAACCCATAAAAAGGAGCTGTAGCGGAAATCCCATGAAGAAGGACATTTACCTCTGATCTCTGCGTCCCTATCTGGAAAGTTGGTACTATCGCCAGCAAACATGAGGTTCGTTACGAATTGACCTTCTTCATGGTGAACTCTTTGTCGCTTGATAAATAGCCTCAGAATATTGGAGAGGTGGGAAGTATTTGATCAAGGATGAAGCCGTGCCTGAGCCGTGTCGGTTTAAGGTCGTGCCGCTTACGCATTGCCAATTTTCCTTATCAAAGGAGAGCCTTTCAGCCATCGACGACCGCATCGTCTCGAAAGGCTGTGCATTTCCGTTGCAATGGTTCTGCACTCTTACCTGGACCTGGAGAAGGCCTACGACAGGCTAGCTCGGGCCGTAATCTGGAATGCCCTTCGAGGGAGGGGTGTCCCGGAACGTCTGATCACGGTCATAAGGGACATGTACGAGGGCTCGAAAGCGGCGATACGAACTCCACACGGGGTGACAAGGAAAGTGGACATCACAGTGGGGGTACACCAAGGGTCGGCTCTGAGCCCGTTCCTCTTCCTGCTGACGCTTGACTCTATAGTGAACCACCTTGAGGAAGGCCCTCTCAGAACGATCCTCTACGCGGACGACATCGCCCTAGTAGCCGACGACCAGGAGGATCTAGAGGAACAGGTGCAGCTGTGGCAGAGAGCCCTCGCAGACAAGTGCCTACGGCTGAAGTGAAGAAGATGAAGTTCATCAGCTCTGAGCGGTGCGCTGGATCGATCCTAGACTGCCAAGGGGAAACGATCGAGAAGGTGGAAGAATTCCGCTACCTCGGAAGTGACCTATCCGAGGAAGGAAGTGTGGACCAGGCGGTTAGGGGACGGATAAACGCAGCCTGGCTCAAGTGGAGGGAGTCCACAGGAATCCTCTGCGACCGTAGATGCTCCAGGACGCTCAAAGGCAAGCTCTATAGAACAGTTGTGAGACCTGCCCTCCTCTAGGGGAGTGAGTGCTGGTAAGGCCCAGGAGGCGCAGGAGCGGCAACTGCACGCGACGGAGATGAGGATGCTGAGGTGGGCATGTAGATGGACCCGTCGGGACAGGGTGCGAAACGAGGATGTTAGGGCAGTGATGAAGACAGCCCCGATCTAGCTGAAGATGAGAGAGCAGCGCCTGAGGTGGTATGGACACGTCCTCAGAAGACCAGAGGATCACCCCACAAGGTTGGCCCTAGATTTCGAGGCACCCGGAAAGCGTCCGAGAGGAGCCCCAAGGAAAAGATGGAAGGACGTCATCAAGAGAGATCTCGCCGAAGTCGGCGCCACGGCAGATGACGCCCTTGATAGGATGAGGTGGCGACAGATCACAAGAACAGCGGACCCTGCGACTGCGCGGGACTAAACGCTCAGGAGAAGAAGAGGAGGAGAAGAAGGTTCTGCACTCTTACATTTATTGCCTTTGCTCATATCACGCCGACTGAGCCTGAAGGTTATTAAAATTCTGACATTTTAACTGGAAAATTTTCACATACATAGATTGATTAGCGGTGGGGAAAATAATGGCCTCGTTTCGCATTGGTTGAAAAGTATGTCGGTTTTGATTTGTTCAGCTGCTAGCACTGAACAGGGAATGCCTCAGCTTCCCATTGAACTTCGGGAGGAGACCTATGCCGTATGAAAGAGTTTGATACGCTGATTACAAATATATCCTCCAAATTTGCTAAGTGGATCTCATAAGCGCGTACTGGCCGGTGTAAAACTGGTTGACAACTGTGTGTAGCCTGCGCTGATGAGGCGATGGGTGGCGCGTATCATAATCAGCGCAGCCATTACAAAGGTTGCCACCAGTTGCGGCGGCAGCGCAGTGGTAGTGTTCTGGCCTTGTAGGAGGACGGTGGTAGGCTCGGTCCCCATCGATGCTGGTGTTTTTGCATTTGGTGACCTATCCTCAGTGACATCCTTTATCCTCATTTGAAACCCAATTTTGATCAAACGCCTGGCAACAACTATCATATACCTTTCCGAGCTCTTTGAAACGGAATAGTAACAAATTTTGATTATCACCCACGGTAAGTCAAAATCTGACCCTATCTTCGTGACAAGCACCCAAATAACCCCTATGCACAAAGTTTGAGCGAAATTGGTGCCTATGACCTCATCGCTCTATGGGCCTTAGATTTCGTAACACTTTCAGAAAAAAGGGCTGCAATGAAAGCCTAACTTATGACTTGGCAAACGAACACAGTCCTCGCCGTGCACACACGCTGCCTGCCCGGAAAGTATCAGAAATTTTCTATATGACACTGTGTGAAGCATTCGTCGAATCGTAGGTAGCGAATTCCTTTCTTAGTTTGGGAGTTCTGGGCGGAAATTTTCAAGCATCAAGGCGTCGTCGCTGTATACATCTGTTGCTATATCCCTCGTTCAGACGAGACAGCGACAATTTGCCAAGGAGTCGCGGACATAACAAAGGGTGCTAGTCGCTAATGCGTCTTTCATGGGAGGCGGGAATGTACCAGTCCAATTAGGAGGTGGATGTGGAGGGAGCGTTTAGGGTCGATGCCTTTGATTGGCTGGCGCGTGTATGGTTGGTGCCGGCGTAGGCCACATTAGCGACTTGCTCCAGCAGTTTTGAATTATACACAACAAACCTTTCGCCGTTCCGTTCTCGTTTGTCGTTGTCGATACCTCGCCGCGGTCGTTGTCGAGCGTCATTTCTGTGCCCGTTCTGCAGTCAGCCTTCATCCGTTTTTTAGGTGTGGCTGTATCGAGTCTGTCAACAGAGCGATCCAGCTATCCGTACCAGATATGGCACCGAAATGAAGGACATTCGTTTGTTATTCAGGCTTACCAGCCGAAAGTGCACTGTGCTTGAATACATTTGTGCTAGCTGTCAGAATTTGCAGAGTGCAGCTTTTATCCTGCGCTCATTTCACCGTTCGTGAATTAATTTTTACTGCTTCAATGCTTTGCTCCATCAGTAGCACTCACGGTTCCAGCCGTCCTCGACGATGGTCCTTTCCAGCTCGTTTGCATCGTGGCTCGGCCTAGGTTCGAGTTTTTAAGCGGAGCGTTTCTGATGTTCAAGGATTCCTCTATCGCACAAATTCCCACTCGCCACAGCAGCTTTTTTGTGGAAAAAACCGAGGAATTTGGTCTTCTGGGAGTTTTTTGGTGGTGATAGCTAAAGACGGTTTTTGGCCACTGAAGCCAGGGCATATCTATCTCCGAGAGCACGTATTCTTCGTTACTTCTGTGCTTTTTCATTACCTGTATCACCTGTCGTTCCGATGATCATCGACTTGCTCTAGCGGGCGCCAGCAGCGTCTCCATTCGTCCCTGTCGCATGCCAGAGTGCTCCAGTGGATTCGCCTCGCTCGAGGGACACGAAAAGCGTCATAGCGGTCGTTCAGGGCTTTCACGAAGAAGTCCGACCAACGCGTTGGTGGGCGTCCTGGTGTTTTCTTGACATCCCGCGGAATCCAGTCGATGACGGCTCTCGTCCAGCGGGTGTCTGCGAAGCGCATTACGTGGCCGGCCCACCTAATTTTCGACAACTTGGCCCACGCGACAGCGTCTCTGATCTTCGAGCGTCGGCGAAGCTCGGAACTCCGGAGGCCTGCTCTCACTTGCGTGAGTCGTGTCACTCCGAGCATCGTCCTCTCGATTCCACGCTGCGCGACGCTGATCGCGTGTTCATCCTGCTTTCGTATAGCCGAGGTCTCTGAGGCGTATTTTAGGGCAGGAAGAACGGTAGAGTCGAATAGGTGGGCACGGAGTCGGACGTTCTTCGTGCTTCTTCATAGGCTACTATAATACATAAAGAGCTAAGTATAAGGGACGGGGTGTCAATCCCTCCTGGGATGCGCCATGCATTCTAATTAAACGGAGCATGGAGGAAGCAATTAGGAAGCCTATTTGACTTACACGGTGATTTGCGATTGTCAGTCTATGTCAGTGTGTTGTTCCTTCCAGACATTTCTAGTTCCAATTCACCGACACCTTAGTGATGGAAGGCTTTGTTGGCCAAGATGGAACCCGTTTTGAAAGCAACAAAAGTGCATACATTTCAAGCGAACGATGTATAAAGTAAGGTCCAGAATACAAACGCGCAAGATAGGTGGGTGTCTTATGGTCTTTCAAACTGCTTCCTGCCTTTTCTGTGTTCTCAAAAATGTTTCCAGTCCGTTTTTCGAATTTTTTTCAAAGTGAAATTTCGCGACGAGTTTTCTAGAATTCTCTCTCTTGAGGGCATAGCTAGGTGTACGGGGTCTGTGAATTTACCCCAGCGATTCTCAATAAGGTGTGTTGTGAGTGAAAAACTGGAGACGCGCGATGGCGAGCGTTATCTTTACCGCCTCGCCAAAGCTCGCTGTCGCCAAGCAGAAGACATCGAGAAGTTCTTTGACATTAATGACGAGAACGGTCATCTTCTGATGGATCGTAAGAGGGCTATGAAGAGATGGCGCGAATACTTCGAGGAAATCTCGAATGTAGAATTTGAACATCCTGCTGTTCCTTTTGCATCACGTGTATACGGTCCCGTTCAGAAGATCACAGTGAGCGAAACTGAAGCAGCCCTGAGGAAGATGAAGTGAGGCAAAGCCACTGGTCCCGATGACCTGCCAGCTGACCTGTGGAAGTCGAAGGGCTGGTGCCCTGCTGACTGGCTGACTGAGTTTCTCAATCAGGTTGTTGCTGAGAAGAAAGTGCTTGAGAGTTGGCAGCAAAGCACGACTATTCCGATTTGGAAGAAGAAGGGCAGTCCTGCAGACTGTGCTAGTAACCGTCCAATTCGCCTTCTTTCGCACACCATGAAAAACTTTGAGCGAATCGTGGATAGACGTATACGGGATGTCGTCCAGCTTTCCAATAATCAGTGTGGCTTCGTTACCGGCTGCGGGACGGTTGATGCCATACAAGCCGTTCGTCTTCTGCTAGGGAAGCACCGCGAGAAACAGAAACCGGTGCATTTCGCCTTCCTGGACTTGGAGAAGGCCTTCGACCGCGTTCCGCGGGAAGTTATATGGTGCGCGTTGCGACGACATGGTATCCCTGAAGAGGCTATCGAGTGGGTGCGCATCCTCTAGTCGTGCCCAATAAGCCGAGTGCGAGCACCAGCGGGCACCTCGATGGAGTTTCCAATCTCTGTCGGAGTGCACAGGGATCTGCGCTCTCCCCACTGCTCTTCGTGATCGTCATGGATGCAATTACACGCGATCTCCAAAGGGCAGCTCCTTGGACGCTACTGTATGCCGATGACGTCATGCTTGCATGTGAAGACAAAGCCGAACTCGAGCGACAGGCACAGGCGAGGTGCGATCGCTTGGCATTGTTCGGACTCAAGCTAAACGTCAAAAAGACGGAATACTTGACGGCGGATGTGAATGAGCAATGATCCATTAAGATCAATGGGACTGAGCTCTGACGAGTTACATCTTTCAAGTATCTTGGATCAACAGTCACGTCCGATGGCAGTCTAAAGTTGGAGGTGAACGCACGTGTGAGTGCAGCCTGGTCCAAATGGCGTTCGTTGACTGGGGTGCTTTGCGACAATACCTGAGTACCTCAAGTCAAAGGTGTACAGAGCAGTCGCCCGCCCAGTAGCGACGTACGGTGCTGAGCGCTGGCCCGTGACGAAGGAAATTGAAAGCCGCCTCAGTGTAATGGAGACGAAAATGCTAAGGTGGACGGCTGGAGTAACGCGATTGGACCGCGTTCGCAATGAAGCCATGCGACAAAGGTTCGGTGTCGCCTCGATAGCTGACAAGTTGCGCGAAGCACGTCTACGATGATATGGCCACGTCCTTCGCGCTAACGTCGACATCGTGTGTAAGATTGGCCTGAATCTTGAAGTCCCTGGAAAACGGCCCAGAGGACGCCCGAAACAACGTTGGCTAGATACGTTGCATATGGACTTGAAGCTAGCTGGTGTCCATCCCGACCAAGCGTTTGATCGGGAGAAGTGACGTCACCAGACCAGAAGAGCGGACCCGCCACCAAGCGGGAGAAACGCTATTGAAAATGATGATGATGATGATGATGATGATGATTCTCAATAACGTTTTTGAATGGCAGAATTTTGTCGCCTAGTAACTCATGGCCGAGGGGGGGGGGGGGGGGGGTACGCATTCTACCCCATGCAACTACATACTGCTGGCCGTTTTGTTTTTGCTTGTCGCGCTCACTCAATTTCAAGCCAAGTGTGGGATTTTCCTTAGCACAAGAGTTGACTCGATGGTCTTCATGCCTTTCGAGCCTGTTGCTAGCCGAGACGGCTTTATTAAACGACAATTTTCTGCCATTTCTGCTCCACCCAGTGACTGGGACTGGAGACTGTTCGCTTTGTCATCGTGCCTGTAGCTGGAGATCTTCAGCCCGTTTGGAGCAAAGTACAGATTGAAGATCGATGGTAGCTTCAAGCTATGTGTTGTCTAGGTGTGATTGCGGTGCAGACAGCGACATGCTGAAAGCAGGTGTAACCTCCAGTAAAATATTCATGTAGGACGAAAGTATGTGATGTCACTTTTGGCTAATGAGCTTGACAATGAAGTTACTGTACGTGCGATGTCCTTACCTCGTAGTTCTTTTTCGCCCATTGAAAATGGAGGTATTCTAACTGGCCGATGCATGCACTGTGTTCTGTGAGCCGTGTAGTTCGTCGTTTTCATTGTGTTTAAACAGCGAGGGAGAAAATCGTCGCTATTTTTCAAGGCTGTGAGAAGCGCACTCCACACCTCGAATCCGCTTCTTCTAGTTTCTGTAGCAGAAGTTCTTTTGAAGAGAGGGGTGACCGCGGCGATGAAGGTGATTGGTGAGGATCGCGTGCTGACTTCGCACCTTCGTGGTTCTGTCTGTAATGAGGGCCCTCGCGTGTAGCGCAGTCGGAGGAGGCGCAACTGTCGTGTGCACCCGATACCAGGTTCCTGGTTCGGATTTCCCGCCCAGGCCAATCAAGCCTTCCATCCCTCCGGAGTCGGTGAATTGGTACCAGACTTGTCTGGGAAGGATAAAGCACTGACTGGTACATCGGCTGGCCACCGCAAGTCATTGTATGGCCAAATACGCATTCATGTCGCCTCCACGACATCCCGTAGAAGTAGAATGCGTGGCGCATCTCAGAAGGGATTGAGTAACGCCGTCCTTTATCCTTAGTTCCATTTCACCTACCGCGAGGGATGGAAGACTTGGTTGACCTGGGCGGGATATAACTGAACCAGAAGCCAGAAATCGGATGCAGGCCACAGGCGGCGCCTCATCCTACTGTGCTACCATACGATATAGGTCATAAAGAGTGGAGTTAGTGAAAATAAAGGGGAATATTTGATATTCCCTTGTTTCCAAGCTTCGCTATAACTCAAAGAGCTCCTCTCCGTTTTTGTCAGACTTTCTCGGTTTCCCTTCGACTTCCTGTCTTCCTGCAGTTGCTGTCTTCCGCCTTGATTCCTTTTCCTGCTAGTTCTTTCTCTGCTCCGAACTTTTTTCATAGGCTTGTTTGTTGGACGACTAAGAGTAACAGCACACCCTAGTTGAGCAGAAGGTCGTGAAGGGCTGCTGCGTCTCGTTATAGGTCGTTCTAGAATGCCGATCTGAGGTTTGCCATGTGAATACTGGCTGTTGATGCTGATTGCACAGAGTTGGGGCTCCTAAGACGCGTCTAACTCGTGCATTTGATTTGCACAGAAGCTGATGAACCGTGGCAGGTACACCGGGCGAGAATGGCCTTGACTCGTCGCCTCGCGTGTTACACCGCTGGTGGCACCGACAAAACCCGAAAGACGTGCACTTTTTCATCGTCGCGTCACTTTTTGCAGCGTCGCGTGCATTGGTTCCGGGTCTTCAGTGGATGTTGTTCTATCCTTCATCTTCATCGTGAAAACTCTGCGAATTCATTGTTACCACAGGGTCGTATTTATTTCGTTTTGTGAAAGGCTTGTATCCTCTCTCATTTTGAATTGCTTCAAACTTTCAATTTTTCGCGAAAATTGCAAAGATACAGGTTGTCTCAAAAAGGTGATAACTTCTTCGCTCACAGTAAAGGCACCAAAGAAGTTGAGGGCTAGTATGAAAGCTTAAGAAAATGAAAATTTTCTGACATATGAGCGGTATAGGCGCGTGGAGCGCAGTCGGAGGAGGCGCCGGCTGTCGTCAGCACCCGATACCAGGTTCCTGGTTCGGATTTCCCGCCCAGGCCAACCAAGCCTTCCATCCCTCCGGAGTCGGTGAATTGGTACCAGACTTGTCCGGGAAAGATAAAGCACTGACTTGTACATCGGCTGACCACCGCAAGTCATTGTATGGCCAAATACGCATTCAACACGCCTCCACAACATCCTGTAGAAGTAGAATGCGTGGCGCATCCCAAAGAGGATTGAATAACGCCTTATCCTTATCCTTTATGAGCGGTATGGAATGCCCCATGCGCTCATCTGATATTTTGCATTTTACACTCGATTGATTGTATTTTGCCTAAATACTTGCGATAATTTCTTCACTAAGTGGCCGTTTCGATTGATTTAAGCTTTATCAAAAAATGCAGGGTATCTGTAAAAAATGCAGGTACTATTTGAAAAGTTTTGACATTGCTGATATTGAAGCTTTTGAAGATATGTGAGGCTTATATGAAAACATGGTGTAACGAGATTTGTGTGGAGTGTAAATAGTTGAGATTGCGCCATGCCCAAGCCTAAAACCTTGCATTTCAGACTTGATTGATTGTGCATGGGTTGAATGCTTGTACCAGTCTTGTTGCTACTTGGTCACGTTAACCTGTGCTGTGCTTCTTTTAACGTTTTTCCTTCGCCCAGTAATTGTACCGATTAACCTCTTCATTCAGCTTGAATGTTGCTTTATCAGTCTATAGAATCCGTCTTGGAAAATGGGGCTACTGCTCACATTTAAATTGTGCAATCAATAAACTCGCATGGCGCGTGTCTTTTACATTATTGTCAGGTTCTCAACGTTGAAAGAAGCACAGCACAGGTTAATATGGCCAAGTTTAACAAGATTGTGACAAGCATTCAGCCCATGCACAACCAATCGAGTCTGAAATGCAAGGTTTTAAGCGGTGGCATGGCGCAATCTTGGCTATTTACACGCCACAGAAATCTCGTAACCTTGCACTTTTATATGAGCCTCAAACGTCCTCAAAAACTTCACAAGCAGCAATGTTAGAACCTTTCAAATAGTACCTGCATTTTTAGAATACTCTGCATTTTTTGCAATCCGTAGTGTGTTTTTAAGTTACAAACCTTAAGAGAAGCACAAATCAATCGATAGGCCACTTTGTGGAGAAGGTGTGGCAAGTATTCAGGGAAAGCACAATCAATCGAGTGTAAAATGCAAGGTTTCAGACGAGTACATGACGCAATCCATACCGCTCATATGTCAGAAAATTTCCATTTTCTTGAGCTTTCACATGAGAACACTTCTCAACTTCTCACGACAATTTGGACGCTCTTCTGAGCAAGTCTAGCGCTTTTGAAAAATTAGAAAAATACGGGTGGAATTTGTGCTTGCTGCCACAGGGTTTTTTTCCTATCTTGCTGTAGAGGGTGTCTCAGAAAAATTGTATACACTGTTTGAAAGGTGATAACTTTGCTCACGGTGAATTAGGGTAGATTTCGTGTCACTTTGCAAAACTCAAACCTGCGATTCCTTCGTGACGAAACGAAGTATGCACAGGCCACCTCTTCGGAAATGTAGAAGAATTCGTTGGCCAGGGCGGGATCCGAACTAAGAACTAGAACTCATCTAGCCACTCTAAGGGCAGATGTAGTATTATCAACCGAAGATCGAATGCGTGGTGTCTCCCAAGGGAAGCAATTAAGATCGGTATTTTCACGTCTATAATTTGTGGCTGAATTTTTGTCGAGCACGTACCTTAAATTTTTGTCCGATTTATTTCACCCAATCAATTCCTTTAGCTCTTCTCTTGCTTTTGTCATATAATTACGCATATTTATACACTACATAGCTTCAAGTGTTTGCTACGATGTTTGCTCTATAAAGTCGTACAGTGATAGAATGCGATGAATTCAGAAGCCCGTCATACGTCGGATTTTCCGATTAATTTCGGAATTTTTTTTTGTTCTTCTGTTTTGAGACTGAAAAAATCACGCTGCCCAGTTTCTTTTCGTCTGACATCTTTCTGTTCTGAGAACCGCTGTCTAGTCGTCGACTGCATTCATTCTTAGTCGGTTCAACGCCCCAGTGACTTTCTGCTGAATCTGAAGCGGATCATTATCATCACCTTCACAGTTTTCGCTTTTTTTTCCTGAATTCTTTTCTTGAACCTGGACTGTGTAAAGAAACATTTCTATATCTTACGCGCTGAGCTTATTGAAGTACTCCCCCATTTACTCGGATATTAGATAGCAGTCACTGAAACTCTCCTCGATTCTTTCTCACGGTCAACTTGTCGCCGTCGTTGTTGGTCATCAGATCTTCTGTGAATATATTGGATCTATTCAGGTCAATGGACATCTGAGCGTTTATGTCCTGTGCAGGGTCGCTCAATGCCAAACAGCAGTGAGTTGATTTGAAATCATTTTTGCTCTTCCCGATAGTTTTTTGATGTTTTTTCCGCGTGCTTAGTGTGACTTTCATTGTTTCTTGCTAACCTCCTATAAAGTTGGGTTACAATAAATTGGTCATAGCGAATAAACTTGTTTTACGCTGTAGTCGGCAGTATAAAAGATATTCGATATCGATTGCCCATGCTGTTTAATCGATATTTGCCGCGCTCAGGCATATATCATTTTCGCGTCAACTTGTACACTTCGTATCAAATTGGACACACTCCTTCAGCAAGCTCAATGCTTTCTATTAAACTGAATATTTTCCAAATCGAAACGGACATCACCCAGATTAAACTAGAGATTTTCCGAGAGGGTTGAATTGTTTTTTGTCCAAGGAAAATTTAGTACAACTTTGACTGAATTTTTTAAAATTCATCTACCCAGTAAGTGAAAATACTGTTTGCCATTTAATAGAATTTTTTTTTCAAAGAAAGATAAAGCTATAGGGCTTATTCCAAAGTGTGGAAAGGGAGCAATTTTTGGCGTATTAAAAGAACAGACCGCGCCATGCATCTGTCTAACTCGCCGCGATTTTCCTTTGATTGTTAATCTAAATGCTGTTGACTTGAAACAGCGAAGGGAAGAGATGCATGTCTTTACAAATATTTTTTTTGCTGTACCAATGACAAGTGTGTAACTCCAAACAGACATCATTTACACAATCAGTTAAAGGAAAACCGCTACCTCCTGTGCGGGTGCTCGGCACAATCTCTTTCTTAGCATTTAAAAAGTATCGTCTTTAAGGTAGCCATTAAATCATTGTTTTTTCTTGAAAAATGATATTTAAACAATGAAAATAAAAACAAATAAAAATATGAAATTTAAAATAACGTGCTCATCTTTTAAGGGAGATTTGTTGTTAAAAAATTCCTGTTCTTATAGGGAGCGGGCTCGTGCACCTGCAAAAAATTCCAGGATGCCGTCCATCTTCCGCTCATATGTCGAACTCGGCCACATCTTGAGGTTCATTTCTTTCAGAACACCAAAGGCTTCCATTTCACGCAGCTCGCTTCTCCTTAATTGCCAAAATTTCAAAATAAAAGTCACGTCGAACCTTACCTTAACAAAAAATGATTTTTTATCGTCTTAGAATGTTTCTAGCTTGATGTCGAAGAAGATCGTTTTGTTTTGGAATGTGTTCCGTTTGATTTCAAAAGAGTTAACCAGCTAACAATTAGAGGAGTGTGTAGTTTGACGTGGAAATTGTATGAATGTGCTTCAGCTCTTTTTCGCCAAGATGAGCTACAGCAAAACACTATTGCCCTTCCTTTCCTGCAGTAGCATTAAGGGCTTAGGTTGCCGCTTCAATCTCATCAAGCACAACAATTAGTATTCCAAAGGTGTGCTATAATTAGGGAATCACCCTTAGGACACTATCACTTTCTCTCGAAAAATGCGCACTACTGTGAATGCCCTTTTGTCCGAACTGCAAGTGAATGAATGAAGGGTAAAGATCGGGGCTAATCAACCTTGTTGTGTGATGAGCAGGCATTCTAATTCCGTCGGAGACAGTTTTGCTCATAAAGCGGCTTGCAAGAGTGCTTGCTAGCGCAGTCGGAGGACACGCCGGCTGTTGTGTGCAGCGCGAATTGAAGTTGTTGGCTCGGATTCCCTGCCTTGGTCAACCGAAGCCTTCCATTTCTCCTTTACGTCATCAACTCCAAAAGAGTGGAAGGTTTTGGTGCTCTAGGTGGGATCCGAACCACGAGCCTCGATTCAGAGGTGCGGTCGGCAACCGGCGTGTCCTTTTACTGCGCTACCACGCCCCCATCGCTGGTTGAAATCAAACATTTCTCTTTTTCTGTTTATGAGTTTGATCTTTCCGCTTTCTTTCCTTTTTCGAAAGTTCGAGTTTGTACGGTATCGCTTCGTCTTTTCTATGTCATAAATTATTGATTTTTGTAATGTCTAGAAAAATGTTGGAGATCAAACATAATATGCCTAATTAATCAATCATTTACGCTCACACAGATACTGTCTTCACAGAGTTCATTCCCTAGATGACGCAGAGTCTTATAAGTCGTGCACTCTGCTTGATTTCATGCTGGCCGTTAAAAGCGTTTTGTTGCCATTCGGTGTATTCTTTGGTTTTCATGTCAAAAGATAATCCTTCCGCTCTTTCTAAGCTTTTTGAGACGGATTCTATCGGCTTGTGGTCCTAGTTTCAGAGACGAGCTCTTTGATTAACGTGTTCACTAGGGGACAGGTACTATGTAAGAGACGGATTGAAAAAAGATTTGTCCGAAAATGTTTTCTGTTCGTTTTCTTCAAAAGCGGACTAAGGACTGGCATTGGTGACATATCGGTCCCTTAAACATGACAACCTCGATCTGCATGTAAAGGATTGTAGGAAGCTCAGGTAGTACGAGGGATCACACACACATATTTCACTGCAACCTGCCATGAGCGAAGGTAGCGCAGTTGAAGGAGGCTCCAGTTGTCGAGCGCACCTCCGATTGGAGAGGTTCCTGGTTCGCATCCTGCCCCGACTACCCAAGCCTTTCATCCAATCTTCTGAAGTATTCCGTAGACAAGCCTATCACCCGACATGTAGCTGTGTCGCCTACTTACTATGGAGGGGTCCCAGGCGTAGGTCTGAACGGGGGAAACGGATAGTACTGCGAGAATCTCCACCTTTCATATAGTAGAAAAAACATGTTTCGTTTTTGCTGTCCTTGAACCCAAAGAGATACGGACCTTCGAAGGCGGGGTACAGTAGCGCACCGTCAGCACGTGCCCACGTGCATGCGTGCGCACGCGATGTTGTATGGGACGCAGCTAAAAGCTCTGCGGCATTGGAGTCGGTGGCTCAGCAGGGTACGGGGCCGCTTCAAAGGTGATAGACCAGATGTTCGACTCCCGTGCTAGCACTCTCTTTGCATTTTTTCATAACCGCTGCCTCCTTCATCGATTTGCTTCCTACTCATCTCCTACACATTTATTTCACTCTAAATTGTCAAAAGGATCAGATTCGTGATCAACACCCCATGACCTCGACAGCCCTAGTCACCCGTACCTGCTGTAGCCTACCGTAGTCAGCCAAAAATTCAAAAGTGAATGTCAGATTCGTGATCAGCACCCCAAATAACCTCCTAGGAAAAGTCTGGGCAGAATCGGTGATTATGACCTCGATATAACTAGTCATCCGTACCTGCTGTAACCCATACCTGCTGTGAGGTCACTGTTTACCATTCGCTGAGAAACACAAACGTATAATTCAGCAACTGGGAAAAGTAAGTGAACCACAGCTCATAGTAAACCCTTATTTGACAATTTAGAGTGAAATAAATGTGTAGGAGATGTGTAGGAAGTGGGCTGATTTAAACCACCACCAAGGCACTACTGTACTTTCACGACTCCAGAGGTCGAGGAGAGGTCGGATTTTTTTTTCGCCTAAACCTTCCACAGGGGGTTATTTGGGGTGCTGATCACGAATTCAGATTCGTCCATTTTTGAAATCTATGCCGATTACTACAGTTTACAGCAGGTACGGGTAACAAGGGCTGTCGAGATCATGGAGTGTTGATCACGAATCTGACCCTTTTGACAACTTAGAGTGAAATAAATGTGTAGGAGATGTATAGGAAGCAAACTGGTGAAGGAGGCAGCGGTTGTAAAAAATACAAAAATAGTGCATAGCACGGGAGTCGAACATCTGGTCTAGCACCTTCCCCACCTTCGAGCGCCCGTAGCTCTTTTAGTTGAAGGACTCAGCAAAAACGAAGCATGTTTTTCTACTACATGAAGGGTGGAGATTCCCGTAGTACTATCCATTTCCCCGTTCAGACCTACGCCCGAGACCCTTCCCTGGTTAGTCTATAATTTGCGCTAACACAGATACATATTGTCCTCACTGAGCTTATTCCTTGGATGACGCAGTCTTATAAGTCATGCACTCTGCTAGATTTCAGGCTGGCCGATAAAAGCGCGCTTTTTTTGTTGCTATTCGGAGTATCCATTGGCTTTCAAGTCAAAAGATAATCCTTCGGCTGTTTTTAAGCTTTTTGAGATGGATTATATCAGCGTGGGATCCTAATTTTATGACGAGGTCTTAATTGACGTGTGCACTAGGGGACGGGGTGCTGCGAGACGGATTGAAAGTGCGAAGTGGCGTTCTTCCCCGCCCTTTAAACAGAGGCGTTGCAAAATCTGCACCTCCTCTATTTTGTAAGGCAGCCGCTGGACTCCCGAGCAAGTCCACGGGATTAGGGGCGGCCAGTCGCTCGGTACACCGTGCAGCCCACCGCCCACTTCCCGCCCTGCCCGCGCCGCCCAATTTGGACAAGTTTGCTGCGCGCGGAACCGTCGTTAATTGGCGTGACGTCGTCCAAAAACCTAACAGCTGATGGGAGACGATTGGGAAGAGCATCTCGGGGGAACTCTGAAGTCAATTTCCAGTCGCTTCGGTTATCAAGGCAGTTGAGGAAAGGAAAACGTCGCTCTTCTGTCTAGATTCTTTCAATTTCCACCAAAATTCCTTAAATTTTCGTCTCAACTATAGACTATGGGTGGGTCCGGTCAGGAGTTCAACATTGAAGGCTTATCCGTAATTGTGCGCAAAACCGGCTCACCGTCCTCTTTTTCCAAGGATCAAGCAATTTTCCTTGTGTTGAAGAACTTTCTAGTGGATGGTCGCGTTATTGTCATGACATATCTCGCTAAGATGTTGCTGTACTTGCCGGGAAATGCGGACGACGCCCTAGTACTGGGCAATGTGACTGGACCTGAAGAAAGCCTTGGCGCTGCAGCTGAAAACTCTTTTCCTCCAAATATGGTGAACAAGATTCTGACTCTTGCCTCAAGAACGAAATCAGTTCAAGATAGAGCTGCAAGGCCAAGGGAAGTGATTAGAAATGCGATGCCTCCATGTGATGGCGGGGAACCGGACATCTCGTCCTCAGCGCCGCCCCTTGCCCCGTCCCTTTCCGAGGGCGGTGTATGCAACGACTCTCCGCCGTAGAACGGTTATCCCCCACGGAAAATTGATTCATTTGTTATTTGCTATTTATTTGTTTTATTATTTATTGATTTATTTATTATTTTTGTTTATTTCGTTTTTTACCGTTTGCTAATACGTAAAAAAATTCAGAATACGCATCTCATGCGTCACAAAGGAAAGGAAGGATTTGATTTTAATCAAGCGAATGTCGAAGAGAGCTAGAGAGTATACAGAGATCACATTTTGCGAAATTTTCGCGCTGAAAATTTCTGTTTTGTGCACTTTGAAATACGCTCAAAATCGTTTCTGAAGGCTAAAAAAATAAATAAAAATAATCATTGCACTGGTCGTTTGGGTAGACGATATATTGTTAAGGAAAGTACATAGAAAAATTTTTAAATCCTAAATTTGTTCTGAATTTAAGAGTATCTAGCTTAAATCAGACGTCCGATATAATTTAGAGGTTTCAGTTTTATTTTAAAAGTGCCTAGTTCATATTGAAAAGCGCCCATTTCAGCCTTAAAAATTGGTTTATAAAAGGTTCTCGTGATTTTTTTGCATTTAAACAGTGATACGCTGCCAGCTGTCTTTTAACAAAATTCGACAATTTAAAGAAAATTTAACGAAGAATTTCGTAAAAATATTTGCTTAGCAATTTAAGCGACCGGAGTTTAGCTACTATCTATGATTCTACAGTACCGTCGGTAAACATTCGCCAAAACGCGGCCGGCGGCGGATTAGTCCGCCGTTTCCGCCGCTTTGCCATAACTCCCTTCAACGTCGATTATATCTAAAGAAATGCACATTGTCGGATTCAGAAGAACATGATCTACCCAATATGGTAAGAGCCTTAACAAGATTTTAAAATTTTTTAGTTCAAGATGACCTAGATTAATTGAGCCATAATTGTCTTGACCTGCCCCTCATTCGCACCTTAGCATCGCCTAATTATACCCATTGGCAGGAACGGATCTGCCCAGTGAAATTTTAAAATCTTTAAACGCTGACGAAAAATGTATTTCATGCCAATTTTAGGTTTCGCCTCATCATGTCGATCTATTTGATATCAAATTTTCCTGGATTAACTCCATTTACGCCATTCTGTGCATTCTCAACTGCAGATTTTCCCATTTTCGCCAATTATTTACAGTCGTACCACTGTTGTTTGAGGGCCGATTTTTGCTCATCCTTTTGATTATAAGGTGTGGATTGCAAATAAAGAATTTGGGTTTACTTTGTTCAAAAGTAAGATAGTAATCAGATACCAAAGTGGCAGTGCATCGAGGTTTCAAGGAGACACGTCCTGCAAAGGCTACTTCACGCGTGTAGATCTCTGTCCTCACGCAGTGGACCAGTATGGAGGCTGAATATGTGGTCAGACACCATGCAAAGATGCTGCACCACAAAAATGATAGAGCTGGCAGCTCACGTCTCGCAGTTTCACTCCCTCGAAACGAGGTTTCGCTCAAATCCGACATTGAAATTCAACACTGACGTCTGTCCAGACCTCGCGGAAGTGTCTCTACCATTTAGCAAACCCATATTTGCAATATCTTTCAAACAAAAAATTCACTCGACATCAATCTCGTTTATTACTGGAGACAGGTTCGATACTTGAGCCCAGACTGTTGCTGTAATTGCAGTGACCTGACCAGCCCCACCAAGCATGTCTCTTGGGTATATATCTTTCTTCTCACAATTCACACTAACCCAACTAAGGGTCAGGCCCTAGGTTCAGGAATCAAAGAGGTCGTATTGTGACGTCGTTTTCTTGGGTGGGGAGAGGGGCGTCGCACTCTCTCTTCGTTCATTGTATTTTTTTCATAGTTTCTCCTCTACTTCAAAGAATTTAATTTTTTTTTAAATTTTGGCAGTCTTGAAATCAGTTTATTGTATTTTTTTTCATAGTTTCTCCTCTACTTCAAAGAATTCAATTTTTAATTTTATCAGTCTTGAAATCAGCTTGGTCAATTTCCGCAGATTCCATGAGATCAGATGTCCATCAGATGTTATGGACACGACACATTTTTCTACCTGAAGGAGCGACATCTGCGTTCGAAATTGTACTCTATAAAATTTCGATAGTTGAGAAAACTGTTACCGTGACAAGTTAATCCTTCGAATAGGACCATCCAAGTCAGGGATTGCGATTGTCTGCACTTAAACTGTCATAAATCGGAGAGCTTTTGGAAAATCTGAAAAAAAACAGTAGCGTATTGAAAATTAGTGTTTAAAAATTAGATAGAAAGTGAACTCTGCAACCTGAAAAAGTTTCTAAAGCGGAATCTTCGATATGATTAGGGGTTAGATTTTTGGCCAAAAATCGACCTAAAGTCGAACCCCCTAATCATATCAAAGTTCGTATCGGAGAAGCTTGTTTTTTTACTGTATGATACTTGGCGCTCGAATTTTTGTGGGGTGCAATTTCGTTTGCTAGTGTTGCTTACTACAGCTGGAAGAAAATTATTTCAGTCACAAGTCAATCC
>OX375870.1:2232838-2417460 GCA_947359475.1 Heligmosomoides polygyrus bakeri | reverse complement strand
GGTTAGATTTTTGGCCAAAAATCGACCTAAAGTCGAACCCCCTAATCATATCAAAGTTCGTATCGGAGAAGCTTGTTTTTTTACTGTATGATACTTGGCGCTCGAATTTTTGTGGGGTGCAATTTCGTTTGCTAGTGTTGCTTACTACAGCTGGAAGAAAATTATTTCAGTCACAAGTCAATCCTTAGGTTTCGACTCGGTCATGGATTCGAAGAGCGGTTCAAAAGGAAATTTGTAAGGAAAACACTCAAGTCATCATTAGTAATTAACATTCGATATTTTATAGTAGAGTACAAATGGTCAGTGTGGTAGTGAGAAGAGAGAAGTAGCGATTGTAAGTCCAAAGGACATGCTTGGAGGGGCAGGTCAGGTCACTGCAATTACAGCAACAGTCTGGACTCCAGTATCGGACTTGTCTCAAGTAATAAATTAGGTCGAAATTTTTTTTCAAATGATATTGCAAATATGGGCTTTACTAAATGGTAGTAACTATTCTACGAGGTGTGGACAGACGTCAGTGTTGAATTTCAATGTCGGATTTGCACGAAACCTCGTTTTCGAGAGAGTGAAACTGCGAGACGTGAGCTGTCAGCTCTATAATTTTTGTGGTACAGCATCTTTGCATGGTGTCTGACCACATATTCAGCTTCCATACTGGTCCACTGCGTGAAGACAGAGATCTACACGCGTGAAGTAGCCTTTGCAGGACGTGTCTCCTTGAAACCTCGATGCACTGCCACTTTGGTATCTGATTACTATCTTACTTTTGAACAAAGTAAACCCAAATTCTTTATTTGCAATCCACACCTTATAATCAAAAGGATGAGCAAAAATCGGCCCTCAAACAACAGTGGTACGACTGTAAATAATTGGCGAAAATGGGAAAATCTGCAGTTGAGAATGCACAGAATGGCGTAAATGGAGTTAATCCAGGAAAATTTGATATCAAATAGATCGACATGATGAGGCGAAACCTAAAAATTGGCATGAAATACATTTTCGTCAGCGTTTAAAAGATTTTAAAATTTCACTGGGCAGATCCATTCCTGCCAGGGGGCATAATTAGGCAAGAGGCGCATTAGGTAAGGTGCGAATGTTGGTTAGGTCAAGACAATTACGGGCTCAATTAATCTAGGTCATCTCGAACTCAAAATTTTAGAATCTTGTCAAGATTTTTTAACATATTAGGTAGATCATGTTGTTCTGATTCCAACAATGTGCATTTCATTAGATATAATCGACGTTGAAGGGAGTTATGGCAAAGCGGCGGAAACGGCGGATTAATCCGCCACCGGCCGCGTTTTGGCGAACGTTTACCGACGGTACTGTACATATTTAACTAACGCATTCCTTTGTGAAAGAATTCCTTCTGAGGATCTAGCCCTAGAAAGACACAATTTGTCCCAGTAGACATACTTCGAGAGGGCTGCGGCTCAAAATCTGGGACGAATTTGTGAATTTGGTATTCAGTATTCTCATATCACATCATCCCGCAGTTCATTCCCTTCCGCGATCTACCTGCCACATTCCTCTGATACGCGCAGGCGCAAACATTCCTCCAAGTGCCTTGTCCTTCTCCAGCACTCGCTGAAACACAGGCCGAACAACCACTTGCTATTGGGGTGAGAAGCTGTTGTAGTGGGTGTGGCGGGCTGCGCCGATTGGCCAGGTGAGAGATCCCAGCACGATTACCTGCACTCCGGTGACACTCCCGTGGGTGCATACCAGTGGGTTTAAGGGTTTAGGGTCGGCTCCTGTTGCTAGAGTGTTGCAGGATTCATGTGCAGCCATATATCCACATATATCCAGCTCGTACCTACATATATATGCGCATACGCATATAAGTAAGTATATACTATGTATACACATGTATATACATAGAAACAGGTTGTCACCCCAATAGCAGGTGGTTGTGCGGCCCGTCGAGAGCGAATGTTAGAGTTACCACTGTGCCTGAGCAGCACAATAGGTTCATCGTCGTCAGAATGAATCCACACACGTATTTTGTGCATATCGATCGCGAACGAGTTGTGTTTTCGAACTGTCAAGGAGCTGTCGCAAGCGCGGTGTTGTTGTGGGTGCGTGCAACGGTCGCGTGTATTGCCGTTGGTTGCGGCGAGGCGGCGGCTCCTCCTACTCGGGAGGTTAGTGGGAGTTGTCCGCGTCGTAGTCGCCATCATCGTCGTCGTCGTCGTCGTCGTCGTTGCCGTTGTCGTCGTCACCACGACCACGCCTTCATCTGCAGAACCTCATAACAACCAGAGCTGCTGTCGCCGCTGCTATTGCGCCCGAGGAGCAATGCTGGCTATTCCTATTTCCATGGTGCTTTATCACGAGCTTGCTCCGCATAACAAGAGTACGTTACCATGTCGCGCTGGCTTCAGAGCAGTCTTTGAGTTTATGCATATAGTGGAAGACAGTGAGGTTTGCTGCGGAGCCGAGAGATTTCGCACCTCCAGAGGAAAGTCCACTTCTGAAATGTACTACCTGGCGCCATATGGCAAAACATGGCCTTCTGTGAAGTCGTTCCTCACAAGTATCTCTCCATGTTCCACTTCCAGAGCGCGAGAAGATCCCAGAAGGCACGCTGTGTGGTCTGCGCCGATCTGGCAAGCGGCATCCACTACTCGGTACCAAGCTGCAACGGCTGCAAGACGTTCTTTCGTCGCGCTCTTGTGGTACGTCGTCAGCTGCTTCAGAAGGACGTTCGATCGATATTGTATCCTTGCATTTGGACTGTGAAGGTGCTAGGAGTGTTCTTGTGTGATTTCAGAACAAGCAGACCTTCACGTGTCAGTTCTCGGGCGACTGCGTGGTCGGCAAGTGTAAGTTTTACCCTTGACTTCTTTTCATCGTTTCAGTGCTATTTTCAGTTTTATTTTATTTTGGTAAATTGTTTAAGAACTCGATCGATATTGTGTTGGTTCCAACGACCCTCCCCCCCCCCCCCCCCCACCAATAATAGGTCAATAATAGGTGTAACGTCAAAAAAAAGATCGAACTACTAAAGACTAAAGACCTTCAAAGAGGAGAATGAACTAGCAGAGGCCTTAAGTGGCCGTAGAAGACCTAGTTATGCAAGGAATTTCGGAGTTACTCTTTAATGTAGCCAAGATGGCGAGGCACAGACGCACCCGGCCATTCACAACCAATCAGAGCATCGACCGAAAACGCACTATCCAATCAGAGCACTGACCGTTTCGTGCCCTCTGGCGTCCATTCGACGCGGCTTCATCGGTGTTCGGCATCCCGTCTCCCCATGTTGGCCATATTAGCAGCTAGCACCGGACCTAACGAATCACTAGATGGGAACGTAAGGTCAACTGACCGCGAAGATTAATGAAATTAATGGTTTTGTTCGCTATTTGCTATTTTATGGGCATTTTTACAGCTGTGCGATGCGTGTGCCGAAGTTGCCGTCTGAAGAAATGCTTCGACATGGGCATGGATCCGAAAGGTGAGCACCGCAGTTCGAACAGTTACTACATATCTGCGGGAAAGGATTTGTCCTAGTCGGGAGGGAGTATTCCTGCAAAGGTAGTTGTGTCCTTATTCCATGCCGATGTGCTGCTTCTCCTGGACTTTGCCTGTGAGCTGTCACATCAGGGAAGCTATGTTCTTGTGCTCCTGGAGATGTGAAGTGAGATGATCGTTAAGCAGAACAGTGTCGCTCATGATTAGGATGGATCCGCCTGCGTCTGATGAACTGATGGAATTTTGTAGCGGGAACAGGGTTGCAGTTAGGGGTCGATGAGCTTGCGGTGACTTTCTTCCTTTCGTTTTTTCGTTCATTTGTTTTCCTTTCTTTCTGCTCTTTTTTTTCTGATGCTCTATGGTGTAGCTCTATCGCTTTTCCCTCTCATCCTCTCCCGTCCTCGGTCTGTTCGATTATCCACACCCTTTCCCTCCGCTTCCCTAATTCAGCCCTCTCTCAGATACTCTCGGCGGATTCCCACAATCCTCCTCACCCAAAGATCATTATTTTCGTTGTTTTCGCTCGACTACGTCGTGTGTGGTCTGTCTGTTGTGTGTGTATATATGTGTACGCGTGTGTGCAAGCATCTGTGTGTGTGTGTGTGCACGTCCGTGGTGCTCATCAGCTGAGGAGAGTTCCAGGGGGCTCGCGTGTGTTTACCACCACAGCCCCGCATACCTCGCCTCGCCTCGCGTGTTTTGTTACTTCGCAGTAGTCGACTTCCGCGAAGTGAAGAGCAGCGGGGACGGCGACGACGATGATGATGACGGCTGGTGCCGTCGCTCGATTCAGAAACGCTCGAAGCATGAATGACGGGCGCGGTGCTCGGTCGGCTTCAGTGTGGTTCATTAGGCGGGCGGCCTGTCGTCCAGCGGATGCTAGCGAGAAGGGAAGTACGACAAGAATGCTCGGAAGATACGGTCGCAGTACGAGTTGCCCTGGTTAACGGGAACGTACTAGTCAAGTTCGGGATTCCACTACCCATTGACGAATACGGGTGTTTTCCGTTGCGAAAATGAAGATCCCAATATTTTCACCAATTCTACCCTCCTAGTGAGAGACAGAACCCTTCATAGAAAACCATTCTTCAGCCTATATGCAGGAATTTCTGCGCTTTTATAGTAGGATGGATCAGAGCTGTGACGAAGACGACTCTGGAACTCCTAGCAGTCTACTGGTGGTTTTTAGAAGCGTCATATTGTAAACGCTAGGCGCGAATCAAATTGGGAACGGTCTTGTTTTAACTCCTGGGCCCAGATTCATCAACGCGCATACCCATGGGTATGCTGGGTATAGGGGGTAGACATACCCACGATGTGCCACGATTCATGATAAACCTCACCCGCCAAATCGTGGGTATATCAGTGGGTAGAGAAAATCCGCCGATCGTTGTGGGTACATCTGTATACCCGCGACTCATTCGCGCCCCATTGACAAAATGGCGCTCCAGTGAGATCATCTGTTTTCGTGAAAGGCCTAGTTGTACCTTACCCTTGATTCCTTTCATGAATACGATTCGTAGCCACTACCCATTGCTGGCAGTGGGTATGATTCCCTTACGGTATCTCTACCTATACCCATTGCTTGATGAATCCGGGCCCTGTTGAACCTAGGGGGGGGGGGGGGGAACTCGGTCATCGGTGGTCGAAATTCGTGTCACCTGTCGGTGAATTTTATACGATGAGCTGTTCTTGCTCTTCCACTTCACCGGAGGTTCATTCGTCCTCAACCACTAGGGGTCCGGAGTTATTGAGGCCACAGCTGCGCTCCATTGTTCCATATAAGCTACTCTTTCCAACAGTAGGTGCATGGTAATTTGAACGAATTTTCAACCAAGCTCAGTTGATCAGAATTCTGGCTTCCACACCTTCTTCCCTGCTTGCGAATCGACGTCAGGCCCGAATCTACACCCAGACAGTCCAGATATTCTGTTCTCCGTCCCGTTCCTAGGGTTGTTTTAAGCTCCTTCGCGGCGCGACGCATTGTGAGGAAATGCTTCCATATCGATTGATCGCACTGTCCAATCGATATGTGAGCTTATCACTACATTGCGTCGGGCCGCGATGGAGCTTTAAACATTCCATTAGAGAAGATTTAGCATCAGGCGATTCGGAAAGCCACGAAGAGCGTCTTCTGACGTTGCTCCAGGATTCCTAAGTCTATTTCGCTGCGAACCATAGCGTGCTTTACAGTGTTCCATTCAGTGTTTTGAGATTTTTTTGAGATTTTTCAACCACTACTGCTTCAGTAACAGTCTGTGCCATATGTGGTGCAGGTTGTATTAGCTTCTCTTCAATGTACACTTGAAGTAGAATCCCGCTATAATCTTTTTAATTACCCGAATAGTCGAATATTCGCCATGAATATTCGTTCGAATTTGAACATAAAAAGGAAGTCATATTCGAATGTTACTCGAAAATCGAATAAATTAATTAAAAAAACTTCATACTTTTAGCACAGAACCTGGTTAGTACAAATCGTTCGACTATTCGAATATTCAAAAAACAAAAATTGGGCTTTATTCGATTTTCGATCATTCGAAAAAATGGATGAGGGAATAAATTCGTTCCCTCATCCGTTCGAAAAATTTTCCTGATTGAAAAATAATTCATTCATTCGCTTGAAAACTATCGACGTCGAATTTATTCGTTCATTCATGCGTTCGATAAAATTTCTTAAAAGCACAACTATATTTAGTGAAGGTCAGATGAGCAGCTCTTCTTGAGAATAGGTGAGGTGTTGTAGTTGTTTGCTAAACATTTTCGATACGCTAAAAGATATTCGATATTTCCAAAAGATATCTAGGTATTGATTCTTACTACTCGAAGCGTTCCTAACTCTTTCATTGCCTGACAAGATGACGAGATGATGGCGGAATTCGTAGAATTGGTCGAATCTAGGAACACCATGTTTTCTCTTTCTTTTTTTTTTTTTTTTGAAATTTACCCTCATTCTGTCAAGATCTTCGCTTTGCAACTTTCTTCAGTCCAACTAACGCAGATTTCTATCGTGCTGTCCTTGAAAAAATACAAAAAGCTGCTACGTTACCAATGTCTTTCGGAGATCTCAGTGGCCACAGGTACGACGACACAGACTTTGTCCTTATTTATGAAAGGATCTGCTTAATGTAGTGGTGAATGGGGCAAGCTATAAGTCAGTCTGGCACTCAGATCGTTAGTGACCATTTTGCTGATGAGATTACCTCACAATGGATTACTGGTTAACGACACAGCACACCACTAGGACCTCGTTGGTATCTGCTTTACTGTTAGAAGCTGCTTAGACGCAGGGGGTCGGCTGATGAGTGGTTGAAGCATGGCGCATTCTCTGGGTATCAGAATTGCTTGGGAGCAGTCAGCATCACGGCGCTGAAGGGAAGAATGTGTTCGACGCGTACTAGAGGCCGTCAAAAAGCGTTTTTGTACAGCAACTGACGCCTGGTGTCGGTTAAGGTGCAACTTCAGCGGCAGCGCGACGGGAGATGCATCCGCCTCCTGCTGGGGCGTGGCGTCGGGAGGTACAGCCACTGTTCTGTGGACTGGAAACTGTTTTGCGTCTCAAAGGTTTTCTAATGCAACCGTTAGACTCTCGATGAAGCCTAGGGGGTTGAGTCTGGGTGACCAAGGGAGATGTGAAGAAGATCACATGCCCCCCCCCCTCCCCCCGACGAGGGGCGTGGCCATATTTTGTACCTCCTGACCGTCCCCCAGCTTCAGTGTATGTGGATCATTTCAGCAACTTTCGTTGAGGAGCAGTTCTCCACCTAATTCGTCTAAATAGTTCTATTTTCCGAAATACTGAAAAGAGCTCTTCACTATAAAAAACTAATTTACTTTAAAAAACAAAATTTTAAAAAATTTTAAAAATACAAAAATACTTCACTTCAAAAATTATAAAAAAACACTTCACTTTAGGAAACAAAACAAATTGACAAATTAAACTTTCTTCAAACGTCCTCATCGGTGTTAGGAGAGGTAGAGTGCGCAGCGTGTCACGAAAAGGTAGATCTGTCAAGAGCTGCCAGAATGTGCAACTGTCTTCCATGTCCTTGGCAAATGTTGATAATGTGGCCTACATGCGAAGGTGGGAACGGCGAACGATCAGAATAATTAGGTCATATTGAACGGGGACCACGTCTGCCATCCAGATGAGGCGTGGAAGGCGGGCACATGTCTATGGTCAGTATTCTGATTGGCTGGCGCATTCTCGTCCCCCAGTGTAGGTCACTTTAACGACTTGAACAAGGAGCTTGATTCTGGAGTTTACAGCATTCCACTAGACGCGAAGTGATTAGAAACCATAGCCTCGAAAGAGCAGAGCTCCAACCTTTTAGGAATTGCTACAATGTCTTTCCAAGGGAAGTGGAACCCATGGTTTATTCCTGAGGGCCTGTTTTGATCTCCTCACCGCTAGTATAGCGCGGCTGACCAGGTTTTCGAATGATTTTTTTCGAATATGAATATTCGAAAATCGCTTTTCCGAACGTATTCTAGTCAAGAAGTGCATTTTTCAGATGTAGTTAAGCTAGAATATTCAGAAAACGCACGTATTTCGAGCATATTCGAATTCGAATGCTCAAAATTTGTCAGCATTCGAAATCGTTCGAATACAGAAGATTATGTGAAAGCAGAACTATATTCTATAGCTTGAACACATTTGTTTAAGCCTGGAGCGGCTGATATAGAGGCTATATGTTGTTGCAGGATGTTTTGTTACGAACAAAACTCTTGCGCCAGGCGGGACTCGAACACCCGCATCTTCTGCTTTCCGGGCAGCGGTGTTCGCCTTACACTACCGGCGCTGTTTGACCGCACGTAACATCCGCGATATCCTCGAGGTCCGTCAGCACCCACCCGTGATACGGGGATGGGCCGGCCGCTTATATCAGCATGGAACCGGTTAGGTCATCTTCGAGGCTCCTGTTCCCGCTTCTGAAGCGTTCGAACCAGCCATGCACAGACCGTGCAGAAGGAGCATCAGAGCCGAATACACGACACAAGCTTCGATAGGCTTCTGCAGCTGAGTGCCCAGATTCAAGCTCGTGAAGGAGTACGTGTCTAGTATGGGTAGACAGTTCGGCCATCGTACAATGAAATAGGCAGGGAAGACGGAGCTGGATATGTTATGCAGATACAGCAGGATAGTCTCTTTATATAGCACTTATGTTGAAATCTTCAGAACATTCTAGAAAAAATCCGGAACATTGCGAAGTTTTCTGCAGATACTTTCTGGGGACACCCTGATAAATCGAGAACTCGAGCGGTGAAATGCGGTTTCCAGTGAAATTTCTAATAGCCTCTGGTAGATGTTGGTTCTGGTCGTTAATATGTCCTACATAGGGAGGCAGGAGCGCGCCATCTAAGCGCAATTTTAAGCGGACACTCGCCGACCAATTAGGGCACACCCTAAAATGACACGCCCCTTCGATGAAGTCCGACTGGCCTGGTGCGTCCGCCCTTTTCAAATGTAGGCCGCATTAACGTCTAGTACCTAAAAGTGCAATCAAATATGACATTTTTTGACATTTGGTTATTTCTTTGTTTTCAGTCAGAGAGTACACGAATGAACTGTGTTAGAAAGCTCTTCAGGTTGAGCAGTAACTAATTCCGGTATGTGACGGTAGGAGCTCAAAAGAACGTTCATTGCAGGCGAACGCATGGCGCATTCTAGAAACTGTTGTGCGCGGCGAACACTCATTTGAAGATTAGCGCTCCATAAAGGGAACCCGTTCAGAAATAAGATGATGCACTCCAGCCCTCACTCATTTCATCCTTCCTCTCGTTTTCTCTCCAAACGAATGGAAATTGCTATCGATTTTCCAGCTGCGGACTTTTTCGACTGCCATGTGAATGCATTATTCGAAGGAATTCGCCCTCTGCATGTCAGTTTGCCTTGAAGAAGCCGTGCGGAATGCTGAAATGTCGAAAGATCTGAAGAGGGTCACACCCATGGCGCGTCGCCTATTCATGTGACGATTGCACGGTTTCATCTTTCGGACGGAGAGTGGCATGGCGAGGTCGTCGACAGCTGTTTTGGCAAAAGACCATGGCTAATGGCCGAGCATCGTGGCAACTTGTCAAGGTGATCGAGGCGCCGTTTTCGGGGAATCAGACCAGAGAACAGCAACGGTGGCACAGTCCAAGGAGGTTCAGATTCTCTGCTCCCCGAATCAGCTTGCGGTTCGGGTCCCGCTCTGGTAAGCCAAGCCTTCCATCCCTCATTGAATGAGTAATAGAAGGGTAAAAGACTGAGTCTTGCGCGTTTTTATTGCCTACGCGATATTCAGTAAAAGTAGGATTCCTGGCGCATCCCACAAACATGCGGATTTTTGGCGACATGGCCTTTGTCTTGTTTTTCTATTGTACCTTTATCCATGTAGGTTATCCATAAACAGTATGTACAGATCTCTGAGGCCATTTGCCGATGTTTTTTCGTTCGAAGTCTCATCAGACGAATTGAATTAGGTTCATTTAGACAGATTTGCAGCACGTAGCTTTGTCGAGAATACTGAGCGTTGTTCTGAAGACTGAACGTTCCTGTCACTCCGATTTACTGTACTCCGAATCGACTCTTCCTAGAAGTCGTTTCTGCTTGGCATTTTTCAGTAGATTCTCTTCCTGCTAACTTCAAGTTTACTGAAAATGGTGGCTGAGAGAAGAAATACAAGATTCCGAGGTAACTAAGAGATTCCTTGGTCTAGAAGAAAGCTGGTAGATTCTATTCTCTTCAACGCTTTCGGTCAACGTTTTCCATAACCAAAATTGTCATTCATGTTATTTTTGGACCAGAAAATTCTTGTTCATTCGGCATACTCAACTCCGGTGAGAAGGTGTATTGAGAGCGTCAGCAAAGCGGTGTCTAAACGCCCCTAGGTCTAGGCAGAACTGGGAAAGTGAGGGGATCGGTACGTGGGCACTTTTGGCACGCGTAGTCTAGATAGACCCTATTTCGAAATCCTTCGCTAGCCCAGTTCCACCTCAAAGCACAGAACCGCAACAGAACGCTAGAAAGCACTCGCTAAGCGTTTTTTCATAGTCCGCGACGGGAGCGACTGAATGGCTCGTGGAAGGTATACCAATCGATTAACGCCAAGCGATCGTCTGGAAAAATATACATATATTTTTTTCGGGCTCCTGTCGTTCACATCTTGGACTATGAGCATGAACTCCCAGTGCCATGATTGGATGGCTCCTCCTTCTTCACTCTACTCTTCCCGCCCTGGGCATTATCTCCCTATGTACCGCTCGTTGAATCCCAAGTTTCTGCTCTGGATGCTTGTACGGGAATTAGTGTAATGAAGGCTTTGATGCCCTGAACTAACGAGTTCATGGCTTATTTGGGGCTCGATAGTGGAACAGGCGGAGGCACCCGGATGAATTGAGGAGTCTTACATCATCAAAAAGTGCATTTGTTTTCCTGCTTCAAATACTGTCAGATATTATCTGCACAAGGCGAAGCGCTATCTGTCCTTGTTGCATTTACGCTAGAAGGAAATATGCACTGGAGTTCACCAATTCTGGAATCATTCTTATCATCTTACAATACAAGTTTCCTTTGAACTTTTGCTTCCCTTATTTTCTTGAAAGGCGAAATCAAGTACCATGTTGGCCACTTGGACTCATAGTGCATAGAAATAACGGTTAAAGGAATCCAGAATAAGAAGATAATAAAGGAAAAAGGAGGGCGTTATTCAATCCCCTTTGGGGTGCGCCACGCATTCCACTTTTACGGGATGTCCTAGAGGCGAGTTAAACGCGTATTTGGCCATACAATGACTAGCGGTGGCCAGCCGATGAACAAGTCAGCGCTTTATCCTTCCAAGGCAAGTCTGGTACTAATTCACCGACTCCGAAGGGATGGAAGGCTCGATTGGCCCGGGCGGGAAACCCGAACCAGGAACCTGCTGGTATCGGATGCAGGCGACAGCCGGCGCCTCCTCCGACTGCGCTCCACGCGTCCTGAAATAAGAAGAAACTGTATGTAATTAGAAGAAGGATGAGTTGTGGATTTCTCGGTTTTAGAGTGCAGTTTGTTCTCTGTTGAAAGAAAGCTTGCCCATACTGCTCCATGTGCCAAATGCTTCATTGTCATGTCTTTGTAAAGAGATAGAGAGACGAGTTTTCTGTTTACCTTTGAAAATTTCGAAGCCAAGGTCACTGCTGGTGAGTGCCTAACACGGACTCTGGTCGTGTGACGGACGTCTATCAGAACTCGATGAAATTCCTTCACATTGTTAGAGTGGCATTTGTGAGCCTTTGCAGAGTGCGTAGTAATGTTCAAAACTGGTTCAGTGTATTTTCCGTAGGTGGATGGATGGGAATGCAACGCGACCGAGAGGGTGTAGCGGGGGTGCAGTTGGTTAATATAACTAGTTGCATTGGTTAATGTTGCGAAAGTGGGCAGCGTTAGGAGCTGGAAGCGTGCCAGCCAATCATAATTAAGCGGAGCATCGACCGAGCCACCCGCCAGCCAATCAGGGTACCGACCGTGCATACTATAGTTGAGCTTGAATGGCCTATTTGAATAGGTATTCCAAAGATTTTCATTTGAATCCGAAATTCAAAAAGTCGCATTTTCCCATTGTGTTGATGTTCGAATATTTGAAAAATCCCATTTTTGGAACTGTAATGTTCAAAAAAATCGAGTTTATCCGAATCTACTCGAATTCGAGTATTCAGAAGAACCCGCAGTTTTCGAATATGTTCGAATTTGAATATTCGAAAACTATATTCGAAAACAAGTTTACTTCCCAGCCTATTCGGTTCCGCCACATTTCGATGCGGCCTGATTGGCTGGCGGGTTCCAACCTCCCAATGCTGCTCATTCTCTCGACAGGTTGAGGTCCACCACCAGTATCGATTGCGAGTTTATTGATGAGCTCAGCATTCAGGGTTACTTTTTCAGCGATTCAACATGACCGTGACAAAATCCGATACACGAAAGCGTTGAAGAAGAAGAAGGAAGAGGAACGACGGCTGAAAGAGCAAGCCGAACTCTCGCTCAAGGAGGAAATCGGTAGTCCGAACAGCGCCGGGTAGGACATTGATTATTCTATGCTTTTATTTTAACTTTATTTTTCCTAATTCTTGAGAATGACTACTATTCTGGGAACGGCCAAGGGTGCAGGGGAACCAGAATGGGCTTCTGCTAGTATTCTACGACCCGCAATGTGGTGGACGAGTTTTCCAGAAGGCGCGAACATTCTTCACTGGAACTATGACAGGCCTTAATTTCGAGGGTTTTTGTTTCTCCTAGAACATCCAAACTAACTAGATGTAAAGAGGACTTTAGCTTTTCATATGCCAGGGCGTAGTTCTGCTGAAAGGGGCGTGGTCATGGCGTGCTATCGACACTGCGTCTCTACCTTCATTGGTTTGACAATGTTTCCTGTTCAATTCAATCTCCGTGCTGTTTCGAAGAGCGACTGGGGTATTTTTGCTATTTAGTAGTCTGTGGCGAGATCGTATTGACTATGGAGGATTAGTATAGACGATAGCCTTGTTGTTTGTGGTGTCGTCGCGGATTACGTTGTGAGATTAGCGAGGCCCATATGAACACAGACGCACATGGTGACATGTCTGAATACATGAATAGCACAACCGCGGAATAAGTGAGTATGACTGATCTGCAAGTCGAGTCGTGTCAATGCTAGCGGTTTGTCTCGGTACTTGTCGGGTTTTTGCCCACTGAGTGCAGGAGGCGTGACAAAACGCTGGGCGCTAGCCAATCAAAACACTGACGGTATGCACTATAACACCTATTCACTTCAAAAATGTTTCGCTGGATCTCCAGTGTTAACATTCTCATCCGCTTCGGCTCTCTGCTTTAACTTCGACCAGGTCGGTTGAAAGCCAGATAGCTACATTCTTCTGAGTTGTGAGGGTATTTTGGACATTTCGAAGCTATCCGACGCTTCTAACCTCTTATTTTTCTTCAGTTCCGATCAGTATGTGAATACTTCCACTCCATCGTCGAGTACGATGATGATCATTCCGGAACTCGACAACTCGGCTTTCGACCTTGAATCCCAGGTATGGTGACTGGCCGGCCAGTCCTGCTCCTGCTGCCGCTGCTCACCTGAAGGTCAATTGAGTTCCGTATAGAATGACGTCAAGCTACTCGTCGATGACCTAATGCGGTTAGAGGAGAAGATGCTCCTGGTGCGAAGGGCGTGTCGTTTCGAGCCCCACACATCTGCGACTAGCTGCATGTATAACAGGTACGATGTGCTGCCCTATTGTTATTCACGGGTGATATTTTTCGAGTGTACCCTGTTGTTGGGGCTTGTTCATAATCCGCGATGGTAGCGACAGAGTAAAACATACCTATCGATTTTTCCCAGGCAACGGCTCGGCAGTGATCGATACGTATCCTTCAACCTGTCGCTTTGGCCTCTATCGTCGCTCTCGTCACGAAGTATGAACAGGCCCTTAGGGACCGTTCAGTGTGTACACGGCGCGCAACGCGATGTGATGGTAAGCTCCCAAATCGATTCATCGCGTCATGCGATCGATATATGAGCCCACCATAACGTCGCATCGCGCATCGCTCGCACATTAAACGATCCCTTAGCCCTGGTTTATAGTTGCGCCGCTGCGCGGCGCGAAAATCGATATCGATGACGACCATCGTGCCGCGCTGCGTGGCGGCACAAGTATAAACCAGGGCTAACCGGCACACTGGTCGCCATAGATATCGATTTTTCGCGCCGCGCAGCGGCGTAACTATAAACCAGGGCTAAAGCCCTACGCACACTTTTGCGGCAACGCCGCAGCCCTATCTTAAAGCATAGGGCAGAGACGAGGCAGAACTCCCCCAGCCCGGACTGCCGCTGGTGTGCCGCCTACGCGGCAGACGCAGTGCCGCACACGCGGCAGTAGCTGCCGCAAACGAGGCACAGCGGCAGTAATACTTCAAGGCATTATTGCCGCCGCAGCCGCTTTGCTGCCGACAGTTTCTGTCTGGGCTCTAGCCGATCGTGGCGTTATCTAGGATGGAACCTGATAATGATAATGAAACCGCCTTAGCGACGGAGTGGGCTGCAAAGCTGAGGATGAGTGCCGCTTACGCGGCTGCCGCAAAAGTGTGCGTAAAGCTTAAGGCACCATTCGCCGCGCGTCAAAATGTAGTCACCAATATCGATTACACTGCACGGCCCGATCAATGTGGGTAATTCTCATAATGATGCGCCGCGTAGCGAGTGGACTATGAATGCGGGATTAGACAGGCCAAAAAGGTGATCAAGTAGATACAGTCCCGCGGTAGCGGGCGGAGCCCTGGCTGGATAGACCCTGGGACGAGTTCAGAGCGCTTCTCGCAAATGAATTCTGACATTTATTTATTTTTTAACGCTAAAAATGTCATGAAGATATTCCAAGATCTTTAAATGAGTTGCTCAAAGTTACCTGAACGCATGCGTTTTTTAACGCTTTTCTATATACACACTTGAAAGCTATAGTTCTTTTATTCGTCTTTTGTAATTTTTTGTTCATTATTTCTGGAGGTTCGTGAATTTTTACGTTAGTTTTCTTTGTAGCTGACTGGATGCATGAAACTTAACGGCTTTTTCTCACAATTTTAGTTGGATTTCGTCTTCTAGCCGCTGGAACGGAACATAAACCTGAGGGAAGCGTTATGTTTTCTATTTTGTAAACACTGAGAAATTCTTGAGAGGATTCCATGCTGCGAAAGCGACGCGTGAAACCTAAGAACTGTTCACATTGATATCTTGTCATACCATTTTCGCGACCAAAAATAATGGACCTGAACACCTACGAAATTAACTTCCAAGAATGCGCTTTTTTCAAATTAAACAGCTCAGTTGTTGAGAAAGCCTAGATACCTTTTTTGCAAAAATTAGAATAAAATTATTGTGCTAGGACTTTTTTTCCATATTCAATAGAGATTAAGGTATTGATCTCCTGCTCATGATGAAGGGCTCGTCATGACGCAGCCCGTGGAGGCGCCAGCCGTAAGGTGAATTCTGAATCGAGATTCTTGTTCAGGGTCCCGCTCAGGGGAACTGCGCGTTACATCTCTCCGTGATCGGCAAAATTGTACTGGACTCGTCAGGAAAGGTCAACGCACTGACTCGATCTCCAACCTTACCAACCAACCTACGCAGTCCAATTCCCTCAGTGATTTTCCATTAAAGTGGAATGCGTGGCGCGTCCCAGAAAAAGGATTGGTTAATGCGGGACTTCTATTTTTTCCAATGTACAGTACATCCAGGGAATGACAGCTTTCTTTCAACTTCCATGAAATTTAGCTGCAGTTTTTTGCTCATTTCAAAGCGCAGGAAAACAACAAACAAGGGCTGCGCGAACAAATTGCGCCATGCGTTAGTCCACTTTTTACTATTTTTGTCTGATTGATAGTGAGTGCTGTTAATGATTTTTCGATAAAAGTCGAAACACATTTTATAATAGATGGAAAATTGTTCATTTCTATTTCAAAGATATTCGATTGGATCCAAAAAAAACCCTGATCGATTGTTGCTAGTTAGGGAACAACTCAATAAAATGTTTGAAACATAGATAGAATAACAAAAAAAAAATATATAAAAATGCTAATTAGTTCACAAAACAGTGATCAAATAATTCATGTTTTAATATTTATAAAAAATTAAGTCTCTTAACAGTTAGTTTTCCTAAAAAAATTATGACGTCCACCTCTTCACTGGCGAGCCACCGAAGAGATGTTATAACATATGTGGTTCGTCTGAAAAATTCTTTTTTTTTCACCCACTGTGCATTAACTGTCTCAGCAAATTTCATAAAAGCCTCCACTACTAAATGCGTGATATGTGCATCAGTAAAGCTTCAGTTTTCCACCATCTTCATAAATTGTTCACGAATCTTGCCCTCCTTTCCTTTGTTCTTCTTTTTATTTTTCTGTTATTTTAACTTATCTTTCAGTAGCCAATTTGAATAGTTTTTTTTTTTACAAATTTTTCCCTTGTGTTGTGTACTTTGAATTGGCGATAAACAAACAAATAAATAAATAAATAAATAAATAAATAAATATAAAGGATAAATGGCGACGTTACTCAATCCCTTTTGGGATGCGCCACGCATCCTACCTCTATGGGATATCGTGGAGGTGTTTTAAATGAGTATATGGCCATACAATAACTTGCGATGGCCAGCCGATGAAGAAGTCAGCGCTCTATCCTTCCCAGACAAGTCTGGTACCAATTAACTGACCCCGGAGGGAAGGAAGGCTTGGTTGGCCTGTGTGTGGGCTTCCGTTGCCTCTGACACAAAATTATTTAATAATCCGTTTATTCGTAATCGTACAACTAAAGGCGAGCTAGCAGGGTGGAGGAACTCAACAAGACTGAGACCGCGAGGGCGGTCCTTCTGGAATACAAAGGAGACGTCTTGTCCTTTCTGTTTTCAAGGAAGAAAACACTGTAGGCGAACTGTGAATGTACCATTTTTTGTCCGTCTGAGGTCTCGCGGGTGAGAACTTATGAAAAAGTAGCGGCAGGCAGTGCTTGCCACGATGGCCTGGGCGGGAAATCCGCGTCAGGAATCTGGCGCCCCTTCCAGCTGCGCCACATGCGCTAAAATAATTAAATAAATAAATTTTATTTAGCTGACATTTATTCATTTTAACTTCAGCTCCATAGGAAAAAGGCATATGTTCGCAATACGCTGCAAGCACTGGTGTCCTTGTTCCCTGTGTTGTGCTAGTATAGCATAACCATTTCATTGTAAGCTGTCACAACGATGTTTTGTTGCGATCAAAACTTCTAGCGTCAGGCGGGACTCGAACCCGCACCTCCCTATGACCGGGCGGGAATGCTCTACGCCATTACACCACCGGCGCTGTTTGATCGAACGCAACATCCACAAGAAACTGATTTGAATCTAGACCTACAGCTTAACTGGTTCCATGCTGATATCAGCGGCCAGCTCATCCCGGATACGGGTGGGTGCTGATCGGTCCCACGAGGTGTGGATGTTGCGTTCGATCAAACAGCGCCGGTGGTGTAATGGCGTAGAGCATTCCCGCCCGGCCAGAGGGAGGTGCGCGTTCGAGTCCCGCCTGGCGCTAGAAGTTTTGATCGCAACAAAACATCGTTGTAACAGCTTACATCCTCGGTACCAGCCAATTGTGGCTTAAAGAAACTGATTTGAATCATTCATTGTAGTTAACACGTAGATGCGATTTTTGGTATATGTCGCGTAGATGAGCAGCATTGGTATAGGTGGGAACGTCTAAACCAATCAGACCGCATGGGGCATGCCATTCAGAGAGGGTATGTACAGTTGGTACCCTAATGGGCTGGCATGTGTTCAGCCTGTGCTCTGTTTGGTTACTATTGGCTGGCGCGCCCCCGCCTACCAATGCTGCTCACCTACGCGGCATGCACCGATTTTTAGTCTTGGAGGTATTTTTCAATACCGGCTGAAACAGAACTTTGTAAGAATTGGTGTCTTCGATGGTGAATCTGGTTGGGCAGGGGGCTCAAATTCAACCTTCTCCTTGTAGGTTTCGCTCTGTTGCTGTGATCATAAATTAAGATTAATTGTTGATTGCTTTTGGCGTAATTTTCGTCTCCACCGTGGCGGTAGCAGTGTTCGGGTCCTGCACTGCCGAGCATTTTTTTATAGACAGCTTAAACGGCCTGTTATGCCACCGTGCATTCTGCCGGTAATCGTCCATCATTTCCATTTTCTGTCGGTAAACAAGGGCCTGTGATACCGCTGATACACGTATCGCGTTGTGCTCCGACGGAGAGACGAGAAGGGGGGGGGGGGGCGGGGGACGGTCGTCAGGCGAGACGTGTTCGTGCGGCAGTCGTAGTAGTGGTCATGCTCGTCGCCGTTGTTGTCGGCATCCAATTATAAGGCGCTGAAGTCGATGAATGCGCCGGCTAGTAAACAGAATTCGCTGAGCCTGCTAAGCATCGTATTTCGATGGAAATCTCGTAGAACAGTCATCTGTTTGCAGGTGCCTCTTCGACGATTACGAGTGGATGAGGGAGAACTCGCAGCCGCTGGTGAGTTCCGAACGGCTTCCAAAAACTTGGTCCTTTTTTGGGCTAACCTTCTCAACACGTGCACGACCTATATTTCCACGCTTTGTCATGCCATTTTTTTTGAGTGAAGGTCGCTTAGAAATCTTTTTAATAAACGCACATATACCAGCTGTGAGAGGTGCTAGACCGAGAACCACCGGTGATCACATTCAAGCCAGCGCGTTGCCATCATGCATAGACAGGAGAACTTACAAGGAAAGGTTCCCAACTCATGGTGAGCTTTTGCAACGCTTTTTGGCAGGATGTAGGGCCCAGTGAGTGGAATCTAGAACCACAGTTAGTTTTTGCTGAACGCTTCTTTAAAGAACTGAAAAGGAGGCCTGAAAGCGTGCGCCCAACTATTAGGTTGTAACGAATTAAATGGCACTGGCTCGCGTCATTCTTGGCGCGTCTTTACGCGTTTGATCAAGAACAAACCGTAACATGTGGCATATCATTTAGAAGCGCAAACTTTGCTCTACCGGTGAGTACCAAATTTTCTATGTAAAAGTGGGAAAACTTTGGAGTTTTATTGACTTTTTTGCAGATGGACAAAAGGGTAACCCGAGGCATTTACTTGTATGAATTCAAGCCGGGCACTACAGCTAAGGAGGCGGACGAGAAGATCAACGCCGCATTCGGTCAAGGATGTTCCACAATTCGGACGGCGTATCGTTGGTATCAGAAGTTCCGGAATGGAGATGAGAGCTTGGAAGAACATGAAGGTCGTGGGAGGCATAGTGATGTTGATGAGGACAAGCTGAGAGATGTGGTAGAGGAGGATCCACACAAAGGTACCAGAGAGATAGCGAAGGTTCTTGGCGTCAGTCACAACACAGCTGTCCGGCATCTGAAGGAAATTGGAAAGGCCAAAAAGCTGGAAAGATGGGTGCCTCACGAGCTGTCTGAGGAGCAAAGAAACCGACGATATGAGATCTCGTCCGCACTGCTTCTACGGAACGAAACGGACCCATTCCTTGATCGCATCGTAACCTGTGACGAGAAGTGGATAATGTACGACAACAGGCGACGATCGGCACAGTGGGTGGACAGCGATGAGAGCCCCAAGGTTTTTGCGAAGCCGGAATTGCACCAAAAGAAAGTAATGGTGACAGCATGGTGGTGTTCGCTGGGAATTATTCACCACAGCTTCCTCCCTCCCGGTGAATCCATCACGGCAGAGAAGTACTGCATTGAAATTGAAGAAATGATGAAAAAGTTGAAGGATATCCGGCCGGCCTTGGTGAACCGAAGGCGAGCTCTCCTTCTGCACGACAATGCTCGCCCCCATGTAGCACGAATGACGTTGCAGAAATTGAATGAGCTGAGCATTGAAACTCTACCACATCCTCCGTTTTCTCCCGACCTCTTCCCAACAGACTACCATTTCTTCAAGCATCTTGGCGACTTTTTGGTAGGGAAAACATTCAAATACCAACAGGATGCCGAAAGTGCCTTCGAAGATTTCGTCAATTCCAGAACTTCTGATTTTTATGCTACTGGGATAAAAAAGCTTGTGTCACGTTGGCAAAGATGTGTAGAATCAGAAGGTTTTTATTTCGATTAATAAACTTGCCTACAAGCCGAGATATTAACTGTCTAAATTTACAGTGGTTCAGTGCCATTTATTTCGTTACAACCTAATATTATCAACCTCTACGGCACCGAACGAGATGTGCCTCGATGGCGCAGCCGGTAACACTGCCGCGTCATAGGAGCACACCGGTGGGCTTTTCAGTTCGGGTTCGAGTGCTGTCACGACTTTTGCACGTATTAGTTGGTTGTTATTACACTTTCTTATGATCACAGGAGTCAATTTTAGACCACCAATGCTTACAACAAACCAAGCCTCTTTATATGCGCCTTCATATGTGCTAGCTTTTCGACTATGCAGATCTGTACCATATCACTTCTCTGCAAATAAAAAGTTGTATACGTTATTAAATTAAAAGTCTTATATTTATTATTCCCCTTTCAGTCAACAGCCATGGTACAAAACTATGAAACAAGTAAAATACAAGCGCGTGGCACACAAGCAGCATCTTGCAAAAGCCAGTTAGGAACAATCTTCTCCCTGGCAAGGAATGACCACTTCTTCTTCGTTGAACGCGTAATCTGTGGGTGTAGAAAAGAGTTCTGGGTGAACACCAACGTAGCCAGCTGCCACCAATGCGTATGACAGACACGGCTGAAACACTGCAGCGCAGAACTGTCGGTAGGTCTGGCTTATAATCTGCACTCAAAAGAAAAGTCACGGGTGGTACCCTCTTTGTATATATTTTACACCATTTACCCGCTTTCAATATACCATCTCGGCTGCATGTAACATATTCTGGATGGCCGTTAAAGAGAACTGATTTCTCTAACGGTGATTGCTCACTGTTGTCTTCCTCCTCACAGTCATCATCAGGTGCCCAGTCAACATCCACCTTCTCATCGAAACCCACCTATGAAACCACCTAGATGATACGTGTAGAAAGGTCCCATTATCATTACAGTATCTCTAACCTGTACCGCCCCTTCTTCCTGACAGTCGGTATCTCCATAAATGGCGTCCAGGAGGAGTCCCTTTTCCCGGCATCCGCAACCGCAATCTCTCACCTCTCTCCATGTCGGAAAAGTGAAATCCGGTGTGAAGGTGGAAAGTGGTCGGCCAACAACACGTTTAGGTGAAAACGGTATTTTTAGCACACCTATGGCCCAGGCCCATAATATTCAACCGTAAGATGAGCGTTTTTGTGCGCAGTTACAGTATTCTTGGTGATACGGTATGATATATGGTGGTGGTACGGATATGCACAGTTGAAAAACTTGCACATATGAAGGCGCAAATAGAGAGCCTTGGTTTGTTATGAGCATCTGTGGTCTAAAATTGACTCCTGTGATCATAAGAAAGGTAATAACAACAAACTAATACGTGCAAAAATAGTGACAGCACTCGGACTTGAACTGAAAAGCCCGACAATGTGCTCTCATGCGGCGGCAGTGTTACCGGCTGCGCCACCGAGGCACATCTCGTTGAGTGCCGTAGAGGTTGATAATAGTTGCGCACACGCTTTCAGGCCTCCTTTTCAGGTTTTTAGAGAAGCGTTCAGCAAAAACTAACTGTGGTTCTAGACTCCACTCACTGGGCCCTACATCCTGCCAAAATTGCGTCGCAAAAGCTCACTATGAGTTGGGAACCTTTTCTTGTTAGAGATTTAAAAGCGAGGAACATCGCCCGAGAACAGGGCTTTTCAAATTTTTAAAATAATTCAGCCTGGAGAGAAAAATAAACAAAAGAAGTATGCAATCCTGAGTGCGTACGCATCATTACTGATGCATAGGCGTCAAATAAATCAGAAATCGATTACCTCCCCCGCGCTAAACGCCGCAAATCGATATCAGTGTTGTCGTAAATCTGTTGGAAAGGTCTTAGCATTTTCCAAACTTCTGTTTGATTTGTTCCGTTAGTTGCGGTCTTATGAGTGCGGATTTTAGTATAACACCACGCTTTCTTCTCAATGCACTCTCGAGTCGCTGCGTTTGTGGTTCGTTCGAGACCTATCGCTGATGATGGAATGGGGCAAGTGCTTGCCGATCATGGATCGGCTTCTTCTCAACGATAAGGTAGGCGCGGAAAATTTACAATTTCGGCCACACCTTCCCTGTTGATAATATTCCGATTTTCAGCTAGCATTGATGAAAGCATTCGCGCCGATATTCCCTCTTCTTCAATTAGCCTACTACACAACGTCACCAGAAGACAATGGCGTCGTGATCAGTGAGTGTTTTTCAGTCATTTATAGTGGTGAACATGGCAAGTGTGGTAGCGCAACCGGCGTAGGCGCTAGCTGTGGCATGCACCTCGGATCGAAGTCTTTGGTTCGGACCCCGCCCTCCTTTCCCAGCCAAGCCTTCCATTCATCCGGCGTTAACAAAATGGTGCTGCAGTTCTTTGGAAGGATAATACACTTACATACCCGTTGGATGAACACCCAAGTGCATGGCGCATCCAAAGCAGGTCTTGTTCAACGTTGTCCGTCATGAATGCCCCTTCAGTAGTAATCAGAATGCAAAGGCGAGTTCTAATGTACAGGTTTTGAGTCTCCTCGACATACATCATGCCACAACCAACAAGATCTGACAGCATACAAAGCCATGTGGATCTTTCCTAGTTGGGGGGGGGGGGGGCGATGCGCTTTCAAATAAAAAAGTACTGGAGCGAAAAGATGCCGGTAATATCATTCAGTAGCATCCTGCCCCGGTAAGAAGAAGCCGCCGGGGTTCGGGTCCCGCCTACTGCTAGAGTTTTGTCGCAATCCACCATCGTTGGAACTTCTAACCGTTATTTTATTGTTCAATAGACGTCATCGTTGAATGTCGTGAAATTGTCAATCTATTTTCATTGTTACTAGTTTGCTGCTACTTGGGTTAAAAGATTGATACTCAGTTCGCGGCGCCCACCAGTTAGGAGAAACTCGGTTATACTAAATTGGTGACACTTTGATGTTGCTTCCTTATTCTCTTTAGGAGATGGTTGGATAAAGTTAAGAATCTAAGGCTGCCCCCACAAAAACAACTTGTACGGAAGAATCCAGCATCACCTGCTGTTCGTCATCTTCTTCTCGAACGACGATAGCGACGTTTCATCTGTCTGACGTGCCAGAGTAGCCCAGTATTTCTTCCTCGCTCGAACGACACGAAAAGTGTTTCATCATTCGTTCCCTTGACTGCACGGAGATGTCAGAACAACGTGTTGCTTGGCGTCCTGTTGTTATTTTCACACTCCGGGGAACCCGTCAATGTTACGGCTCTTTCTTGCACGAGTGAGCGAGCATTTTCCGACAAGTACAGCAACATCTTCCGCACTACGTGGCTGGCCCACCTAATTTTCAACGGTCTGCCGCGAGTGGCAACATCACTAATCCCCGAACGGCGACAATTTGGGAACTTCGGAGGATCTCTCGGTTGGGCAAAAACGCGGTAAATACCCTAATTTCATAGGAACAATGTGGCATAGAGAATAACTGCCAAATTTTAATCTTACTTCTCTATAAAGGTATTGACGAAGGTTGTGTGCCTTCTCTTATCGCAGGTCCCTTCACTTACTATTATATAAAGCTGTTATGCCTAATCACTTATTAGGTTGTAACGAAATAAATGGCACTGAACCACTGTAAATTTAAACAGTTAATATCTCGGCTTGTAGGCAAGTTTATTAATCGAATTAAAAACCTTCTGATTCTACACATCTTTGCCAACGTGACACAAGCTTTTTTATCCCAGTAGCATAAAAATCAGAAGTTCTGGAATTGGCGAAATCTTCGAAGGCACTTTCGGCATCCTGTTGGTATTTGAATATTTTCCCCACCAAGAAGTCGCCAAGATGCTTGAAGAAATGGTAGTCTGTTGGGGAGAGGTCGGGAGAGAACGGAGGATGTGGTAGAGCTTCAATGCTCAGCTCATTCAATTTCTGCAACGTCATTCGTGCTACATGGGGGCGAGCATTGTCGTGCAGAAGGAGAACTCGCCTTCGGTTTACCAAGGCCGGCAGGATATCCTTCAACTTTTTCACCATTTCTTCAATTTCAATGCAGTACTTCTCTGCCGTGATGGATTCACCGGGAGGGAGGAAGCTGTGGTGAATAATTCCCAGCGAACACCACCATACTGTCACCATTACTTTCTTTTAGTGCAGTTCCGGCTTCGCAAAAACCTTGGGGCTCTCATCGCTGTCCACCCACTGTGCCGATCGTCGCCCGTTGTCGTACATTATCCATTTCTCGTCACAGGTTACGATGCGATCAAGGAATGGGTCCGCTTCGTTCCGTAGAAGCAGTGCGGACGAGATCTCATATCGTCGGTTTCTTTGCTCCTCAGACAGCTCGTGAGGCACCCATCTTTCCAGCTTTTTGGTCTTTCCAATTTCCTTCAGATGCCGGGCGCTGTGTTGTGATTGACGCCGAGAACCTTCGCTATCTCCCTGGTACCTTTCTGTGGATCCTCCTCTTCCACATCTCTCAGCTTGTCCTCATCAACATCACTATGCCTCCCACGACCTTCATGTTCTTCCAAGCTCTCATCTCCATTCCGGAACTTCTGATACCAACCATTCGCCGTCCGAATTGTGGAACATCCTTGACCGAATGCGGCGTTGATCTTCTCGTCCGCCTCCTTAGCTGTAGTGCCCAGCTTGAATTCATACAAGTAAATGCCTCGGATTACCCTTTTGTCCATCTGCAAAAAAGTCAATAAAACTCTAAAGTTTTCCCACTTTTACATAGAAAACTTGGTACTCTCCGGTAGAGCAAAGTTTGCGCTTCTAAATGATGTGCCACATGTTACGGTTTGTTCTTGATCAATCGCGTAAAGACGCGCCAAAAAATGGCGCGAGCCAGTGCCATTTAATTCGTTACAACCTAATAGTTCGTTCTTTCCAGAGCAAGAACCTGACTGCGAAGCGGCGACAGGCGATCGGTTGAACTATCCGGATGGAACTTTCATCGAGAAGGTCAACGATATCAACAACACGTAAGCGAAACCCTTTGCTATTATTCCGGCACGACAGAGTAGACATAGGAGCCGACGGCGATTCGAATAAATGGTGTCCTTATTTATTTTTTTAAATCTCGGATAGATAGGTCATGTGGTTAACGACAGTTTTGGAAAGCCCAAATCCAACGATGATTCAGATGGGGGTGTTTCCATTGGAGCGGATTTTTAGGTGATCCGACTAGCTGATCTTTTCTCTGATCGGTTATCTGGTTCGGATAGAAGACCGGGCAACTGATCGAAGTCTGCTATCTGAACTATACGAAAATCCGGTCTGGCAACAATTTCCTATGCCTGAATCATCCAGAGTTCCGGGGCTTTGAAGAAAAAAAAACTACTATCCGCATGATCTTCGTTTAACCTCGCAGGCATGTGCACTGTCCGTAAAGGCCTGTTTTTCTAATTTATTTAAACCAGCAGTCTACAGACTTCTGTCGGAGACTTTAAATCCACTGTCAGCTCTTTTAGAAACCAGGTTTATTCTTACCCTGTTGTCCTGGGGGGCAGTCGTTCGGTACACCGTGCTGCCCGCCGCCCACATCCGGCCCTACCCGCTACGCCCTATTGGGACAAGTTTGCTGCGCGCGAAGCCGTCATTAATTGGCGTGACGTCGTCCAAAAACCTAACATCTGATAGCAGACGATTGGGAAGCGCATCACGGGGAACCCTGAAATCATTTTTCAGATGTTGCCAACCCTGAAGATGTTGCTGTACTTGTCGGAAAATGCGGACGGCGCCTTCGTACTGAGCAATGGGGGGGGGGGACCTAAAGAAAGCCTTGGCGCTGCACCTGAAAACTCTTTTCCTTCAAATATGGTGAACGAGATTCTGACTCTTGTCTCAAGAACGAAATCAGTTCAGGAATAGAGCTGCAGGGCCAAGGGAAGTGATTAGAAATGCGATGCCTCCATGTGAAGGCCCGGACATCTTGTCCTCGGCGCGCCCCTCGCCGCGCCCCTTTCTGGGGGCGGTGTATCCAACGACTCTCCGCCCTATTGTCCTTCCTTCCGCACTAAGCACCTCTGATTCGCCCTTTTTGTTGGTTTTTTTGTAGCTCGGTTTTGTCAGTGTTTACTCTTCTGATAGGTGGATGACGCTTGTTTCCATGGAAATCCCCTTAAATTAGTTTGAGGATGTTCGCATGCTTTTTGTTTTTTCCCGTTGTGTGACGCGTTTTATGACGTATTCAATAATTAATAAAATAATAAATAAAATAAATAAATAATAAATAAAAATAAATAAATAATAAATAAAAATAATAAATAAATGAATGAATAAATAAATGATTCATTTATTCAGGATTTGAAAAAAACGACGGATCCGATTTATCCAAATCGGCGTCGGATCCAATGTATACAGCAGAGGCTTTCGATAAATCAGTCAGAAGCATTTTTTTTGCAGCGAAGAGATGTACACCATTCTCATCGAAGGGTGCTTCAAGCTGATGCGGCGGCTACAGATCAAACAGCATCACATTGTCTTGTACAAAATGCTCTTGCTTCACAATCCAGGTGAATTTGAATAGATTTTCTATTCCTTCCTATTTTCATATTTTTACATTCCCAGTCCGTAGGAGAGTAGAAGAAAACTCGGACCGCCTAGTCGGCAAAGCAAGACAGCGGAAGAAAGCGTGATGGTTTTTAGATTAATTACTGGTAGAACTGACCTGAATTTTGTAATGAGTTTTTTAACCCAGTGCGTTCTGAACTAGAGGAGCATGCGCTAAACCGAGGGTTGCAGTAACTATTAGGTCGCCGGATCTTCAAAAACAGCTTTCCTATAAGAGTTTCTTCATCATTCTGCTTAAAGCATGAGAAGTACTATTTTTGTCACTTTATGTCTTTAAAGGGGCGCATGTAGCACAGTCGGAGGAGGCGCCGGCTGTCGCGTGCACCCGATACCAGGTTCTTGGTTCGGATTTCTCGCCCAGGCCAACCAAGCCTTCCATCCCTCCGGGGTAGGTGAATTGGTACCAGACTTGTCTGGGAAGGATAGAGCACTGACTTGTTCATCGGCTGGCCACCGCAAGTCATTGTATGGCCAAATACGCATTCATGTCGCTTCCACGACATCCCGTAGAAGTAGAATGCGCTGGCGCATCCCAAAAAGGATTGAGTAACGCCGTCCTTTATCCTTATCCTTACGCTTTTAAAAAACTGATTTAATCTCGTAGACTTTTTGGGATTTCCTGATAAATTCATCCAGTATTTGCAATTCAATTTCAATGTATTTTGTGCTATGTCGTAGCTTATGAAGACAAAGATGTCATGGAGACGATCCGAATGAGTATTTGTCCTAAACACTGACTTCTGCTGGCAAGCCAATTGACAACTCAATATTTTATCCTCTCCTGGGAGGTTAGTCGCCTCCTCCGTAGAACATTCAGAGTCCCAAAAGGTAGGAACATATAGCACGACCTATTACTAAAAACGACGCGTGGTAGTGCAGTGGGAAAAGGCGCCACTTGCCGTCTGCACCTCAAATCGAGGTTATTGGTTCGACCAGACCTACAAATTCTTTTATGCGTTCGTTATCAGTGAATTTGTTACAGAATTGTCTGCTAAGGATAAACCACTGACTTGTTCAACACTTGGAAATAGGCGAGATACGCTTTCAAATGGACCTAGTTACTCCCGCCGTTTACCCGCGCTTACTCGAATTACTACGATTTAACATCCAGAGCACTGGGCAGAAATCAGAGACAGTAAACGTCCGCAAGGACCATCTGACTCCTCTGTTTTAATTAAACATTCGGATTCCCCGAGTCCGTACCAGTTCCATTTCGACCGTTTTGATGGTCGGTCAGGATACTAAGCCCGAAGACAAAGCACACACCTGAAAACGTCCACAAGGCAGTCTTGTCACTAGTCCAGCATCAGCGTGAACGTCTGCCAGCCACGGACGAAACCGCACAAGCATCAGTTAACAGGCCAACCGACCCGGTCACTGGAGCCAATCCTTTTCCCGAAGTTACGGATCTAATTTGCCGACTTTCCTTACCTACATTATTCTATCGACTAGAGGCTGTTCACCTTGGAGACGTGATGCGGATATCGGTACAATGCAGCACAGATTAATAGCCTTCCTTGGTTTTTCAAAGGCCGTCCAGAGAACACGAGACATCACAAAAACCGCGATGATTTACGGAAACAACGTCCCTATCTACGGCTGAACCGATCCCAGGGAGTCCGTTCCTTAACTAGAGAAGAGAACTCTAGCTCGGTCTCTGAGCGACGTAACCAAGTTTGAATGCGTTACCGCGCAAGTGACTCAAAGAGCCACAATCTCTGTGTCTGTGTTAGGGAATATTAACCCTATTCCCTTTTGATATCCGAGAGAAAAGAGACTTTTCCCTCCCGAACTCAATATTTTATCCTCTCCTGGGAGCTTAGTCGCCTCCTCTGAGTGCGACTCCTAAATTTACAAGAACTATAACGTAGAACATTCAGAGTCCCAAAAAGGCAGGTATTTATAGCACGACCTATTACTAAGGACGGCGCGTGGTAGCGCAGTGGGAAAAGGCGGCACTTGCCGTCTGCACCTCAAATAGAGGTTATTGGTTCGACCAGACCTGCAAATTCTTCTATCCGTTCGTTGTCAGTGATTTTGTTACAGAATTGTCTGCTAAGGATAAGCCACTGACTTGTTCAACACTTGGAAATAGGCGAGATACGCTTTCGAATAGACTCTTTGATTCCCCCGTAGAAGTAGAATGAGCGGGGCATTCCACAACGGATTAATTAACGCCGACCATTCCCTAGTCCTTGTTGCTAAAAGCGCAAGCGTAATTTTTGGCATATGTCGCGAAGACGGGCAGCATTGTGAGATGGGATCGCGCCATTCAATCAGGACGCACTGAATGGGCGTGCCATTCAGAGAGGGCGTGTACAGTCTGTGCCCTGATCTGCTGGCATGTGGTCGGTCTGTGCTCTGCTTGGTCATTATTGGCTGGTGCGCTCGCACCTACCAATGGTGCTCGCCTTCGCGACATGTACCGTTGAGCCATTGGTCTCATCGCTCCTGTCAATCATGAAGTACTTAACTCTGTATCGCTCCTTGTTCTTTGTTGAAAGTGTGCCCTTTCAGATGCGGAGGGTTTGTCATCTACGGGCAAGAAGACCATCGAAGCAGAACGGCTACGCTTGCTCAGTCAGCTGTTTCTGTGGATCAGCAACGAACGTGGCAAAGCATCACAGTTGTTGTTCTCCAATCTGCTAATGATGACTGCGACACTAAACGTGAGTTGCTACTCCCGCTCTTCTTCTCTGGCAAGGGGGCAAACACTCGATGTTATTCCGTGGCACTGCTATAGTGTATCTTAGGCATAATTCTTTATAGTAACACGCTGACTTATGGAAGAACATGCCTTCCTGACCAGAAAGTAATCGATAATACACGTGAATGGATTAGTATTTTGGAGAGAGTACATAGGTGACGAGACGGTGAGGAACACAACGCGAAATTGAGAAAGGCTAGACGATAAGAGGACGTTTGTGTATTCCTCACTGGTGGTCACAGAAGCGACATGAAAAAGCGCTTAGTGACTGTACCGTTGCGAAAGAGCACGGAAATCCTTCTGGAGTAGAAATGATTGGCGTCATTCTTTAAAGGCCCAAGTGATTGCAAGTTCTTATACGATGTCTTGCTGCGATGACGACTCAAAAATCAGAAGGGATTCGAACCGGGTAGAATTTGTATGATCTTTTGTGGCTGGATTCGTCAACGACTAACCCGCGGGTGTAGTGGTAGAGATACCCACGATGAAACCTGCGTCTCTGACTCTTACCTTACCTCTACCCCTTATCCCCCATACTTATGGGTTAAATTGTTGTTGATGAATTGGATAGTTCATGCTTCGATAGCTGCGCGGCACGAAGACGTAAACATCACCGTTATCGATTAAAATGCACTCGCGATCAATATCTGTCATTACAGTACACTACGTCCCACATCTACTTGAGTATAAGTAAATCCTGCCGTTTCGCACTTGCTCCTGACGTCGCCACGCCTCGGTGAAACACTAATTGTTTCATCGTTCCGACTTCTGGGGCTAAGCCCCAGCTAGTGGTCGGGCTAGATACGGCCCCCTAATTACTGATATTAAAATCATGTGCTTTTATGAGTTTTTCGTTGTTGGCTAAATTTTAGTGATTCCACGAAGATTTTCGAAGGGACAGTGTTTGTTTTCATTGGTATCTTGTATTCTGACGCGCGTGAGGCACAGGCGTCAAATCGATAGCAGGCTCAATAAATAACAACACATCAGTAGCATCGTGAATGCACTACAAAAAACTGTGTTAAAATATAAAAGGGAAAGGTATGATATAAGACGGCGTTAATCAAGACCTTTTTGGAGTGGGCCGTGTATTCTACCCATGGGATGTCGTGGTAGACGCCATTTTTGTGGAAGTATTAGTAGTGATATCCTGTTTCACCTTCAAGTCCTATATATGTAGGATATAATGAATGAATGGATAATTGGGATAATTGGCCCTTACTGTGGCTTGTGGTGGTCAGCCATATATGAATATAATGTTTTATCCTTCCTAGAAAAATTTGCTACTAGTTTACCGACCTCGAAAGAATGGGAGGCTTGACTGATTTGGATGAGACCCAAAACATGAATTCCTTTGGGATGTATATGACACTTTGCGCCTCCTGAGTTATACGTGGCCTTTCATTCAGACTTTCATAACGATAATGCACAAACTAATGCGACTGCACGCTTTTTTGGCCTGGGCGGTACACCGTCGTTCGCGTTTCTCCTCCCGTCTGACCAGTTCAACAGCGTCATTCTATCCGATGCTAATGCGAAAGTGTTTCAGAAAGTCGCGTCATTTGTACGCCGCGTGTTCGACATCAACCACATCTTCAATCGGACAAACGACCTAATCGATCAGCTGATTATCGTCGGATTATGATCGATATGGGTCTTCTGTTGGCCGCTTGGGCGGTGTCGAACGTGGTTGCCGTCGCGACGACATCTGACTTCTTCGCATTGTATCGTGTTCATCTTCGATGCTGATTGCTGTATCAGGGCCAGACGCGGGGTTCCACACATTCGGCCAACGCGCCTGTTCATATTCCACTAGTGAATAGCATCACCCTCTGTGCCTTCTATACATATCGATTAGGGCCGTAGGCTTAGTCTTACCATTAGCGCTTAAGCATAGCTGTTCGTGAACTGATTTACAATGCACCACGCAGCGATGCCGAACACAAAATCGGCGTTGCCTGGTGGGCCTCTCTATACATAGGAAGAACGGGTTATCCCAATGGGCCCTGGCTACGTAGCCGTGAGTTTGCAGTCTGGCCGTGTTAGCAATCGTCATCGTCATCATAGTCGTCTAGTTGTTATCTGTGTGTTTGAGCTATCCATTCTTTTTGGAACTCCTTGCGTCTACAACACCGCTACTGCCATCTCGCCTCCAGACAACCTTAGCCCGAAGTCGTAGCCGAATTTCTTCTAGTCATCGTTGTTGTCGTTGTTGTCGCTAGCTGATAGTGGGGGCGATTTTGTGCAGAATCGTGTCGACCGCATCGTTCGCTTCCATCGGATAGATCGAGCTTCTTCTAGGGGTCCGCTCGGGTGATTTTTTTTTCTTCGTCGTCTTTTGACTTTCATGATGTCCTTTTTTGTCTTTTACATTATCTCATCGCTGTACAAGACGTTGTCATAGAAGACTATACATCTATATGTTATATGTTACAATGGTGCGGTGATAGTCGTACAGAATTCCACAGATCTCCTTCGATGTTCTTCAGAGGCTGTTTGGGTGTTGTCGGTGCAAAACTGTCCTTTACCTAGCAGGGGTTGGCGTTTTAAACACTGATTGCACTGATGTGTGTCTAGATGTGTGTCTTTTCGACTGTATACAATTCAACTACCTCTTCGTGTGAAGGCAGACTCCTGAAAGAAGAACACCTGCTGGGATGGGTTCCTCTCATCAGGGAATGGGAGTCTGGATCGCACCTCGGTAAAGAAACGTTATATCTTCCATTTCTGCGTCCGTTGTCATCTTGTGTGATTACAAAGTATATATAAATAAATATATGTGAAATGCGTCAAGTATTGGAGCTTATGTCTTTGTCAACAGGAGGGCGTGCGTTCCCTACACGATCCCGCCCTGCCGCGCCGCCCTATTTGGACGAGTTTGTGGCGCGCAAAACCGCGCCGCAGTTTGCGGATTCGTTAATTGGCGTGACGTGGTCGAAACACCTAACAGGTGATAGGCGATTGGGGATTTTAAAGGATCATACAATTCTCCTTACATTGAAGAAATTTCGAGCAGATGATCACGCCGTTGCCATGACATATCTCGATAAGATGTTGCTGTACCTGTCGGGAAACGCGGACGACGCCTTAGTACTGAGCAATGTGGCGGGACTTGAAGAAAGCCTTGGCTCTGTTGCTGAAGAGTCTTCTCCTCCAAATATGCTGTACGACATTCCGATTGTTGTCTCGAGAACGAAATCTGCGCAGAATAAAGCTATCAGGTCAGGGGAAGTGATTAGCAACGAATGCCAACGCCTTCACGTGTTCGCGGGACCCGGGAATCTCGTCCGCAATGAACGCTCGGTGCGCCCCTTGCTCCGCCCCTTTCTGAGAGCAGTGTACGGAACAACTCTACAAATCCAATGGTTAAATTCAGATGTGTCCTACATGCTGTCATGTATGCTCACATCTGAATTTAACTATCGGATTTGTAGCACAACGTTCAGACCGATTCGCTGGCCCTACCTGTTGCAATTTCATGACACCAGAAGGTGAAAATCGTTGCTTCGCCCCATTTGGGATACTGGCCACGAATCCGGCATGATTTCTTGGCCTACTTCACGTGGACATCAAAATTCGCTACCTCTCTATCTTTTAGGAGCCCGACGAGGGTGGGTGCTAGTCGCTGCCGAGAGTTTGTTAAAAAATTTGACGAGGATGAGAATAAACGATCCCATTGACCATAAATCGCAAAACGCAAAGGAAACTGCTTCAAACGGCTTTACCTGGAACCGAAACTATCTGACCAACCAGAACGCGCGCTCAGGAGGTCTATTAAGCAAATTTGCTCTACAAATTCGTAATCAGCGTAAACAGACGCAGACAATTGTCTAGCATGGAAATTGTAGGAAAACATCAAAGAAAACGACACACATAGAACGCACAACAACACACAACGCCAAGCAAGCAATAAATCACGGGAAACCGTTCTTGCACTGTTTAATATTCAACCTTTGACAAGCTTTCAGGCAGTCTTGAGCAGAGAGCCAGATGAAGAGAGGCTGCCATCCCGAGATATTGGTTACTACTCAGAAAAGATTGAGAGCCCACCATCTATAAATCTACACGTAATTGTTCCGCCAAGATAGTGACGCCGCACTGAAAAGAAATACAGCATTTTTGAATGTCATAAAATATTCAGAGAATCGTCATTTCATTATAACCGGGAGAGGATATTAAAATGCTTGTAGAGACTATAAATGCAAAACATTCATCGACTACCCGTTACGATTTCGGCTACCCCCACGACGAAAGTTTTTTCCCACAAAAAGAGATAATTTGATAAATATCGATAGATATTGATCGATACTTTAAAAACGAACACCAGATTCGGGTTCAGCGACCTTGATTACCCCCATGGCTGAAGTTTCGGGCCGCTTGAGTGACATCCGCAAAACATCAATAATTTGATCAATATCGATTGGTAGCGATCGATACTTTAAAAACGAACTCCAGATTCGTGTTGCGAGACCTCGATTACCACCTGAGCTGAAGTTTCTGGCTGCTGTCGATCGCCGTCAATGGTTGAGTATCGCCAATACGTCGTGCCCTCACTCCAGTTGTGAGACTGACGCGCGGACGGACGGAAACACACACACACACACACACACACACACACACACACACACACACACACACACACACACACACACACACACACACACACACACACACACACACACACACACACACACACACACACACACACACACACACACACACACACATACATACATACATACATACATACATACACACGCTTACACGCTTACTCCTTTATATATAGTAGGATATTGCAGTAGCTCGGGATGTTATCGAACAGCAACAACAATATCGGTTCTTATCATGGTGTAGAATCAAGATTGCTACGAAGAGTTTATTCGGCTGCTTTCCCGCCTTCTTCATAGCATAGAAAAGTCAAGAGACATCGGGAGAATTGTTCTGCCAAGGAACATTGTTCTAATGGGAGAAAGAACTAGGCAGCTGATAAATAAGACAATACAGGCAACCCTTTGGAAGCAGGCGAAATGTGCATATGTTGCTGTTTTTTGTCTTCCTTCTGATGGGCAGAAAACCTCGTAGAGCGTCGTTAATGTGGCGTCTGCACTACGTTTATAAAAACTCTTTTAAATTGCCTTGGAATGGCTTAAAAATTAGCAGTGCTTCAACTCCTGATCTGCCGTTGAAATTAGAGTTTTAATTGTTGTTCTTTGTTCGTTATTCGTTGTTCCGTTATCCGGCCATTTTCGGGCAGATTTGTCCGTCATCCGTCATCCGGGTTTCAGAATTTCATTACCCGCTCATCCCTGTTTCCGATGTTAAGGGCACGGGCGTTCTTTGCTCTACCCATCAACGTAGATCGTATTGGACGGACCACCCAAGGGGCTCGGTCGGGCCTGGGGCTCAGCGATTCTCCTCGATTGATCGACGGTGTGTGCGGTCCGGTCCCACCTGCCATTCGAAGGGGTGAGTCTGACTTTATTCCACGTTTCGTACCGATCTTACCACTTAATTGGTCGTATTGAACGTCCCGCATGGAAAGCACTGTCATCAGCCTAGGATTGCTTACAGAACTTTGAGCTAGAGTTCGTGTTCCAGGCTGAGCTAGGATTATTAGGGAATATGCAAGGTCCGGTTAAGGAATTAGACTCTTGATTCAAACACCCTTGAAATCTTCGGCGGTCTTGGACTATTCGGTAGGACATCGTTTTCAAATAGTCCCCCTCCAGGGGCTTAGCATTAACCAACCCTTCCTTTCTGATGATGTATCTATGATACAGTTCTCAGATAAAAGCCTAATAAAAGGTCGATACCAATCTTGATCTACAGCTGAGAGCAACTTACGGAATATCTGTTCGAACAATGCCAAGATTTATGGAAAGTCGGAGGTGGACAGTGCTACGTGGTGTACCAGCTGGCTGTTCCCGGCTTGTGATGGAAGTCTTGTCATTGAGACAGAAGATCGTCTCTACAAGACAGTCCATCTACTTTCTCCGCTGCTGTGAACAACATGGAATCGTCCCGACGTTCATCAGTCGGAAACGCATTCACGAACTATATGGCCATTCCAAGGACGACAGAAGGACGCACAAAATCGAGATGAAGATTCTCAAGTCAACGATACGAAGCAAACGAGATCATCTGTATATGCTTTTATCGAAATGTGTGTATAAGGAAATGTGCTGTGAAAGGCATGTACCGAGTCGTCTTTGGAGGAGAATCGTGGGTGAGTCGAAGAGCATTTGTGATTCTATTCGCTCTAAGGCCAAAGTAAAATTGCAGGAGAAATTCTTAAGGTTAAAGGAGAAGGAGCAATGTTTTAGATCCCTAGTACCAACCGATAATCACCGTAGGGCAGAGGAGAACGAGGGTGGAGTGCGCGAGACACGTGCGACGGTTGTCGGCAACGTCAACTTGTCGAGCGACGCTCTCTCCGCGCTGGATTTGGGGCCCAGTTTCGCCCCGCGCAGCGTTTGTCCGCTAGCGTAGCGCGCAAGATCGTGGGCAACCTCCAGTTGTTGCATGAACGGCTGCGGCATAAGGCCAAGATCGACTCGCGGGGAATTGGGCCGGGTGTTGCCAGTAACACGGCAATACCGCCCCCTCTCTTTCCTGCCACGTATGTTGGGCCACAGGAGCCTAATCTCCAGCGGTAGATACCAAATTCCGCATTATTGCTACCTCTTTGCTTACGGTGCTGCGTCGTAGTGCTGGGCAGTCTTACCTCTCTAGGGCTTCCCATCTGACAGCGCAGAAAGGAACGGTTTGAAGGAGATAAGGGAATTGGCAAAGTCTGGTGCCATAAGGGTCACTGTTAGCGACAAAGGTGGGGAATTCGCGGTGCTGCCTCAAGAGCTAGATAGAGCCATAACAAGGCTCCATCTTCAAGATATCACCATTTATGCCTCATCCTCTCGTGAGGAGTTTGGGAAACAGTACCGCCGCCTTAACAGAAAATGGACAGAAATTGCCAAGTCGGCAAACCTTCCTAAGGGAGTAATCACACGATTCAGGTGTGAGGTACCTGTGTGCTCCGTATTATACGTGCTCATTAAGACACACAAGCTAACTCCCGGCGGAGCTGCCGCTGTCGATCCTTCGTCGTTCAAGGTTCGGCCCATTATAAGCAATGTTGCTGGCCCTACAGATCGTATATCGTGGCTTCTAAACCTTGTCCTGGTACAACTTTTCAAATTTATTCCCTCCCACTTACCCAACATTACCGCTTTCCTCCAAGTTCTCAACGCAACCAGGGCGGAAGATGGGTATGTCTTGGAATCGTTTGATGTAACCTCACAATACACAAACGTTTCCAGAGAAAGCGCTGTACAGGCCGTCTCGGAAATTATTGCCGAACACCAAGCAAGGTTGAGCTTGTACGGCCTCACTGTTGTGCAGATCATGACACTTCTTAATGAGTGTCTGCGGTGCAACATATTCAGGTGGTGTGGAGAGTACTACAGCCAGGTGAGGGGACTGGCAATGAGATAAAGGTTGGCTCCCGTGCTTGCGGTAGCGTTCATGGCGAAAGTGGAAGCTCCTCTCCTATCGTTAGAGTGCAAACTTATCGTATACTGTAGATATATAGATGACTGCTTCATAGTGTGTTCCACTCAATCCGAGATGGACACATGTTTCGCCCTCTTGAATGAGCAGTCTGAGCACATAAAGCTCACGAGAAGAGCCTACAGAAAATTGGCTAACATTTCTGAACGTGCAGGTTGGCCGCTCGGGAGGAGTTTTCAGGACGAGGTGGTACCGCAAGCCGAGCAATAAAAATACCCTTGTCCACTTCCGGTCATTCCATCCAAGTAGTACTAAAAGGGGAATAGTGCGAAATATGTACCGGACGGTGGCTAAAGTTTCGTCTGATGCCGAACAGAAAGCCTTCTCAAGGGATTTGGCAGACCACATTGCAAGAACCAACGGGTATCCCACGGAAGCGTTCCACGGACGACGAAGGCGACGAGCTGTGATGACAGCAGCTCAAGCTCAAGAAGAAGGAAAGATACCTTTCTGCATCCCTTTTCTATCAGACGAAACCAGTGCGTCTATTCGCACATGCCTTCGAAAAGCAAGTTTACAGGACCTGGTGAGAGTGATTGAGATCCCTTCCACAAACTTGAAGGGACAATTGGTTCGGAACCCCCTATACGACAGGACGTGCACTACAACATCCTGTGTTGTCTGCTCGTTTGGAAGCGCAGGTGACTGTATGACATCGGGGGTGGTGTACCTCACTACATGCAGTCAATGCGGGGATGAGTATATAGGGGAGACGGGGAGACCGCTTTGCACCAGGGGTAAGGAGCACTTGGGTGGGCTAAGAAGATCGAATGTGTCTACTCCGTTGGGGGAGCATAGGGTCTGGAGTCACGATAGCGCAATGGTTGAGGTGGCGGTCACGATCTTGGCACGCGAGCGCGACGTCACGGCACGCAGAACTCTCGAAGCGTTTTGGATCGCGGCCAGAAATCCAAAATTCGACCGCATAGGGGGAGTGCATCGCGGTGACGCAAGAGCTGGCGTCCTATCGCAAACCCATCCGAGCTAGCCCACCTCCAGCTACGGGTGACTGGTGGATCACTTCGACCCCACCACTAAGGTTAGCGTTACTATGCTCTACGACATTGCTTCCTGACTCTTTGTCTCCTTCGGAATCCACTTCTGTAGGATGAAATGGCGTTTGGACGAGTAGTTTTTCAAATGAACTCGACTTTTCCAGGCTCTGACGAAGGCGACATCGCCGAAACGTAAGCCTAATAAAGGTCGATACCAATCTTGGTCTACAGCTGAGAGCAACATGTGGAATATCTGTTCGAACAATGCCAAGATTTATGGAAAGTTGGACGTGGACAGTTCTCAGATCGAAAGTGGAAAACCAGAGACCCTCTTAAAAAGTCAGAATATTTTTTTAAATTTTCCACGATTTTTTTGTTGATAAACTGGAAACTCACTAATAAACTAGAGACCGTCTTAAAAAGTCAGAATATTTTTTTAAAGTTTTCTACGATTTTTTGATTAACAAAAGACTTACCAATAAACAAGCGACCCTCTTAAAAGATTAGAAAAAAATTTTAATTATCAGAATATTTTTTGTTAAATTTTCAACAATTTTTTCTGCTAGGCAAGAGGCTCCACTATAAAATGGAGAGGCTCTTAAAAATTTAGAAGTTTTCTTTAATTTTCTACGATTTTTTTATAGACAGGAGACCGTCCTAAAACATCAGAATATTTTTTTCGCATACTTTTGATAAATTATAGACTCATTAATAAACTAGAAGCTCTCTGAAAAGGTGAGAAATTTTTAAAAAATTTTCTAAATTTTCATAATAATCGAAAAATTTCCTATAAACCACAGACTTTCTTGAAAGGTCAGAATATTTTTAACGTTCTACGATTTTTCTGATAGAGTAGAGATTTTCCAATTAACTAAAGACTCTTTTAAAAGATTAGAATATTTTCTAAAAATTTTCAACGAATTTTTCTAATAGATTGGAGACTCTGGATAAACCGGAGATCCTTTCAAAAGTCAGAATATTTTTTAAATAATTTTCTGCGATTTTTTTTGATAAACTAGAGACTCACTATAAATTAGAGACCCTCTGAAAAGGAGAGAAAATGTTTTAAAGGTTAGAATTTTTTAAAAAATTTTCAACGATTTTTTTTGATAAACTAGGGGTTCACTAATAAACGAGAGGCCTTCTTAATTTATCGAGCAGCAACAACAATATCGGTTCTTATCATGGTGTAGAATCAAGATTGCTACGAGAAGTTTATTCGGCTGCTTTCCCGCCTCCTTCATAGCAGGGGCAAAGTCAAGAGACATCGGGAGAATTGCTCTGCCAAGAAACATTGTTCTAATGGAAAAAATAACTAGGCAGCTGTTAAATAAGACAATACAGTCAAGCCTTTGGAAACAGGCGGAATGTGCATATGTCGCTGTTTGTTTGTCTTCCTTCTGATGGGCAGAAAACCTCGTAGAGCGTCGTTAATGTGGCGTCTGCACTACGTTTATAAAAACTCCTTTAAATTGCCTTCGAATGGCTTAAAAATAAGCAGAGCTTCAACTCCTGATCTGTCGTTGAAATTAGAGCAATTCATATTTCATTACTCGCTCATCCCACAGGCACGATTTTGCCATACGGCCACAAAATCTACGCCGGGCGTCGGGTGAGGCGTACTTTGTGCAATCGCAGAACTGGCTAGGGTCTCCAGGGGCCGGATTCATCAAAGTTACTGCAGTAACTTTAACGGAGAATTGTAAACGAAAGCTCAGATAACGCGGCTTATCGCTCACCATATCGCTTGTTAGGCCGCGTTATCGGAGCTTTCGCTTACAATTCTCCGTTAAAGTTACTGCAGTAACTTTGATGAATCCGGCCCCAGGGTGGGTGCCATACAAGCTGCTCGTATGGAGATTGCTTTCGTCGCTCAGGGGGAGTCCGTGGCTGGGTTCTGCGCTCGAAGAGGTGTGGAATCAGGGGTGTGCGTTAAATTTTTTCGGTAAATTTTTAGCGACTACTTTTTAACGAAAAATTTTTGCGTTAAAATCGGTAAATTCATTAAATAAACTTTCTTTTAGCTGCAATCAGTTCGGTTGTATTTTGGCATGTTAAAAGCCGGTTCTCTTTTTCTTCATTGATTCTGCTCGTCTCCATCTATGTACATGGAAATTATATGACTGACGTCTTCATTTTTGCATCAGAATAACAATAGTCCATCTATCATCAATAAAATTGCCAAACGAGAAAAAGGCACGTGGTTGAAGTGTAAACTTTTGGTCAGGGAGTAGTCGCGCTCGAAGAACGCGAATCGCCTCGATTCATATCCGAAGAAATGTCAGAACCAATAAAGATTACTTTCTGTTTCTATTTGTTTATTGTGATAAAACATGAGTAGAAGAAGGCGCTGCTGCTGGATATGTATAGGGTTCGAACCCGATGGGAAGACTTCTCGTGCTGTGCTCGTTGTTGTAGGTTTAGTACTCTGCGAATTCAAGAAAAGTCGAAGGCATGGCGCAAACGGAATGAAACGTGCCTTTTGGTCGTTTTAGCTCTTTCTGGACGCAGGTGTGTAAGTGTTGCACGAAAAAGTTTATCTGGAATCGAACGCCTTTCTCCACAACGACAGAAAATGATTGAATATGGGTTTTTATTTAAAATTGACGCTTCCATTTTAGGAGGAATACATTTTTATTCTAACCATAAGTTAGACTTTTATAAAGCTGATTCAGACAGTGATAGGTATATAATCCTAAATATAATCCTAAAAGGTCTTCAAAATGTTGGCGAGATTTTTTTTTATCGAAGAAAGTTGTGAAGATTGGATGTTTGGTCCAGTAAAAGGAGGGGAGGCGACGCTTCGTTTTGGAATGATGAAGTTGTGTTCGAATTCGTGCTTAGGCTACGGACGGAAGCATTTTTTGTTCTATTAATCACTTTCAGTCTTCTCTCAGAAGAACAATGAGATCTATCCCAATCGAGAGGGGGAGGTATCGTTAAGAAAGCGGGAACATGTCGCGAAGACGGATCACGGGGTGCGGGAACGCGCAGTTGCTCCTACAGTAATCGCAGCCAACCAGGTAGAGGCACAACCGCAGAAATAGCGCACATCATTGGCTGCCACGATTACGGTAGAAGCAACAGCGCGTTCCCACACCCCGCGGTCGTTTTCGTGACATGTGCCAGAAAGCAAATACCAATACGGTAATCTATCACTACAATGTCGCGTTCCCGTACCCCTACGGTGCGTCTTCGTGACATGTGCCAGAAAGCAAGTACCAATACGGTGATCTATTGCAAAGAAAGGTCTCCTTGCATGATGCTAGTTCAGGGTGTCGCTGTTCTGAAATACCATAGTTTTCAGTTTTATTCCTTTTTTTTTTCAGAAAGTACACCCCCTCCCCAACTAAGATAGATCCGAATAATGACCTAACGCGAAGCAAATGCGAAGTCATGCCTGATATGTACCTCATCGCTACCACGTACAGGTAGAATATGTGGCGCAATCTGGAATATTATGCAAACTCAACCTTCACTGTGCACCATAAGACTGCTGGCATGACAGAGTCTCCTACAATAAAGGTTTTCTAAAAAAAACCCCTCAAATCGAGCAATTTTTGGGCAGTGACCACATATTCCATGTGATTCTGATGGAGTTTGCATGGGGTGAGTCAGATGATGATGGCCTTTGAAAACTGCATGACCCATCGGTATTGGGGATCAACGTGTGCGGTCTGAACTATCGATTTCGATGGGGCCCCAAGGTGTGCCGGTCACCCTCGCTACGTTCTGTAGGACTGTAAATCGAGGAGGCTTCTAGGCAGCACTGTAATGTGCAGTAACTGTAGTCATGTGCAGAACAGAGCTATGCGGTCTTCTGAGCAATTGGGGTAGGGTTTGTAGGGGATAAATCAGGTAAAGTCGGCCTCCGAGAATGCCATGACCCACCGGTATTGGGATCAACGTGTGTGGTCTGAGCCATCGATCTCGACGGGGGGCCCAGGGTCTGCCCGCCATCGCCACCGTGGTCTCGGCGCCGTCCGTTCGTCTTGATTTTTTTGAATTCTATGTCAATGTAGACCAGTTCGAACTAGCACTGTCTCCACTGAGCTTACTGCTACATCTTCATCAAGTTGGAGAAGTTCAGTCGATACTAGTGGAGTTTGCCAATTTTGCACCTCACATTCCTCTCCAGAGGCCATCCTTTAGGTGTTCGACTTGCTGCTGTGTCTTGTCAGCGTTCCTCATGATCTATCTAGTGTGTTTGTTGTCTATTTCGGGTCATACAAGAGTATGAAAAGGCATATTGGTAGATCTGACATTTTTGAGGTTCTTGAATCCAGTATGAGAATGCTGTGGTCTATGAACTACACCAAAAGGTGTGCCTTCATATTCATTGGATTTGGTAAACAGGCTTTGAGCAATCGTCGAGCTTCAGAAGGAAGCCGTTCGACGAAATTCTGAGCTGCAGTGCATGATTGATTCTCGAAGGCAGTTAGGTGATTGCTTTGGCAGAAAGTCGGGAGAGCACGGTGCTATCCCGTTGTTCTGAAGGTCGCCGCGCATTCGTCTTCAATCTTCCCCTCTTAAGCTGCCAGGTGACGCAGTTCCAAGGAGGGCTCAAGGCAGTCACATCTTTATTCAGATGGGAACTAGACAGTGTGCGGTGAGAGGAATCAGCGTGGCCTTGTGGCCTAATGGATAAGGCGTCGGACTTCGGATCCGAAGATTGCAGTTTGGAGTCCTGCCAGGGTCGAAATGTTTTGCAACACCATAGTGGGTCAGCTGGGTGTTACACGGATAGGAATATCTTCTGTAGCACAGTCAGACCTCACCGAACCTCAGTCTTATGCAGCAAAACTTTCGACCCAGCAAGGACTCGAACCTTGAATCTTCGGTTTAGGAGACCGACACCTTATCCATTAGGCCACAGGGCCGCGTGAGATGTCGTCAACGTGGGCGCCGTGATTCTTCACCTGGCGCTGTTGGGCAGACCGAATGCAGTGCATTTCGTGGCTGTGCCACGGAACATCGTAATTGTTGTACATACATTGTGGAAAGTGAAAGTAACGACGGGTGCGCCATGCCTTCGACTTTTAGTCTGGGTCGTGGTGGTGTTTGGGATTTTTCCGCCGAATGGCCACATCAAAGGTGCGGCAGAGTATGCCATACCTCAGTTCGGTTCACTTGTGCTTTGGCATTCTAGAGAGTGCTTCTCGAATTTAAATTCCGGACTGATGAGCTTAGTTAAAAGAGGTTCAGGCAAGGTCTGTGAACAATACCAAAGTTCATCAACGTCAGAAGAGGAGACATTTATTGTTGATTTTATACATAGCACAATGAAAACGCAATTCAGAGCAATTCAGGAATAAGGCGGAGGGCTGTTTTGTCAAAACAAAACGACCTTGATCATGAGAAAACAACGGGCAGCTGTCCGAACACGAAAAGTCGGTTAGAGCAAGTGGTCTACAGTCGCATAGGGATGAGGTGAAGAGTGGATGTAATTGCACCTGAATATTGGCTTACGCTACCCAGGTCGTTCCTCTCAGGCTTTTTGCAACTCGTCCGAATAGCGTTGACGACGGCACGTGGCCCAGATGCCGAGCATCATCATCAGAATCACCGTCACAGCTGCGGCTATCGCTTGGATGATCAGCAGCGAGTTGTCCGGGTCGTATTCGAGATTGATAATGTCTTCCGTCTGCAATAGAATTGACCTTCGTTTTAGTATGTAATAGAACCGGAAGTGGCTTGCTTTTGACGGTCGTTTGAGGGTAACCACGCTCACAGCTTCTTAAGCTTAGTGGAATTCTGCAAAGAATATTTTCCGCTGTTTATCTGCAAAAAACAACCCAAAATTGATAGCAAATGGAGGCGTTTGACTGCCTCGTGCTTAGTGAGTACTCCTACTGGTTGTGATTGGCAGGCTCGGTCCCACCGCCCCCATGTAGGCCATATTAACTACCAATTCTCAAAATTCAAGAACATAGAGGAGTCACTCTTTTGAAGCTCTTGGATTTCTTTCCACAATTTGTGTTTCGAAGCTTTGGAAACCCAGAAACTTACTCTAATTTCTGCAACTGCAGTAAATCTTTCTATCGAAAATTGGATACCGGTGGCTTCTCCCCACTTTTAGGCTTAAAATTTCGATCTGAATAGATACAACTCTTTACACTTCAAAAACGAGTGATGAGCTAATGTCCCTAGAATTCTGTGTAGAAAGGGCTTTTCCTGTTTTAGAGGAATTAATCCAGTTTAGCCTTGTTATTATCTTCAAGTGCAACTAAAATACGCTATCCGACGTAAGAGGGATTCGTGGAAAAGCGAGAAATCCAGCAATTGTTGTCTATGTGGCCCATACGAACGAGTCACGAACGTGCCAGCCAGTCACAACCCATCAGAGTACTAGCCGAACACGCTCCAGCCAATCAGGGCACGGACCATGCGCGCCACCCTGGGTGGCGCAATCACTCCGTGTGTACCAGTTGGCCTGTTGTGTCCACATGTCCCCATGTACCCTATATTAACGGTTAGTGCCGTAATTCCTTATTTCTGGAGCAAATGCGGTCTTTGGGTTCCAAATGACGTGTGAAATCGATCCATCAGTGATCTGGGTATGTGGATTGCGGCATCTAATCGATCAGCGTGTACAGTCGCTCACTTTTTTGTCAGTTATAACGTTGCATATTTCTAGGCCAAAACAAGTCCCTACATAAGCAACTTCTCATGGTCTATGAATCTTTTCCATTGCGTAGACATCGACTTTTTGTATTGCTGAACCTTCCCAGACAAGCCTGGTACCGATTTGCCGACCCTAGAGGGATGGAAGGCTTGGTTGGCCTGGGCGGGAAATCCGAACCAGGAACCTGGCGCCACCTCCGACTGCGCTACACGCGCCCTTGTCGCGCCCTTCGTGTAATCCTACTATATATAAAAGAGTAAGAGGTTGTCCGTCCGTCTGTCCGTCCGTCCGTCTGTCCGTCCGTCTGCCTATCCGTCTGGCCTTTCCTATCCTAGACGTCGAGTAACAGGCGTCCGGGTTCAGACCATGTGTCACCCATGTCAGGTCGAGAGGGTCAGAAGGCGTGTCACCGATGTCGCGCAAAGGGCTTTCGTACTCACCATCAGAAGACATGTTACCGACGTCGTTTTACAGGCGTCCGAATTCAGAAAAGGTGTCACCGACGTCGTGCAACAGGCGAACGGGTTCGGAAGAGCTGTCGCCGAAGTCGCGCAAAGGGGGAAGGGGGGGGGGGCAGGTACAGAAGACATGTCAGCGATGTCCTTCAAAAGACGTCCGGCTTTAGAAGACGAGTCAACGATGTCGATTAAACGATGTCCGGGTTCAGAAGGCATGTCACCGATGTCACGCCGTGAGCGTGGGAGGACAAGTTTGGGGGGGGGGGAATATCTTGAAAAGTGAAATTCTTGAAATTCGTGAAAGTGACCTGGAAGGGGGAGGGGGCTGGAGGTGACACGGAGACGGGGAACCAGTAATACGGGATCTCTTAAATGGGGTCAGTAGACGGGACCAAGGGAATGGGGAAACCAATAATGGTGTTCAGTAGACGATTACCAATAAGGGAACAAGAAAGGAGGAGTTAATTAAGGATGGTTACCTATAAGGGCAATCAAAAAGAAGGGGTCCAGCAGCTGAAGCGGGCAAGAGGGGACCACTAAAGGATGACCTGTTCGAGAGAACCAGTAAGGTGGGGTGGGGAGGGGGGGGGGGGAGGGTGGCGTCCGGATTCAAAAGATGTGTCAGTGTTGCGGGGCAACGGGCTTCCGCGTTCAGAAGACGTGTCTCCGATGTCGGTCAAAGGCCGCTTGGGATTGCAAGACGTGTCACTGAAGTACAGAGGCAGGCGCGTTCGCTATATATTAGAATTAGAATATATTAGAAGATATTAGAAGTTCCATATATTAGAAGTTCCAATTTCAGGGATTGGGGGCGAAGCCCCCAACCAGACGTTTGGCGGCCGGCAGGCCGTTGAACGTCTGGTAAATAATAATAATTCCTAATTCGAGAGTCTCTATGGGAAAAAACGCCCGTTATAAAAACGGTGTCGGTCTCACGACAGTGCATCGGAATAGCCAAAAGGAAACTCAGAATCAAGCGCTGCAAGCTCCATGAAGCCCATCACCTGACGGCAAGAATGAGCTCCACCATAGATCCATTTGTACTGCATGAGAGTCAGCTCTACTGCGACTGGGCTACACGTTAAGCTCTGCGTAGGTAAGTTCCTTGTCAAACAAGTGTGCTCCAAGTATCAAGATGGACCAGATGAAGACAGGTGTGGAACAGCAGGAGAAGTCCTCTAACAAGGGAGGGGTTCGAAGTCTGAACGGGGAGAGCGACTGATATACATGGGAAGAATCACCACCCTTCAGTTAGTATAAAAGTGTGTGCTTTTTTCTACCAGGTCGCTAAACCCAAGGAGTAGGGGTTTCCCTGAAACTATGGAATTGGCGCCTGACAAGTGCTGGGGGGTCTATTGTAAGCCCGCGATGCCCCGCCGGCAATCGGTCGAGGGCGCAGTGGGCAGTGCCGTTGCTTCGTGTGAGGGAGGTCAGGGGTTCGGTTCTTCTGCGTTGCAGTATTCTTGTATTTCAACTGACTGGTTGAGATTTGAGGGGTCCTGAAGTCCTCTCAATTTCAAATGTTTCCTGCGCATTTTCAGCTGTATGCTGTTAAGAGTAACTTTCTTGCCACTTGTTTATTACTGACCGATTTTGTACCAAAAGGCAATGAGAATGATATTCAACATGCTCTGCTCTCCTTCTATGCACTTCTTCTTTGAGCATGCCTTTGTTCCACACATGCCCGATAGCTGTACTCCTATTCCGGACTCATGGGCCGGCTTCTTTAAACAGGTGGCGATTCAAGCTACTATGCCCCGAAGGAAGACCTTGATTATTCGATTTGGTGCCTCAGGCCAGATTCAGCCAGCCGCCTTGGGCTTCTTTACTCGCATGAAGTCGCGCACGAAGCGATTTCACTTCCATGCCACTGTCACGACCTTTCTTTTAATCTGCAATAAATTGGCAACATCATAAAGGGAAGCTCGAAGTTGCGGGAAGCTGAAGGAGAACGGATCTGTTTAATGAAAATGAAGGTCGTGTCCTTGTCTACCGTCTCCTGTGCCATCTTGTCGTTGAAAGCTCGTTGCTTGCAAACTGTGAAGAGCCTATAGCTCTTATACGTTGCCCGCGTTGTGACTAGTGCTTCCGCTGCATGCAGTTCGTTTCTGCATGTCGCTGGTGTTCAACGTGTTGAATACCTTTCTCATTGCTTCTGGTTAAAATCAGTCAGTAATAATCAAGTCGCAAGAAAGAAAGCTCTCCACAGCATACGCCTGAAAGTTGTGTTAGATGGAAGGACCTTTCAAGCCTAACCAGTCAGATGAAATGCAAAAATAGTTCGACACAGGAGAACCGAGCCCCTGACTTCCCTCGCATGAAGCAATGCCACTATCCACTGCGGCCCGAGCCACATCCCAGCAGTGGCGTCGCGGACGTACAAGAGACCGCAGCGCTCGTTAGGCGCCGATTCCATAGCAACTTCAAGGACCCCCTACTCCTTGGGTTTAACGGCTTGGCAAAAAGAGAAACACACTTTCACACCAATTGAGGGGTGGAGATTCTCTCTACATGACTCGGTCGCCCAGTACAGACATGCGCTTTAGACTCTTTCCTTGTTGGCGGTATCGGAAACTTGACTTCGTCTCTAACTTTACGAAACTATGCATTTCTGGAGCCCAACGTGCCAACGTGATTTCCGCCTGCATCGTGTTCAAGGAAATGACGCCCCAGGAGCACTTGAAGGAGCTGATTAAACAGATGAAGGACAACTTTTCCGAGTGGGAACGGAAGAGTGCCGCTGGCGCAGTCTACAAACATTTCTGTAAAACCTGCAGACGTTGAATATGCAGAAAAAATCGAAAATTATGCTTTATAGGCGGGGATCATGTACTCGTTTCTTTGACCTTGCAGTATTTTTGCATTTTTCAACCTGAAGTTTATTTATTGGATGTCCCTTTATGTCATGATTTTCGCAGTGATGTTCGTCTTTGCCGTTCAGTCATGCGCTTGAGATACTTTCCTAGTGAGCCATGTCGCGTTTTTAGTTCACTAACTAACGACTTCTCTACCAAATTTCTCCAGTTTTTCTTCAGCCATAAATGCCTTTATTAAAAAAATTGGAAAAATTGGTAGCCTTGAAGCATGTGACGAGCGCGGTTTCCGACGTGTTCCGCACGTCTACGGCTCGCAATGCACGGTCGCTGACGTGTTGGGCGCGTCTACGGCTCGCCTTGCGCGGTTGCCGACGTGTTCCGCACGTCTACGGCTCGCCATGCACGGTCGCCGACGTGTTGGGCGCGTCTACGGCTCGCCATGCACGGTCGCTGACGTGTTGGGCGCGTCTACGGCTCGCCATGTGCGGTTGCCGACGTGTTCGGCACGTCTACGGCTCGCCATGCACGGTCGCTGACGTGTTCGGCACGTCTAAGGCTCGCCATGCGCGGTTGCCGACGTATTCGGCTACTCAGTGCCTCCATTCCAGTTGTGACGGAAACACACACACACACGCTTGCTCCTTTATATACAGGGTGGCCCATAAGTCCTGCAACAAAAACATAGGCGCATAAAAAGGCTAAGAATGCACTAAATTTGGTACATTTTTAAACCATGTTTGCCCATGGTTTGTAGATTATGGTGGAGTGGTATTATTCATAAGGGACCACTCCTGTATTGATAAGAGCCTTCAGATCGTGTGGGTTGCTTTGCAGCTCACGTCGCTGCCCCTCTTACGGAGTTTTACTTCTTATTCGTTCCAAAGAAGATTTTAAGATAGAAGATAGTTTTTCCAGGCTTTATAGAGCAAGACATTTTCTTTAAGATGGTTAATAAATAAAGATTAAAAATCTAAACATTTAGGAATTTCACAGCTAGTCTTTCGTAGGTGCAATATTTTGCAGATGGACTGAGAACCGCTACCACGTCCTTTTCTTTTGCTGTTACAGGAATCGCTTTACCAGAATGTGCATTTTGTCTTTAAACAGCGCGATTGAGTCTCTAATATATGGTGTTAAGTTTTTGTTCCTATCAAACGAACATTTTTATTGATTTTCACTATTTTTACACAAAAACCTATGGAGTGCGGGGAGACATTTTTGGAAAATCGTGTATGACAAAAACTTGTCATGTGTGGCCGTTGTTTTTATATCATCAGGTTCCCGCAAAGGTAGCATTAAACGCACTGTTATTTTGACCTTTCTGGGATCGCTCAACTTTGAGAAATTTTTCATCAAATGAGGCAGAGGCTGAATACCCATTCCCAACGACGCCCTCCAACAGCGCTTACAAATTTTTCCTTCTACTCTCTTCTCCTCATAGCTGAGTCTTCACCTCACTTGTGGACTTGTAGAGCTTTCCTTGTAGTTTTCTAGAAACAACATATTGCTTAGTAATAGATTACGCACACGGCTGAATATTGAATTTGTTCCAGCTGGTTGCTGCATCCTGTATGATCAGAAAATTAATAGCGTTCTACTGTGGTTCAGATCCGTTCATCCAATGTTTACTCTTGAGAAGCCTTTGCACTGTCCTACACAATACCATCATACAGCATGTTCAACAACCAATCTTCCGAAATTTAGTCACATCGGAACGGAAGCGCCCCACCACGGGCCAGAGAAGAATTTTCGGTAGTTTTACGTGAGAGCGCATTACTTTGTAATAAGAGCAGCTACAACCATGATACTTTCCAGAAGTATAACACTAAGTATATGCTACATACCTGTTGATATGCGGTTTTTTTGCACTTGGAAAAAGACAACCAATAAGGTCTCCTAATTTTGTTGCAGGACTTATGGGCCACCCTGTATAGTAGGATATACCGTTCGTCGAGGAACATTGAGAGCGCTATCGATAAAAACAGCGCTGCGACCAGAAGGGTGCAGGCTGATGACGGCCGATCGTTTCGGATTTCGCTTGCCATTACTGCTCTGTAAGCATTCATGAGCCCAAATTGGAATGCATTTACGTATGGCATAGGTGCATAACATGCCCCATTATGGAGCCCGGAATCCAGTTCTGCTAGTAGTTGTGGACTGCGTCGTACCCTGTGCGGGTAATTTTTGCACATCCTGTATATTGGTGGCACTCACCTCACCGACACTGATAAATTGCATTTGAAGCATTTTTCCAGCTTTCTTCCGCTGTTTCATGTTGTTCCTGCTTCACAATTTCTTACATTGACAACGATAACAATATATTGATGTAAATGTTTCATATATAATCGCATTTTGCATATTTCGGACATTGCTGGTGAATTACGAGATGTCGACAAATAATAGGTAACAAAGACATCTTACCGTAGCCGTAGACTTCAAATATGGAAATCTCTATGGAGATCCGATACTATGGTAAAAGTGCAAAAATGCGACGTAGCATGGGAACCAAACCCTCTACCTTATGACCATAAGGCAGCTTCTCTACCACTACGCCGCAGAGTCCACGGCGCTATCATTTTGCGCCGCCGTGGTGAACTTGCTCTGCGGACCCTTAACCATAACACTCTCCTACTCGTTTGTCTCTAGGAATCGGCAAAAACAAAACATGTTCTGTAACTATTTGGAGGACGGGAATTCTTCCTCTGGTTCTTGCTATTTCGGCGTACCGTTCAGACAGTTCCCTTGTGTGGTTGAAAGTGGATAACAGATGATTTATAATTCTGGTTTGATGCATAACTCCTCACTAGCCATGGATTCTCCAACCGTTCGATCCGACAGACTTCCATCTTGATGCGAATAGGGGAATCCAAATTGCTTCTTAATGCAGTACTTTTGTTTCTAAGTTTTACGCACTCAGAAAGTCGTCATTGGCTTGAAAAACGTGAAGTTTGTTTGAAAAAGCAGTCGCCGTTTCTTTTCTTCTAAAGTTAACCTGTACTCTAAAGCAGAACCAGTACATAGACGTGGTTCGTGTCATACGACCACCACGTCTACATTCGTTGCGCCCCATCATAGTCGGCACAGCGCTCCAGTTTTCAAGCGTTGGCGTAGAGAAATTGTGAGGTGGCGATCCTTGTTTAACTGTTTTTAACTCCTTCTAAGATTGATAAAGCAAACGTTAACGTTAGTAGACGTTAACTTTATAGAGTGAACTTCTTCTTCTTCATCATCAGCGTTTGTCCCGCCTCGTAGCTGGGACCGCTATTCTGGTGTCACGACGCCCCTTTCCCGATCCAGCGCTAGATTCGGGTGGACACCAGCTGCTTTCATGTCCGTAAGTAACGTGCCGGACCAGCGCTGCTTCGAGCGCCCTCTAGGCCGCTTTCCAATCACCTCGAACTTAAGGCCTATCTTGCGGACGCTGCCTTCCTTTCCACGCAGGACGTGGTCGTGCAACCGTAAGCGAGCTTCGCGCATCTTGTCAGCTATCGGCGCAATACCGAACTTCTGCCGAATGACGTTGTTTCAGATGCGGTCTATGCGCGCGATTCCAGCCGTTCAGCGCAGCATCTTCGTCTCCATGACGCTGAGACGCGATTCAACTTCTCCGTTCACAGACTAGCACTCAGCACCGTACATCGCTACCGGCCGGACGACGGTTCTACGGGTTTTTGACTTCAAGCGCTCTGGTATCTTTCTGTCGCAGAGCACGCCAGTCAACGAGCGCCACTTGGACCAAGCTGCACTCACAGATGCTACTGCCGATCCCGCGTACTTAAAGACCGAAGTGTGTGAGAGCACGACGCCGCTAACCTTAATGGAGCTGGACTCGGTAACGTCCGTCGTTAAATAGAGGGAAGGATCTTTTCTTTGTTGGAAGACTGACCAAGGGCTTAGGTACAGGAGTTTTATAGGGTGATTGAGGAGTGCGTGTGAAAACTTTATGTCGCCGCAAAAATTGGGATCTGTTTTGGTTCCTTTTATAGCTGGTGATTGCGCAGACGGAAGAGACGTCGGCTGTTGCTTGTACCTCCAATTGAGGTGCTTGGTTCTGGCTTCCAGAACAGGCCAACAAAGCTTTCAATCAATCCGAGGTAGATTAATTGGTACCATACTTATCTGGGAAAAATAAAACACCGGCTTGGCTAATTACTAGCCTTCACTGCATAGTAATTGCATGGGGCAAATAATATATTAATAAATAAAGGGAACTTCCCATTGCAATAAGTCAGCTCGTTACGATTTTCCTTTGATTAATACTTCCGAATGCGTGATTCTTGTAACTGCGAAATGTAGATTATTTGTTAATCTACGTTTTAAGGACGCGCACTAAAAATAAAGACTCTCCAATAAACTAGCGACCTTACAAATATGTTAAAATATTTTTTAAAATTTCCTACGATTTAACTTGATGGAACAGAGACACCCCAATAAATTAGAAACGCTCTAAAAAGGTTATAATATTTTTTTATTTAGTACGATTTCGTTTGATGGACTGGAGACTAACCAGTAAACTAGAGAGCCTCAGAGAAGGTTAGAATATTTTTTATAATTTACTACGATTTTCTTTGATGAACTAGAGTCTTTTCAATAAAATAGGGACTTTCTCAAAAGGTTAGAATATTTTTTAACTACAATTTTAGGTACTATTGTACTTTTGGTACCCCACTTAATCTTGTTCAAAATAGGTCTACTAGGGGTAGTCTGCCATGGGAATAACGAATATCATAGTCGTTTTTTGCGGAAATGCCTTATAAGCCCGTTATATTAAGCTCTAATTGCCTAAGGCCTTGCGAGATAGCGCGCGCTGATAAGAGACGCAGAGACTCCGCCTCCTAAATGCGCACTATTTTGCCGCCCCTAGCTTGCAGCAGAGTTAGCCAGGGCATAAGCCTTGAAATCTCGAAAAGGCTTGAAAGCTCTGTTGTGTGCTCTCTTTACTCACGCGAAGCAGAGCACATAATTAGACAGGGGATGGGACTCCGGGGTGTGGGCCCACTAGGACACCCGTGTTAAAATTGCCTTCATCCTAGAGGTCTCTCTTGCCCCGAGGAGATAAGACTGCATTTAATTCGCTGCGAGTATCTAGTCGCTACGCCTATGCGCCATGGCATACTATGGTAACCCCCCCCCCCCCCCCCCCACCCGAGACGGCCGCGAATGCGTGCTGGTAGGGGCGGAGTATCTGCGTCTCTTACCAGCGCGCGCTATTTCGCAAGGCCTTGGGCGATTCCAACTTAATATAGCGGGCTTATAAGACATTTCCGCAATAAACGACTATGATATTCGTTCTTCCCATGGCAGATTACCTCTAGTAGACCTATTTTGAACAAGATTAAGTGGGGTACCAAAAGTACAATAGTACCCAATTTTATTGGATAATTTAGGGACACTCCAATAGATTAAAGAATATAAAAGGTTAGAATATTTTTTAAAATTTAATACAATTCTCTTTGATAAACAAGAGATTTTCCAAAAAGGTTAGATTTTTTTCATTTAAATCTACTACAATTTTCTTCAATAAATTAAAGAAACCCCAATAAACTAGAGACTTTCGAAAGGTTAGTTTATTTTTTTCAATTTAATACAATTTTATTGGATGGACTAGAAGCTTTCCAATAAACCAGAGACCCTTTCAAAAAAAAATAAGGATATTTTTTAAATTTTACTACAATTTTGTTTAATAGACTGGAGACTCTGAAGTAAACTACAAACTCTCAAAAAAAGTTAGAATATGTTTTTAAAAGTTTACTACGATTCTCTTTAATAGACAAGTGATTCTCCAATTAACCAGAAACCCTCTCAAAAAATTTTAAGGTTTCTTTAAAAATTTACTAAAATTCTCTTTAATAGACTAGGGACTCCAATAAGACAGAGACCCTCTCAAGAAAATAGAATTAATTTACTACGATTTTCTTTGATAACCTAGGGGCTCCTCAATAAACCAGAGACCCTCTCAAAAAATTGGTATTTTTTTAAATCTTACGATTTTTTTGATAAACTAGATACTCTCCAAAAAGGTTAGAATATTTTTATTTAAATTTACTGCAATTCTCTTTGATAAATTAGGGACACTTTAATAAATTAAAAACTCTCTGAAAAGGACAGTTATTTTTCTAAAATTTACTACGATTTTCTTTAATATAATGAAGACTCCCCAGTTGTGGCGATGTCCGTTCCTCCTCTTGGTGCCAATGGAAACTGCTCGCTCTGCGAGCTAAGCTAAGCACGGATACTCGAATACAGTCGACAGACCCTTGTGACAGGCCGGCCTACGAAGACCCATGTCACATCACATGGTGTATGATAAGTCATGTTTTTCGAGATTGTGCTACGGCGTCCGCGGGAGCCGACGCGCACTCGCAGAGCCCGGCGAGTGTGGAAAGTATGCGAGGGTCCCTGATGCGAGGACGGCATCGGGGGGCAACTGAGCTAGTCCGAAAGTCCCGTAACGTAGGCAGGACCCGCGTAGCAACGCTGAATGTGGGTACGTTGACGGGCCGCTCGTGCGAGTTGGTTGAAGTACTGGAGCGTAGAAGAGTTGATTTCTGTGCGGTGCAGGGGACGAGGTGGTCCTGCAGCAAGTCAAGGGACATAGGACGTGGCTTCAAGGCCGTTCTATGTGGAAGTCCCAGGACCACCAGTGGAGTTGGAGTCATCGTCTCCGAACGATTTCGTGACTCGATTGTAAGCGTCGAACGCTATGACGATCGGTTGATGAAGATCGTTGTCGCCGCTAAGGAGCAACTTTATCACTTCTTCTCAGCGTATGCTCCGCAGACTGACTGCTCCGATCAAGCCAAGGATGTTTTGGAACCTGCTTGATGAGAAGACAGCAGAGGTACCGTCGAAAGATGTCATCATAGTCGCTGGTGACTTTAATGGGCACGTAGGTGCTACGAAAGACGGGTACAGCTGTCATGGTGGAATCGGATACGGGTCTCGTAATCCCGATGGTGAGCGTATTCTTGAGTATGCGGAATCGCATAGCCTCATCATTGTGAACACCGTCTTCCGAAAACGTGACTCCCACCTCATCTCATACTATAGTGGGAGCTCCAAGTCTCAGATTGACTTTGTCCTTGTGAAGGATCGCGACCGAAGCATTGTCACAGACGCGAAGGTCCTGCCGTATGAGACGGTCGCCCCATAGCATCGACCGCTGATCTGTACTTTGAAGATCGCCCCTCCGAGGGTGCAGCAGGTTGAGCGATGCGGTGCTGCAACTATCAAGTAGTGGCGAATGAGAGAGAAGGAAGCTGCTGTGATTTGAAATCTTTGTGGTAATTTTTATTGTAGGCTTTCTAGTTTATCAGAGAAATAGTAATAGAAAATTTTAAAAATTTTAAACCCTATTTATGAGGATCTTTGGTCTATAGGAGAGTTCTCAGTCTATCAAGAAAATCGTAGAAGGTTTTTAAAAAATATTTTAATTTTTTTGAGGGCCACTGGTTTACAACTGAGTCTCTATTCTACCAGAAAAATCGTTCAAAATTTTGAAAATATGTTCTTAGCTTTTAGCTTTTAAGAGAATCTTTGTTTTCTTGTAGAGTCTCCAATTTATCAAAAACGTAGAAAGTTTTAAAAATATATTCTAAGCTTTCAAGAGAGTCTTTGTTTTATTGGAGAGTCTCAAGCTTATCAGAAGAAAAGAAAATTTTAAAAATATATTACAAGCTTTTAAGAGAGTCTATGCTTTATTGGAGGGTTTAAATCTTATAAGAACAATTGTAGAAATGAACATATTCCCACCTTTTAAGAGGATCTCTGGTTTAAGAGAGAATTCCTAGCCTATCAGAAAATGTTGTTGAAGATTAAAAAAGTATTTTTTAAAGAGCTCTGGGTTATTAGTAGATCTCTGCTCTATTAGGAACATCGTAGAAAATTTTAGAATTTAACATGAGATTTTAAGAAAGTCTCTGCCTTATATTAGACTTCCTAGTTTATAAGAAAAAATAGTAAAAAATTTAAAAAGTTATAAACCCTATTTACAAGGGTTTCTGGCTTATAGGTGAGTTTCTATTCTATTAAAAAAATTGTAGAAAGTTGACAAATATATTTTTTTGAGGGTCCCTGGTTCACCACTGAGTCTCTAGAAAGAAGAAGAAAAAATCAAGAGCTTATGAGAGAGTCTATGCTTTATTAGAGAGTATCAAGCTTATGAAATGTTTGTAGTAATTTTTATTGTAGACTTTCTAGTTTATCAGAAAAAATAGCAGAAAATTTAATGAAATTTTCAACCCTATTTATGAAGTTTTTGGTTTATGGAAAAGTTTCTAGCCTATTAGTAAAAATCGTAAAAAACTTTTAAAAAATACTTTTCTGAGGGTATCTATTTTATCAACAAAAAAATCGTACAAAATTTCAAAAATATATTTTCAGCTTTTAGCTTTTGCAAGAGTCTTTGTTTTGTTGGAGAGTCTGAAGCTTAACAATAAATCGCAAAAAAATTTAAAAGTATTTTCTAAGTTTTTAAGAGAGTCTATGCTTTATTGGAGAGTCTCGTTCTCATCGGAACAATTGAAAAAATATTTTCCGGTTTTTATGAGGGTTTCTGGTTTAAAGGAAAATCTCTAGCCTATTAGAAAATGTTGTGTAAAATTGTAAAAAGTATTTTTGAGAGTTCTTGTTTATTTTTGAGTCTCTGCTCTATCAGTTAAAATTGTAGAAAATTTTAAAATATTAATCTGAGCTTATAAGAAGGTGTCTGCTTTATTGTAGACTTTCTTGTTTATCAGAAAAAAATAGTAGAAAACTTAAAAAGTTCTAAGCTTATTTGAGAGCGTCTCTGGTTTATTTTTTGATAGTCTCTAGTTTATCACTGAGTCTCTCCCTGTTCTATCAAAAAATTTGTACAAAATTTTAAAAATATATTCTTAGATTTCAGCTTTTAAGAGAGTTTTTGTTTTATTGGACAGTCTCAAATTTATCAAAAGAGTAGAAGATTTTAAAAATATATTTTAAGCTTTTAAGAGAGACTTTGTTTCATTGAAGAGTTTCAAGCTTGTCAAAAAATTGTTGAAAATGTTGAAAATATTTTCCAGGCTTATAAAAGAGTCTATGCTTTAGTAGAGAGTCTCATGCTCAACAAATGTTTGTAGAAAATTTTATTGTAGACTTTCTAGTTTATCAGAAAAAATTGTAGACATTTTTAAAAAATTCCTAATTTTATTTATGAGGGTCTTTGTTTTATAGGAGAGTTTTTGTTCTATCAGGAAAAGTTGTACAAATATTAAAAAACATATTCTTAGTTTTTAGCTTTTGAGAGAGTCTTTGCTTTATTGGACAGTGTCAAGCTTATCAAAAAATTCGTAGAAAATAATAATAAAATTCTGACTTTTTAAAAGAGTCTCTGGTTTATTGAAGAGTCTCTAGTTTATCTTTAAAAATAGTAGAAAGTTTTTAAAAAATATTTTAATATTTTGATGGTCTCTGGTTTATTGCTGAGTCTCTATTCTATCAGAAAAAAATGTACAAATTTTTGAAAATATATTCTTAGCTTTTATCTTTTAGAGAGTTATTGTTTTATTGAAGAGTCTCAAGTTTATCATAAAATCGTAGAAAATTTTGACAATATATTCTAAGCTTTTAAAGAGCCTACGCTTTATTGGACAGCCTCAAGCTTATCAAAACAATTTTGGATAAAAATATATTTCGACCTTTTAAGAGGATCTCTGGTTTATAGAAAAATCTCTAGCCTATCTGAAAATATTATGTTGTGGAAAATCAAAAAAGTATTTTCTGAGAGTTTCTGGTTTATTATTGACTCCACAGTCTATCAGGTAAAATCGTAGGGAATTTTAAAAAATTAATCTGAGCTTTTAATAAAGTCTCTGCTTTATTGTAGACCTTCTAGTTTCTCAGAAAAAAAAACAGTAGAAAATTTAAAAATTTTTAATTCTATCTAGGAGGGTTTCTGGTTTATAGGAAAGTTTCTAGTCTATTAGGAAAAATTGTAGAAAATTTTTAAAAAATACTTTTTTTGAGGGTCTCAGGTTTATTAGTGAATTCCTTGTCTATCAGAAAAAAATCGTACAAAATTTTGAAAATATATTTTTAGTTTTTAGCTTTTAAGGGAGTATTTGCTTTATTGGAGAGTCTCAAACTTATCAAAATTTCGTAAAAAAATAAAAATAAAATTCAGATCTTTTAAGAAGGTTTATGGTTTATTGAAGAGTCTCTAGTCTATCAGAAAAAATTTTAGAAAATTTTAGAAAAAATATTTCATCCTTTAACGAATGTAGAAACGATTGTAGAAAATTCTAAAAAATTTTGTGATTTTTTAGGAGGGTCTCCTTTTTTTGAAGATCCTCTCTTCTTTTAGGAGAAATCGTGAAAAAAATGAAAACTGCTCTAACCTTTTATGAGAATTTCTGCTTTAGTGGAGAGTCTCTATCAGAAGATATCGTAAATTTTTTTAAATATTAGTGTAATTTTTTAGAGGGTTTCTGGTTTATATTTATGGTTGGCTTTTTGGTCTACTACTGTTTCCAATTACTACAATTCAACAAACATCTCCTACTACGTCTACTTGCTTGTCATCATAAAAGGCCAAGGTTTTATGGCCCAAACATTCAGGAATATTATGACGTTGATTCTACAATAATGTACTACATGATAAAGTTGGTCTCGACTTGAGTAGTCAACGGTCTTCCTTAACTCGAACCGGTCTTCGCGACTCAGCATCGCTTGCTCTCCTTCTCCTCGTTCGTATTAAGAACTTTCTGGGAAACATAGTCTGGGGAGATGAGTCCAGTGTCTTCTATACTACGTCCACCTTATCCGGAAGGCTCCCACTTCCGAAGCGATTAAACTCCGACCTTCACCAGAAGAAAGTAGTGAATGCTGTGCTGTTGGTGGGTCTCCCAGGGAGTGCTCTGCCACGATTTCCTTCAAACCGGAAACACCATGACTGCGAACATTTACGCTGTCCAACTGAGAGCTGAGTGCAGTGGGAGTTGGAGTGAATGTAAATGACGGGAGAATGTTTACTTCCCATTCATGGCCACATGGCGCAAAGATGTCCCGCCAAAAGTTTGTTTTTAGAACAGTTCAGTTGAACTCGAAATGACTGTGCATGAGACGGTGTCATCTGTCAAGGTGCCACATCAGAATATTAAGAAAAGTTTGCTAAAACCAAGTGGGATTGAGCTACTAGAGGAAGGAGAGTGGGCACATCTTTCTAAAGGCCCCCGCAGACTTCTGCGGCGACGGCGAACGGCGAAACCGCTGAGCGGCTTGACTCATCATTAGTGGGAGCGGTGACGGCGAGGTACTGTACTGTTTCTAGTCGGGACCGACTGGTGCTTAACAATAACGCGCCCCGATGACGATCGCGCGCCCGCACCGACCGTCTTCGCTCTGGATCCCGCCGCGAAAGGGCAGAGCGCAGAGCGCAGACAGACAGACGCTGGAGCGGCGCCGCCGGGTGGAATGATTCAAGTCATTTCCGCCAGCGACGCCGCCGGTGCCGCTGGCGGCGAGCTCTGCATCTCTGCCCTATGGTTAAGCATAGGGCAGCGGCGACGCCGCAAAAGTCTGCGGGGGCCTTAACCCGGGCTGCATCATGTCATAGAACGTCAGTTGCCCGTAGATCGATAACTTTTACGAAAATTTTCGATTTACGACCCAAAATGTCGTAAAGGCCCCCACAGAGTTCTGCGGCAACGCCGCTCGCCGCTATGGTTGAGCATAGGGCAGGAACGCCGCCGGCGGCGAGCTCTGCGTCTCTGCCCTATGGTTAAGCATAGGGCCGCGGCGTTGCCGCAGAACTCTGTGGGGGCCTTAAATCGTAAAAAATTGCCAAAAATTGATGTAAATCATAACGTCGTAAACCTTAGCTCGTAATTACGCACAGTTTTATTGATTGTTAAAGTGCTGCCGACATAGAATGGGAAATTTCTCGCTTTTCATAATTTGGCTTCGCATTCTTTTCGATTTCAACAGTAGTTTAGACCACTTAAGATTACTCACAACTTTGTATCAAGACTACAGAACTAGTGTTCAGAGGAACTGTTTAATCACACAAACTCTCACCAGAGAACGGTATCTGAGTGCTAAAACTGTTTCAAATGTTTTGCGACAGATGTAACAACGAAATCTCATGAACTTTTCTTCAAAGATTCCCAAGGGGACCTGAATGGTCTTGTGGGGCATCGGACGAGGATAACAGAACTGTGTTTCGTTTTTGCTACGGGCTACTGGGAATGGTAACACTTCAGGGTGAGCTGATAAGCCAAAAGTAGTGCCTGGAATGACCCTGTCGTCCCGTAACCTACAAAACGTTTGGAGCTCAAATTAAAGCTTGATTGTAGTAACATTAAGGTGATCCATATGTTCTTGCGGTTTTTTCGACATTTTCAAATTTTTCTATTCTTGATCACACCAATCTTACTCATTGAAATATTGCCCATCTTTGTCGATGACTGTCCTTCATCGTTTCGGCAGGGAATTGATGCCATTGCATAGAAATCCGGGGGTTTCGATTCGTAAAATGTCGAAGGTCGTATTCGAGTGCCGCTCGTTCATCACATCGTTTTCCGTCAAGAAAGTGAGCCAATAGGGTGGGTGGAGAATCGCTTTCCATTCCAATAGCTGAAGCTTTTGCCGAGTCATTTTTGAAGTATGCGGTTTTGTATTGTCACGGAGGAAATAAATCTTGTTATCGCGACTATTCGCGATTGATTTTTACTTATTCTTTTATGTGATGCTTGCAAATCAGTCAATACCAGGCCCTTGTTTCTGTAAGGCGCCTTTTATACTTGCGCCGCCGCGCGGCGCGGCGTGATGGTCGGCATGGCTATCGATTTTTCGCGTCGCGAGGCGGCGCCGCATCGCTTTTATACTCCGCCGCCGCAAAACACCACACTTGACGGAATTTTGGGTTACGGTATTCGGCGAATCGCGCCGCTGAGGGGAAGGGCGCGGCGCGGCGCGATCAGCCGCGGCAGACTCGCTGTAGAGTGGGAGGGTTCACCTTTTCGACCTAACTTCAGCATTGGGAAGGAGGAGGGGGTATTTAGGGTGCTGATCACGAATCTGACATCGCTTTTTGAAGTTACAGGCTTAGTTTGGGCGAAATCGGTGACCATGACCTTAGCCCGTACCTTCTGTAACCCATGAAGAGAGTGGAGATCTGTAGACATTCACGAAGCTCCATATACCACGCTAAACGCTAAATATATGCTTAGTGAAAAACACGCTAAATATGTGCTTAGTGCACAGTGACCCCAAAATGGCCATATGAGAAGGAATTTTGAGTGATTCTCGACGATGAGTACCTTCCAGCAGTTTTACTTTTGGACCCGCAAATGTCCCAAAAGAGTGGTTTAGTGCCGTTTGCATTGCAGGGGATTCGACTCAATACCACACTCACCAGTTTCAACCGTAGGTTGAGCGGACGACTTCGACTCCAGGCTTAAGAGAGGATTCGTCGCTCCCCATAGGAATCCCACGACAAACATTGACAGGATGCATTGCGCTGATCAGCCAGACGAATCCTTTCTGTTTTGGTCCCTCAATGACTCATGGACCGTTTCCGGTGCACGGGCCGTAGTGCGCAGAAGCTCGTGGCCGCGCGTCGCTGACGCTCCCCTTTCTAATTGCAATCGCGCAGCGGCGCGTCAAATTCGGGGCGCGGCGCGAAAGACCGTGCCGCTCCCTAAACTGACGCGCCGCGCCGCGGCGGGAGTATAAAAGGCGCCTAAGCCCTTATAGGCCCCCACAGAGTTCTGTGGCAGCGCCGCAGCCCTATGCTTAACCATAGGGTAGAGACGCAGAGCTCGCCGCCGGCGGCGTCCCTGCCCTATCCTAAAGGCCCCCACAGAGTTCTGCGACAACGCCGCTCGCCGCAATGGTTAAGGATAGGGCAGGGACGCCGCCGGCGGCGAGCTCTGCGTCGCTGCCCTATGGTTAAGCATAGGGCCGCGGCGCTGCCGCAGAACTCTGTGGGGTCCTTTAACCATTGCGGCGGGCTACGTTGCCGCAGAACTCTGTGGGGGCTTTATCTCCGACTCCCATCGGGGCTCTCGCCGGCGCCGCGCTGCACATTCCAAAACAATGCGCGGCGAACCCACGGGACTCCCGATGGCAGTGCCACGGTCGGAGCCGACAGTCAGTCGGCTGCAGTCTCCCAGCTCCACCAGCTTTGCCCATTTCTTAGCTTTTTTGCCTTTCCAGCTTTTTTCAAATCTTTTTGGCTCTTCCAGCCTTTGTAGCTTTTCCAGGTTTTTAGCCCTTTCATCACTTTTAGGGTTTTCAGCTTTTTCGGCTCTTGCATCTCCTAAGCTTTATATCACGTTAATCTGTCGAGTTCATATCTCATTTCTCTGGCTCATTTCCAGTACGCAGTTGAATTCCTACGGGCGACGCTCCACATTTTCTCTCGACCACCAGCTCACACCTCAACTTCTTGCCTTGTCACTTATCGCATATCACTTGATGTCCTGATATATATGTATATGTATTTGTAATGTAATACATATACAACTGGTTTAACTACCCAAGTTTGAGACATAAACGCGTCGTCCCGTTGGTGCGTGTACGTTGGTGCAAATGCATCGGCTCTAACGGAGGCGGACCGGTCCTGCATCACTAAGGACGAAAAAGGGTCTTGTCACACGCTACTCTAACAACTTGCGAAAAATAATTGACAAAGTAAAAGACTCTCGTGCTACCTAAGGAGAAGCCAGTGACTTACCAGCGAGACGAAAACATGGCCACGGATAGCGCCGAAATGGCCACACCAAAGCTCCCAACCATACCTATACCTGTATTTTCGGAAAAGATTTGGGAGTTCTCCGATTTCTGGACATTGTTCAACGCACATGTTCATGCAAGACCACTGCCCAACTTGATGAAGTTCAATTATCTGGTCGACCCATTACGAGGTGAAGCACGTGAGCTAATTCGCCGATACCCAGTGACAGCAACCAACTATGATGACGCAGTAAAGCTTTTACGGAACAAGTACGGTAGTGAATCTACACTCATCGCTAACTTGCAGTCACGACTTGAAATGGCAAAAGCGGAAAAACCAACTATTCCGTCCCAACGCCGACTGCTTGAGTACATTCTGCCCATTGTCACACAGCTGGAAGACTTAGGAGTTTCACTCAACGGCTCCTATCTGACCCGGAAACTTCTAGCAAAGTTTTCACCAGACCTTCAGCGTAAAGTCTTGGAGACCCAACTCCCACAAAATAAGCAGGAAAGTGACTGGGTCTTGCGGAATGTTCTGTCAGAGCTCGACAATCTCATCACCAGAACAAATCCACAAGTTTGTCGACGACAACACTCACAGCCAGCGTCAGCGCAACGAAGGATTCCAAAACAATGCGCGGATGCCTTTCAAGAAGATCACGGCAACAAATCTGAATTCCTCTGACTGTATGTTTTGTAAATCTCCACAGCACAAGTCAGCAACATGCACAAAGGTCACCAACATCTCTACACGACGCGACATTATGTTGAGACAGAACAGATGCCTAAACTGCGGACGCGAAGGACACTTCGTGAAAGACTGCGGAAGTGAGGGATGCAAGACCTGTCGAGGTGCAAAGCATCACCACACCTTATGTCCACAGAGACAAACAAATGCCACGGCTCACAGTACACAAACAAATAGAAGTAACGTGAACCACAACGGATCGCAGCAGAGATCATCAGAAGATATGCTGCAACACAGCAAACATCAACTACCTCCAATGTACATCCTCTACACACAGAAGCCCTCGTTCCTAACGAACAGGAAAGTACAGACACCGTGCACACCATTCCAGGAGAAACAGCAATTCTCCAAAACATCGTCATTCATCCAACCCAGGGCAAGGTAATGTTGCTGACAGGAAGTGCGCGGCTACGCGATGAAGTTCGCGGCACATGGAAAGAGGTAGAGATCCTCTGACACAGGAGCCGACCAATCCTTCATCAGTTTAGCACTCGCTGATGAATTGAAGCTACAGTGTACGCAGCAACAAGGATTGCTAGTGTACACGTTCGGCAGGGACAGTCCCAGGGCAACCAAATGTGGAGCGACTACGCTCGAAATTTGGGATGATCATGGTGAGAAACACCCAGTACGCCTATGTATTACACCAGTACTAATAGGCTCAAGTCAAACGATACAGCTAAGCCAAGAGGACTTGGCATTTGTGTCGAGACACAACATAAAGTTGTCGAAGCGCACAGACAATCTCACCTCGAAGCCAGAGATATTGCTCGGGTGTGGTCAGTTGTGGAACTTGCTGGAAGCTCCACTACCACAGTTCAGCTTACCATCGGGTTTACAACTTATACCATCTAAACTAGGATATCTACTGTCTGGCAAAGATCGAATACCCCAGAAAGTCTAAGCAGCATGAGGAAGCTGTTAATACAAACACTGTATCCATGATCAACGTCTTCCCAGACATTGACGACGAATTACCCCATGGGACAAGTACTGGATAATGGACTCCGCAGGCATCTGCGAGTTCACAGGAACCAAAAATGCTGAAAAAGCCGCCATCAATACCCAAGTAGAAACGTCTTTAAGAACACAATTGAACGTCATGATGACGTTACGTCAATCATCCTCCGTTACCGGATAATAAGCAGATCGCCCTTAAACGCTTACAAGGTATTATCACCATGCTCAATATAAATCCAGAACTATTGGACAACTATAACTCCACATTTCAAACACAACTTGAAAAGGGAATAATAGAAGAAATTGGAAACAACACACCAGAAGATGGTCCAGTCACCCACTACATTCCTCATCAACCAGTGCTAACACCACATAAGGAAACGACGAAATTGAGGATTGTATTCGACGCTTCATCACACTATAAGGGTTGTCCATCCCTTAGGCCGGCAGCAGAGTCTTGCGAGTGCCGCGGACCCGCCATGACAGCGGCGGGTGGTGCGGCGCCGCGAGGGTCACTGTACGCAATACTGCGTACTTTTGCCGGCAGTTGGGCCTCTAAGAATGTCAGAGATGTAGTAAGCAAAACGCTTTCTTTTGTGAAGAAGCGTTTTCTAAGCCAAGTTAGGAGTTCTTGAATGTAAGCCCCGAAATCTAATAGAACACTCCTTATAACTCAACAGTTCTGTACCATTTTGCGCTGGCTCTCACTTTTGTCGTTCTAACTTCACTAAAAGTTCCTCGGTTGACAAGATGCTCGAAGATAATGTGGTAGCCCTTGTGATGAAAGCAAGGTTACCTAATATCGTGCTAAGACTTTTTTGCGTTACGTTTTGAGTGCAGGATTCCATACGCCTCCATTTGTCGACACTAGCGGTGATTATATTGTTGGTTGTCAAGCCATTTTATAGGCAGAAATTATGCACCAACCTACTATATCCCTAGCATGTAGATTCCTTTAAAAAAATGTTTAGAATAGATGAACCATAATGGACACCCATCTATCACGCCCTCCGGCGGGTCTCACCCGCAGCTCCTGGCGCTGCGGGAGAGAGCCGCCGTGAACTGCGGCAGCCCTCGGGACCTTTGCGTGCAGCGGCTCCGCGACAACTCATCCGCGCCGCGGCTTCCACCACAGTGGCAGCGTGGGTCCCACTGCGGCGGGAGCGATATGGACGAGTTCTCGGGTGTTGCCGCGAGACTCTGTAGAGGCCCTTAACGATATCCTCCACCAAGGACCACTTGTCCTACCAGATATCTACGCGATGCTAATACGCTTTCGTTTACAACCCTATGCATCGACTTCGGATGTAGAAAAAGCGTTCTTACAGGTTCGCCTTCATGAACTTGATCGCGATGCAACGAGATTCTTGTGGGTCCGAAACGTTAAATCACCTATTACCGAGGATAACATCATAACATATCGATTCACCAGAGTCACCTTCGGATTGAACGTTTCACCATTCCTACTAGCAGCAACAATGTACCACCATCTAAACCACGCTGTACAAGATCAGAATCTCGCGCAAGAAATAAAAAGCAACCTTTATGTGGATTACCTTATATTAACCGCTTCTTCACCAGATGAGCTCCAGTACAAGGTTCCTACATCCCGCTTGATCTTCGAGGAAATGAAGATGAACTTGAGAGAATTCATGGCTAACCACGTAAATCTCCAAGAAGTAATCCCAGAGAACACGTGTGCCAAGACAAAAACGCAAAAGGTACTAGGAATGATATTGAACGCTGAAGACGATGTCATAAGCATCCACTACCCGTTAGGGTTGCTAGTACCGCTACTTACTCAAGCGAAACATTTCCAACAAACATTGTGAAAACACAATCTCAAATGGGATTCCATCCTTCCTAATGCCCTTCAGATGCAATGGGAAACTATACGCAATGACGCCGATGGTTTCAATTACACATGTCCAAGACAACTATTGCAACACATTGGTGACTACAACACCGCAGTTTTTGCCGACGCTAGTGGAATTGCAATCGCGGCATGTGCGTACGCCTTCAACAAAACGCAATCCACACTAGTAATGGCAAAATGCAAGCTACCATCAATTCGGACAACCATGACAATGCCGAAATTGGAAATGAACGCCTTAACTATGGCTGCAAGGCTGTCCTGGTCTGTTTGTGAAGCTGTAAAAGCTGAACAGCTTCGAATACCAAAGACACCATCAACTGTATTCATATTCTCGGATTCACAAGTCGCTTTAAGCTGGCTATCTTCAACACCAAAGAAATCAAATCCGGGAGTACTCATTTCCAACAGACTCAAAGAAATACGCCGAATCACACAGGCGTTCAAACAAAACGGAGTCTCAGTTCGATTTGCCTGCGTCAACACAAGGGAAAATCCAGCCGACGCCGGTACACGAGGAGTACCTCGCGAACAATTGCACCATCATTTTTGGTGGTCAGGTCCAAAGTTTTTGCGCACACCAATCAACGAATGGACCAATACCTTCTATCCGTGTGAGCCGGAACAACTACAGGAATCATCTCAAGAAGTGGCACTGAATACCGTCACATCATCAACACCGGATTTTGACGGCAATTTGGAGAACCTTCAACGTTTCAGCTCATTCAAAAAGGCTCTTCGAATAACTGCATAAATACTAATATTTATCAAAAAGATACTAAGACCACTATCAGAGAAATCACAAAAACGCAATTATGGGACTATCCTGGAATTGTGTTCCATGACTGAGTGCACACCAGCCCTCCAAGCGACCGATATTCGCAACGCACGATTCATGCTAATACGAAACCATCAGTCGACTCACTTGACAGAAACTTACCGGAAAACCCTGGAAAATTCACTACGCCCTTACTTGGATCCACACAAAATTTGGAGATTTAAGGGAAGTTTGAATAGGTCCGATTTGGATGGCGAAGCCAAAGCTCCAGCAATTCCCGCGCCGAATACGGACTTAGCTCGACTAATCATCCAAGAAGCACATGGCACATATCATCGAGTAGTCGAACATACAATCTCCACAGTACGACAGAACTATTGGATACCAAAAATACGACAACAAACCAGGAAACTAGTACAAAAATGTGTCAAATGCCGACGCTTCAATGGACATCCATTTGTTTATCCAGATGCTAGGGATCTGCCTGAAAGAAGCCGTAGCCGTCCTTTTCAACACATCGGCCTCGACTTTTTTGACCTACCCACAACATCAGAGGAACAAGGTAACTCACGCTCCTACGGATGCATCTTCACATGCACCGTTACGCGACTACTGCATCTAGAAATGCTAGAAAGCATGAATACCATCGACGCACTAAGACGGTTTGTGGCAAGACCAGGAGTACCAGATTCCATCACATGTGATAACGCTCCAACATTTCTCCTAAGCTCTTCTATATTGTCCAACAGTCCACAGGAAAACGACATAAACTCACAACTAGAAGACGTTCTTGCAGGTAACGAGATCCAGTGGAAGCACATCACACCATACGCACCCTGGCAAGGCGGCTTCTAGGAACGTTTTATAAAATCGGTCAAGCACGCCCTGTACAAAGCGTTACGCGGCGCTGCACACCGATCTGGAGATTATCTACGTACCATACTGACCGAAATCGAAGCTTGGCTTAACTCCAGACCACTGACCTATCAAGGAGCTGAGCGTGAAGATCTTGTGTCAGTCAGACCAGCAGACTTCTTACAGAAAGGCTTCAACATCACACTGTCACAAAAATGGACAGCAAAACTCTCTGAAGACGACGCGGCATATTTACCACCAGTAGCAATGCGAGCACTGCAAACACGTCAAGAAGTGTTGGATGCTCTGGAAAAATCATGTGAAGCGACAGAAAAATTCTGGAGAATTTGGACAGATCAGTATCTTACCAGTCTCCGAGAAACACATAAAAAATCGCTGACAGATCGAAGACACACACAACTAACACCAAAAACAGGTGACGTAGTACTACTATGTGATCCTGTAATCCCGAGAAACGGCTGGCGCATGGCCCGTATCACAGGGACAAAAACCAGCAACGATGACGCTATACGAGAAGTGGAACTGGTGACATCCACGCGACGAAGAATTCGCCGACCTGTAAACCTCATTACACCACTCGAGATCACTGCATCAGAACCAGAGACATCTACAACAAACGAAATTGAACACGAACAGGCCGCAAACAACCAACAGGTCGCAACACCTATGCGTTATAACCTACGCCCTCGACACCCGGTTACATACGCAAAACAAACAATGACATCGATTTCGACCTGGAAACCAAAATCTCTCTCACCAAGATGGTTCCTCTTCTACCTCATGGTAGTCATGCTAATGTCACCAACACACGCAAACGGTCACATAGAGAAACACATTAAATGCACCAAGGACGGTGTACTCATTCACACACCAAAATCCGGACGAATCGAAGTTTGTGCAGACAACCTTTGTGCGACCTACGAATTGCGCACAACACCATTTTCCGTAAAACTTCCACCACAAATCACTTTGCACGATCATCTCATGACTCTCAAATGGCACACAGGTCAACAACTAACGGTTATAGAAACCATATGTGGTAGACAGAACTTTTGTGAGCAACTGGATTGCTCCATCTGCCTAGCAGTACTACTCAATCCGGAGTGTTGGCCAGCCAGAGCAATCTTCCTTGCGGCACTAATACTTTACGGTCTCGTCGCATTCTGCTACATCATGCTCTATGTTCCAATGACGATAGGGAAACCCATACGGATTATCCTCTATCTCGTCAAACTTCTCTTGCTGATGGGTTTCCGAGTGCTAAAAGCACTGGCAAGCAAAGTACTACCCTGCCGGCGAACAAAACGTACCAGTTCAAGGAGGGAACGGTTACTCGCCGCTCTAGCTATCCTGGGAATACTTAGTCAAAAAACAGACGCTTGCCAACATATCAACGTCCTGGAACACAAGGCGACTACTCGCTCGAATGATGGGACACACGAGGCATGTCATATCACGCTGACAGAACTGAAGATCAGCACATTCCACAGGGAAGCCTGCATACGCATCACACATAATGCAACCCTAATAGCAAATATAAAACTTCGCTGGAAAGGATTGTATCTTCATTGCGAGCGGTATACCTCCTACTTCACTCGCTCAACAGTCTTGACCTCAATTGACAGCAAAAGATGCCCCACCATGGGCTCCTGTCAAGACCTCAGATGTGCAGGCATAAACAGTTCGAGTCTCATCCCTGAACTGGAGCCAGGAAATAACTTCCCAGGCCGCACAGCAGGCATGGAATCATGTGGAGGACCTGGATGTGACTGCTTCTTTCTTAGCTCAGGATGCCTCTTCTATCGAATCTATGCGAAACCTCGGAACGAGAAGATATACGAACTCTTCCGATGTGCACGTTGGACCGAAGAGATAAAGTTGGAAGTAACGACTGAAAGCTTGAGATCTACTACTGGGGACCGTCGCTATGCACTAGCATTGATTCCAAATGTACCGACGACTGTGTCCGACATAAGAATAACCATGACAGCCATATCAATACCACCCACTCCAGCATTGAACAGAGAATACATCACAGACGGGACGGACACAGCCATCTGGGACAACAAGTTCGTGCCAAATTTGCAGTGTCCTACGGCAGATCACGCTCAACGCATGAATTGCAGTTTCAAAGACGACTGCACATGCAACAGCGCAGAAAATAGCGTCTATTGCGAATGTTCTAAAAAGGATATTGAACATCAATTCCAACACACTACCAGCCTCCTTCCAATCAAAACGGCTTCATGGGAAATTCCCAAAACCTATGACGGCTCGGTAACAACGAAGATCCCGCACTTGGTATCCGCGGACTTCTCAATCGAATTTAATCAAACAGTCGACAAATCCATAACAGTGATAGACAACTACATGTGCACAATTCATAGCACCTCGATAAAAGGCTGCTACCACTGCGAAAAAGGCGCATTAGCCAAGATCTCGACTCGCACATTTGGAGAAATCATTTGCGATAAACATGAGTTCGTGGTTCCATGTTCACCAACGCCGGAGTTTGTCGATTTAAACTTCCATCTCGACTCCGCTCGACAGTTTCTCAACTGCACAGTCACATGTGGAGAGAGGTGAACCACTTCACCTTGAGCGAAATTCTCAAATACGTCGACAACTTCCACGACACGCTGAAAGTTCTCTTGCAAGGTAACAGCACAACTTACCACGACATCAAATTACCATACATATCACACATATTGGATGTCATGTTCGGGTGGTACAAGACCATCCTCTTCATTCTTCTGGCGGTATTATTCGCACTTCCACTATCCTACCTGTTCCTGCAAGTCATGGGATTCCGTCTGGTACAACTCCTCGTGCGAGCAGGTCTCACACTGCTGTGCTTACCACTACGGGTGGCGATAGTAGCAGTCCACCATGTGCGCAAATTTCCAACACAACGCAGCTTTCACGAGAAAACTGTCTGAGATACCCAAATCCGCTCACATGTACACAACAAACAAAAACCGTCAGATCCCTTTTCTATTCTTTCTTCTTTTCTATCATTGAAATGCGCACGTCAAGCTTTGCAAAATAATATAATCATACCATATCATAAATCACGCTGATGGTGCCACAACAACCTCACCTAATTTCAGAAACCTTCGCTAAAGAACACTGACGTCTACGCTACGAGAAGCTCCACAGGACACAATGTCCACGCCAAATGAACGACCCACGTCTTCCACCTACAGCCTCCTAGAAGAGATCGAAGAACTCCGATCCCAACATCTCCGCCTTCTACAATCCCTTCCGGCTTGTCCAACTCCAGAGGAACTGTACGAAAACTTGATGGAAACTATGAAAAACGTTCATCGTACAATACGCTCCGTCCTGGAGCTCGATACGAAAATCAACGTCTTGGAATTTTGCGATGGCTCATACTCCTTCAAAATCGAGAGGATAAACCTGTACGAATCGAACATCCAGAACATTCGCTGGCAGTTCCAACTCGCAAGAGCGGAGCTTGCCGCGAATTCTTGGGCAACTACAGTTGAGCATACGTGTGACACGGCCTTCGAACCTCTCGACGAAGATCAGTCTATGGGATACTTCGAGATAGAAGTCCTAGGTCGCCTAAGCGCCCTGGAAGCTCAATTAATGGGAGAGCCACATAGCTACCTAAAACATCGAGGTAAGCTACTAAGCAGTAGAAAGAAAAACAGGAACGACCAAACTGGGCCTACTTCTGAAGATACCCAGAAGGAAACGACAACGCGGACCCATGAACAACACACAATCAGCAAAAACGCAGAGAAGGTAGAATGTCGACACTGCCGAGAAACAGGCCGTCATCCATCTCTGTGCCCAAAACCCGAGCGAGGAGAACTACTCCGACGACACATAAAAAGAGAACTAGAAACAATCGAACACAGCGAATGTTTGGTAAATGAAATAACCGCCCAGATACAGGCACAACAACCTCATCAACAGTGATTCCGAACCACGCCGAAGTATTCTGCGTCTCGAGTGGCCCGTGTGCCACACTCGCTGATGTTCGACCTTTTCAATCGTGTACTGCAAGATATTGTACACGAGTGGCCCGTGTACCACACTTACTGATGTTCAACTCTTCCGATCATGTACTGTAAGACATGGTACACGAGTGGCCCGTGTGCCACACTCGCTGACGTGCGACTCTCAACCGTACGGCGAGATTTAGTACACGAGTGGCCCGAGTGCCACAAAACACTGAAGCTCGACGTCAACTTATACAACTCCTTCACCGTCGTGTCGGCATCACCTTTCCAGAGGCAAAATGCAAACCTCATGGAAAACCATCGAGTCAGCGGTAAAACAGCCGTAAGTCGGATCAGCGTGGTACCACGTTCTTCTTTCGAAGAGTTGGAACTTCACTACCTTCGACGTAGAATATTATTTCGAATCACATTGCTTGTTCTTCCGACCGTGGTTTACCCATTTTTTGTTGTCAAGCTCTGTTCTGTGGCTCCCCGGTCCGTCTGGACCGCGGGGAGTATCGCGACTATTCGCGATTGATTTTTACTTATTCTTTTATGAAATGCTTACAAATCAGTCAATACCAGGCGCTTGTTTCTGTAAGCCCTTATCTCCGACTGCCATCGGGGCTCTCGCCGGCGCCGCGCTGCACATTCCAAAACAATGCGCGGCGAACCCACGGGACTCCCGATGGCAGTGCCACGGTCGGAGCCGACAGTCAGTCGGCTGCAGCCTCCCAGCTCCACCATCTTTGCCCATTTCTTAGCTTTTTTGCCTTTCCAGCTTTTTCAGTTCTTTTTGGCTCTTCCAGCCTTTGTAGCATTTCCAGCTTTTTAGCCCTTTCATCCTTTTTAGGGTTTTCATCTTTTTCGGCTGTTGCATCTCCTAAGCTTTATATCACGTTAATCTGTCGAGTTCACATCTCATTTCTCTGGCTCATTTCCAGTAAGCAGTTGAATTCCTAAGGGCGACGCTCCAATCTAATACATATACAACTGGTTTAACTACCCAAGTTTGAGACATAAACGCGTCGTCCCATTGGTGTGTGTAGGTTGATCACTCGAGAAAAAACCCACTGAACCGCTAAACTTGTCGAGTTGTGGGCGTTTAACTTGAAGAGCGCGGTTGAGTTCTTGTAGTTGGTTGCAGTACACCTGGCTGTTAATAGTGGCACTACAAGGGAGAAGCTCCCAGGACGCAACAACCCGAATGTCCCAGAAAACCTTCAGCTGCTCTTTCTTTGGTCGCAGACCACCTTTGGAAACTGCTGACGGCTTCTCCTCTACTGGAATGCAACCATACCTTGCTGTATACGACACATACAGTACCCACTTCTCATCTCCTGTAATGAATCACCCTGATATGATACTTTTCGACGTTTCTTAGGCAAAGCTGCAGGGTATATTCCAGGGATTCGCTCGTAACAGTTGTAGCTACGAATAGATGGCCGAGTGGGTAGCGACGCGGACTTACGGGAGGAAGGTCGAGGGCTCGATCCCGGAGAGGTAGGGGATTTGCCAGGTGGTCTGTTCCCATTTCTACAAAAGAAGAGTACATTTAGCTTCGGTAGGATGCCGTATTATTGGATAGCGTAAATAAGGGTGACGAGGTCACGACCACCGATTTCGCCCTGACTTCGCATATGGGAATTATTAAAGCCTCTGGCCACGAATCTACCATGTTTTTCAAAACTTCACTTTTCTTGCACTACTTCGCATCTCAAAATCGAAGGTTGACAATAACAATGAGGAAGACCACATTGGAGAGGAATGCGATTCTATTAACGTAGACAGCTTTAGTCACCCATATTTACGAGAACCTGCCGTAATCGACCGAGCAGCAGTGCCGGTTATTCTGTGTGCACTCCTTTACTTACACATACCCATCGTGACCTTTTGTAATCTATTGTTTCACCGAAAATAGTTGCCACATTGGTGATCTGCCTCCCAAGTAACCCTGTAGGTGAACTTTGGACGAAAAAGAGTTGATTGGTTAAGTGCAGGGGCTCCGCAATGCCCCCGACCAGTCTCCCGTAAGTGTACATGACAGTGGTGAGGAAGAAATACACAGCAAGGCGACCAATGACACGAGAGGGATAACCTATGCTCTACTCGATAACAGTTAGCTGAAATAGCGAAAGTGGCGAGAAGAAGAAGAAGAAGAAAAAGGATGAGCGTGTCTTGATGATGGGTCAAATCAATACTTGTCGATCGTGCTCGCAAATGAGGTGACTGCGAGAAGCACTTCCAAAACTGAGAACATTCAAAAGAGATCAAATGGGGAAACATCTAACGGGACCTTCCCCAGCGACACACGCGTGGTATAATGGCAAACGCGACATCACTCCACACGACAAAACCAGCTTCTTCCTCATCTGACAACAGCTCGAAAGCAGGTTTAGGAGGCGAATATGGTATCCTACTGAAACCAAAATGTACCGTATTCTTCTTTAGTTGAAGCGGGAACAGACCACCTAGCAAATCCCTTAACCTCGCCAGAATCGAACCCTTGATCCCTCTCCCATAAGTCCGCATTGCTATCCACTCGGCCATAAACATGCTGTCACCATCGATGCCAATGAATCACTTGAATAAACCTCGCAGCTTCGTCAAGGAAAAGTCGCAAGTCGCCTACAAGTCGTTCATGAGCCTAAAATCCGTCCGTAACCTTTACATTTCATTGGATCTAGCACGAGATCGTAGATTATGTATTCAAAAAAAAAAAACCATATCCAGGTGAGTACAAAAAACGAATCGGAAAGATTTCCATGTAGTTTTTAAGACCATCATTTTAAATAACCAAACTCCTGTGAGAGTACTCTGATAAGGATACTAACAATTATTCATCAGATAGAAATCCACTCCCTGGCAATAGAGCAATTAGTGGCCTGAACATGGAAACGACACGAAGTGAACACAAGTAAACCACTAGACTTCGATCGCACGGAAACAGGTTTGTCTTTCTCTTCTTTACAATTTTTTCACCAAAAACTGAACAAGATTCAGAGTTGAAACGATCATTGGGATCTCACCTGCCAACTTCAATTCTCAGACCGGAGGTGGGGACTAATCCTACCCGCGGTTATTCTAGGTCTATTTAGATAGTTTCAAACGTTTATTTGAATTTTTACCCCCTACCAATTCAATGAATCAGTAAATACAATTAAATCTTGACGCGTAGATCCTATTGTTGCCCTAGAATAACCGTGGGCAGGACTGTTTTCTGAAATTGTTAGTCGGTCAGGCGTGGCGTCAGTATTTTGCTAATGTAGGGAGGGATAATGTAGGGTAAAATCCATACATTTCTATCTTCCCTCTTTAGCTCATTGTCGCATTTACCAGTTAGCAGGTTTGACTTCGCTAGTAGTACAAGCAGCTTGAACGTTCCTGTCACTGTTCTCGTTGGCACGTATCCAATAATTCTTCTGGGTTGTTAGCCAGCTTCTGGTAAGTATTTTTCTTTTGGTAGATTCTGCTCTTTGCCGCTTGTTTGTTTGTGGAGTGATTGTTAGTGGCCAAAAGGGCCCGTTAGGCTATAGCTGAGAATGAAGCATCTCATCACCAGCTGTTCTAAGTGCTTTCGCTATCGATCTTTCTTATTGGTTGTAGTCAAGACCGTTGTCCCCGTTTGATTCACTATTTGATATTTTCGGTTTATTTGAAGTGAAGAATGTTTCATATCATAGTAGTATGTATTCTCCTCCATCCCTTTCCTGGTTGGCCATTATCGCGGAAGTTATTGTCACATTGCGATGTTACTGTGTTGTAGTGGATCATTGATGTTCGTGTATCGCATATGTTGGCAGGTCGTATAATCGATTCATTGATCAGGTAGGTCACAATTATTGATCGGGGTGGATCGCATTATCTATCGGGGTAGGTCACAATTATCGATCAGGGTAGATCACAATTATCGATCATGTAGATCACAGTATCGATCAGGTGGAACATATTTATCGATTGGGATAGGTCACGATTATCGATTTATCGATTATGTAGATCACAGTATCGATCAGGGTAGATCACACTTATCGATCGGAGTAGATCACGTTTATCGATCATGTAGATCACAGTATCGATCAGGTAGATCATATTTATCGATTGGGATAGGTCACAATTATCGATCAGGCAGATCACGTTTATCGATTACGTAGATCACAGTATCGATCAGGTAGATCATATTTATTGATTGGGATAGGTCACAATTATCGATCAGGTAGATCACATTTATCGAATAGGTAGATCACACATTATCGATCAGGTAGATCATATTTATCGATTGGGATAGGTCACAATTATCGATCAGGTAGATCACGTTTATCGAATAGGTAGATCACACATTATCGATCAGGTAGATCATATTTATCGATTGTGATAGGTTACAATTATCGATCAGGTAGATCACGCTTATCGATTGGGATAGGTCACACTTATCGATCGGAGTAGATCACGTTTATCGATCATGTAGATCACAGTATCGATCAGGTAGATCATATTTATCGATTGGGATAGGTCACAATTATCGATCAGGCAGATCACGTTTATCGATTACGTAGATCACAGTATCGATCAGGTAGATCATATTTATCGATTGGGATAGGTCACAATTATCGATCAGGCAGATCACGTTTATCGATTACGTAGATCACAGTATCGATCAGGTAGATCATATTTATTGATTGGGATAGGTCACAATTATCGATCAGGTAGATCATATTTATCGATTGGGATAGGTCACAATTATCGATCAGGTAGATCACGTTTATCGATTGGGATAGGTTACAATTATCGATCAGGTAGATCACGTTTATCGATTGGGATAGGTTACAATTATCGATCAGGTAGATCACACATTATCGATCAGGTAGATCATATTTATCGAATAGGTAGATCACACATTATCGATCAGGTAGATCATATTTATCGATTGGGATAGGTCACAATTATCGATCAGGTAGATCACGTTTATCGATTGGGATAGGTCACAATTATCGATCAGGTAGATCACGTTTATCGAATAGGTAGATCACACATTATCGATCAGGTAGATCACGTTTATCGATTGTGATAGGTCACAATTATCGATCAGGTAGATCACGTTTATCGATTGTGATAGGTCACAATTATCGATCAGGTAGATCACGCTTATCGATTACGTAGCTCACAATTATCAATCAGGTAGATCATATTTATCGATTGGGATAGGTCACAATTATCGATCAGGTAGATCACAATTATCGATCACGTAGACCGCAGTATCGATCAGGTGGGTCACATTATCGATTAGGTAGATCACAACTACTCGACACAGCGCTCGTCGCGGTCCATTTGTGCGACAAGCGATGATTGAAACCTACGAACATGGGACCACGAACAAGGTCTTGTTCGTTCACTACGACGTTCCACGTGAAGCTTGTTACAGTCACCTTCAATCGTCTCTTGATTTGGCCCGCACAAGTGCAGCTGAACTAATACACAACAAAACAGTACAGAATGCAAGTAGTAATAAAACAACAATAAATAACAATGTCGACCTTCCATCTAAAATGTCGATATTCCCCAACGTCGTTTGATCACGAAAGCTAGAACATTCGACCATCTCAATATCCTCAATCATAAACAGTTCAAACAAAATTCTGAAAAAAAAACAATTAAATCTGATTCTGGCTTATGATCAATGTAAACATGGTACACATGTACACGTGTCACTATCTGGCTCCCAATAGCTCAGGCTATTGGGCTCGAGCTCTTATCGTTGCGATGCCGAGAATACCCTCTACTTGCTTGAATTACGGGAAATAAGCAGTCAATGTCGTGCTCGTATTTCGAAAAATGCTGGCATTTTGCTCATCGATTATCTCTGCTGCAGTTTCGCTTTTTTCCACCTCCTAGGACGTCTCTTACGTTTGGTCGCCATATGGTAGTTCTTATACTTCTCCGACAATTCCCATTCCAATTTTCCACAATTCCACAATTTCTACCAAAGTTTTCACGAAGGGCAACTTTGAGTCAGGACAAAATTGTTGAGCCGTGCCATGGTGCATAGCACTTTCTGTCTTTCCAGAAGCTGAAAACTTTCTCCCACAAGCTAAATGAACTGTTCGGTTTTATAATCTTAATGGTTTTTCTCGTTTAGCCATTTTATTGATTATCGATGGACTGACTAAAGATGTCATAATTGTCATGTAGATGGAGCTGAAAAATCAGAAAGGAAAAGATCTCGCTTACTATTAAAATACAGTCAAACTGACTACAGCTAAGGGGAAATTTTATCTAACGATTTTACCGAATTTAACGCAAAATTTTTAAAAAATAGTCGTTAAAAATTTACCGAAAAAAACAATTAGCGCACCTCCCTTTAGCTGCAGATCCGCCTACAACCTACAAGCTAGGAATATCGCCAGACATATGCGCCTCTCTCCGCGTGAGCCGGAGCTCGTTGCAAGTGTTTGACAAGCTCGAGGACCTTCCGACAAAAATCGACGTTTGAAACGTCTGCCAGCTCTCAGTCAACTAACAGAAACACCTTCAGCACACCTCCAGTCCAGTGCAATCTCTTCGACTTCTGCTTCCTACTTCTCAAATCCTTTTCATGCAACTGGTATACGCATATATTTCTGCAGAAATACCCATGGGTGGCCCATAAGTGCTGCAAAAAAGCTTAGTCGCACGGATATGGATTCAGTAGGGAAATTTCGAACACCATTGACGCATATCCGGTGGCTCATAGGTAATGCAGCAAAATTGGACGACCTTGGCTGTACCTTCTTTGATTAATTTTAAAGCATGTAATGGGCTCTCATTTAAAAAGAGCGCCAGTCTGTCCATGGTCCGTGACCACTTGCAAGTCAACACTTAAATACAACAGATCCACTCAGTCCTGTGCACAGCGACCTACTATGAATGTGTAACCCTAAAACAAACTACAACTACTTTACTGAGAATACTATGAAATGTTGTACCGTAGCTGGAACGCGTCGCACAAGTTAGGTATCTAGCTACCAATTCCTTTCATAAAATATTAGGTCGTCGCAGAAATAATTCGGGACATGTTAAAAGAAATCAGCTTCAAGCGAACTTGTGCAGATCTTCTTGTGGGATGTCAAAGTGCGTTACACATTTTTGCCTATAGGGGTTTTGAAAAAGAGATGAACTGAAGCGATTTACCAGTGATCATGCTTTACGAATTCGGGCTCCAACATGTAGTAACAGAGTTACAAGAACGTTGGCAAATCCGTGTTGAATCTTTTGATGAATAAAGTTGTGTATTAGCCGAGTTATGCCACTTTGAATTATGGCGTCCGTTTTGGAAATTACTTTTGCAACAACCTAATATTTCTTATGACAGGATCGTTCTAGAATAATCAAATTTACAGAGTGTCTAGGATTACCTCTGTGGAAGTACACGATTCGCAAAGACTGGCTACGCTTGGAAAATTTGTCCTCCGCGACTTTCTGAACATGACTACCCCACACCATAGGTTTTAGTCTAGGAAGAGTAAAAGGCACGACAAAGGAGCATCATCTCCCGACTTCTCTCCTGCTTATCCTTGACATACCTCGATGTCGTACTGTGTTCTGCTAAACAAGGTTTAATTTTATTTCAGAAGGCCTAACTTTTCGACGTTCAGAGGCCTATTACATAGCGCTACCACTAAAGCCGGTGGCACTATTAGGTGGCAAAATCCACTTCTCGATAGAGCGAGGATTATGGCAGCAAGCAGAAGAAAGCAGAAGTCACCATGAGATGTAACCAGCTGTCTTTTCAGTCACCATTATACATATACATTAAGAGAAAAGAGGAAAGCCTGCTTTACAAAGTACTACATACTGTGGTTTTACATAGACTACTAAGGTACTTGAACTATCTGAAGAATTTTATTAGTATAATGAATATTGCTGCATGGTTGTGATCTATACTGCTTGAGCAAATTGTATTCTAACTTGCATCGATTTTGTCCTTTCCAAACGTTTTTATACGGCCAAACTTTCGCTGCAGCATTCACGGGCCACCCCGTTGATTGTGGCTTTTAGTGAAACGGTCACTCCATCGATAAGCTCAGTTCCTGCCACTAAAGCAGAAAGGCGGCACCCTTCACACGATACAGTACACTGATCGCGCGTCGAGATCGCAGCATCCGCTTCTGGAGTGAATTTAATTGCAAGTTCTATTGCGCCGCATACGGCCGAAGAACAGCGACTACTATCAATCTACCTCAAATACTAGAATTTTAGGGCGTTTTTTTGAAAAATAGCGTTGCTAACCTTAGGCGGTAAGTCATCGAAAGCAGCAACTGGGCTACATGAAACTTCCAGTGTACCCTACACATCCCTATTACTATTATGGGTCGCAGCTAAGCTTCCTACTTCTTAGTTCCTCGAATTTTCGTACCTTCATTCAAGTATTTGACTGCGTGGGTTGAGAAAAACTTGTTGTTTTTGAAGCATTTAAGATAAAAACTTGTAAAAACGGAATAACTAAAACCGAAAAAGCCGATTCTCCTATGCTAGGCGCTAGGAGAGAAGCAAATTGAAATTCAGGTTCTGAATTAGGAAGAACTTGATTGAAAGCAAAGCAATAAATGTCTGTCAATTTTAAACAAGAGATGCAGAACCTTAAAATGATGGAAGGCAGAACGAAAAGCACCAATGATCTTCCCATAAGTTAGCACACGATTTAAGATATCAAAAAGGAGTCTTTCTCAGTGGCCTCCTTGCACAAGAAAAAGGGAAACTAAATCTTTACTAACACGATCTGGCTGCTTAACAGCTAGGAGAAGCAGCTCCAATTTTTTTACCTGCTAGAAGAAGGACGAACATTTCTTGAAAGGCAGTTATTAGGTAGTTATTATAAAGAGTGAGTTAAGGTCAAAATAAAGTGCATTGCAAAGAACTTACAACGGAAGGGTCTGAAGCGATGTCTGAACGGGAGAGCGAGTCGTATAGGAAGTCGTATCTCCACTCCTCAATTAGTATATAAGTGTGCATCTTTTTTTGCCAAGTCGTTAGACCTAAGGAATAGGTGGCCCTTGAAGTTACTATGGATCCGGTGCCTCATGCGTGCTGGGGAGATCACTACTTCCAGCTGTTCGTCTTCGTCAATTTCAAGTTGACGTGCTTCGAAGTCCTTCAGTATGCTGGTCATCGGTTCGTTCAGCCTGATTTCCTGCCTTGAACGCTTCTTGTCAAGGTTTTCTAAAACCTAATATCAACAATGTCCGCTGATGCTCAAATTGTGATCTACCCGCCCATGCTGAATTGTCGTTCACCGTTGGCGGACCTCTGAATGTACGATGGCCGTTTAGGTCAAATTGCGGGATTCGCAAACGTCGTTTCGCATTTTAATCACTCCCAACGTCACATCTTCATCTCTGTGAAAATCCGAGGCTTGCTTTTTCCCGAAGCCATTAATACGTGTAGGAATACAAGCTGTTAAGAACCTGTAGCTTGACCATTCCTTCTGCTTGATGCATTTTGTGCCTATGTATCACTGGTGATGAGCCTTCATAAATCATAATGTACCTTGCGTTTTGCTTGAAATCCAGTCAGTCGCAAGAAAGTTACTCCAAACCATACAGCAGGAAAATTTCGCAGAAAACGCTTAAAAATTGCGTAGACGTCAGGACCCCTCGAATCTCAACCAGTTATTTGAAATGCAAAAATACCATAACGCAGAAGAACCGAACCCCGGACCTCCACCGCGAGAAGCAACAGCAGTATCCACTGCGCCCCGAGCCGCATGCAGGTAGATGCATCGCAGGCATACAAGGGACCTCCCCCCGGCCCTTGTGAGCTGCCGACTCCCCGACTTTAACGAATTGGCAGAAAAGAAGCATATTTTTACACTAAAAGAGGAGCGAAGATTTTTCTTTCTTCCTTTTCAGACATTCGTTTCAGAACCTTCAATTGTTAGGGAAGAGTTAGTCACGAGTCTTCTGGAACCACCAAGAGCTTTCAGGCTGCTTCATGATTTACTATTGGTATAGTTTAAAAAGGATTCCAACCAGGGGTGTGCGCTGACTTGCCGCCGGTAAATTTTTACCGCATATTTTTAACGCGAAAATTCGCCGGTAAAATCGGTAAATCCGTTAATTTTTTAAAATTTAATATTCCCTCAAAAACAATGATTTTAAGCGGCGGTAATGTAAAAAAAGCGTAAAGCTTTTCACCGAAACATCATCAGGCTCAGAAAAACCATACTATCTTCCTATTATCCTGCATACGTCATCCTAAAGCAAACAGAGCAAGCGGAAGTCTAACAATGCACAAGTGTAATGATCTATATTGTGAGTGCCTTTAAAAAAGATAAAAGCTCGATTAAAACTTTACAAAAACATTTCTGAAAAATCCAGCATTCAATCGAATATTGCTATATTTCTTTTGGATTAACAGTCTAACTGCTTTTTGAATTTATCACAATTACCATCATTTCATTCGATGAAAAATGATTTACACCTTACACTACCACTTTTTTGAACTGTTAAGCTGTACCTTGGAGCAAAACCAGACACTTCAGAAAAAACTACGAAATGTGACATGATAACGGATTTCTCTCTCTTCTTATACGGGAAAACAGCTTAACAGTCCAGCAGGAGATCAGGTAGACTAGCGGAGTTCATTCCGATGTCTTACATCGCGCTTTCACACTGGAGCGCACTATCTCCGCCTCGTTATGTGGACATGGATGCTTTAATGAGGTTGAGGACCACGAACGCTAATAGCAAGTTATCAGAGAAGATAGCAGCAATCATCTTTACACTGAGATCGGTAGTACGTCTCCTCCTTCATTCGATAGGTAGGCACATGATTTTATATGAAAAAAGTCGCTAAATTTTCCGGTAAATTTGGGAATTTACCGGAAATTTTTGTTAAAAGAATTTATCGCGGAAATGCCGGTAAATCTGTTAAACCGGGAAATCGTCAACCGGTAAACGCACACCCCTGATACCAACCTAGACCATTACAGCATAAAAGAATGCAAATCGGTGGAGTTGAAGCTAGCGCAGTTCGAGAGTAGTCCAAGATTTTAAATATAGCGGTCCTGAACGAAACAATACGAGTCACAACTACGTCGGTAAATTCACCCGTAAAAACCTGTAGAATTTTCATTCGCAAGTTTTTCATTCATTTTAGACGACATGTGTGACTGCTCATAAGATTAACCGGTTCAACTAGAAAGTTCTTACAAGCGTTGCGGTTATAATTGCTAGGGATATGCCGAACTAAGCCGACTTTACCATGGGCGAAAATATTGATTCCCGTTGAAGTTATGACCAATTGAATTCAGAAGCAGAAACTGCAGAAACTTTCGATCCGACCTAATACAAAGCCGCTTTAGCTGATTATATGAAGCTTGCCTCACAGCAGCAATAAGACAAACTATCCTTCCAAATCTTTCTCTCAAGTTTTTGTGTGATTTCGAGCATATTCAACCACACAGATGGCTTCGAATAGGCCATTTGGTGACGCGTAATGAGAAACCTTCGTAATTCCAATAGGATATCTGACCTTGAACTTGATCCTGATCCACTTTGTCGCATTCGCATAGCCGACACCAAACATCATCGAATATCCTGACAGCTCGTCGATGGCAGAATGCTACGGAAACTGGTTTCCCGCCTGCGATGACGTGCGAATTTTTTGCAACTGCACCATTTTTACCATCACTGTGTACACGGCGCACACCTAAAGTAGGACCTTCGCATTCATAACTACCTCATTCACAAGACATATTACACCTCACCTCACATATCACTCCCTGAAGGGCAGAGCCGTCCCTTCAGCCACTTCTGTATCAAGCGGCCAGACGTTGGCGTTGTTTTCACCGCAAACGACTCGATCCTGCCAAGTCTATCCGATGTGGATGCGAAGACACAGCAGCTACATGACATTAGGCCTTGCACACAACAGCAGGAGTGGGATTCCCTCAGTTCGTGGCATCCATCGACCTCACTGCAAACACAACGCATACGGATGTACACTGGCACTGGACCGACAACAGGACATCTCCTATCTCACCTAATAGTGAGTGTATAACTCCAGCCGAGGTCTTTCCTACATCACATCAAGCCGTCTACTACTTGAACGGTGTAGCTATTATTTATATTGCAATGAAAGGGCATCTCCAGAATTAGGCATCCATCTACCTCATCTGACGACTATTCCTTGTTCCGAACCTAGGACATGTACCTGGCTTCAAGATATACTACCATACCCCATGTGCTGTTGAAGCGGTAGGACAACGCTACCTTACTATTATGACCATACGAAATCCTCTACGTGCCTTCAGTGTATACTACCCCACGTACTGCTGCGAAGGTAGGGCATTCCCTAGTTTGCTTCTGAACGTGCTTACTCTTACGTCAAGGAGTCCTAGACCTCGCCCCAAGGTGTACCATGGTGTCCTATTCCAACGGCATTCTTAACTTGCTCCACTTGATACTACTATATTGGACATCCTCTACCTAGTTTCAAGTTGTACTGCTCCTGCTGCAGCTCATTCCTACTTCACATCAAGGTGTCTACTACAGCAATGGTAGAGCAACCCCTACCTAGCCTTCTAGACTATTCCAACCGTAAGGCATGCCGTAGTTTGCTTTAAGGCATCCGCTGCCTTGGTTCGCAATGCACTGTCCTAACTACTGAGCATCCCAGATCTCCTTTTAAGGTCTACTGCGGTGTCCCGCTCCAGCGGTAGGGCCTACTTTCCTGCTCGGTACTCAGGGCACCCTCACCTTACCTTAAAGATGTACTACTCCAAATGTAGGGCATACCCTACCTTGGTTCACTTATGGTTAGTAGTACTTGTAACAGGCAAGGAAAGAGCACCTCCACCTGTTGGGTATCCCCCTTGATCACCTCACAACTATTCCCTATTCCGACCCTAGGACACCTCTTTCGCTTCAAGGTATACTTTACCACCTCCATGTGATAGGGCATCCTCCATGTCGTTTTAAGTTGAACTGCTCCACCTGTTCATTCCTACTTCACATCAAGGTGTCTATTATAGCAACGATAGATTAACCCCTACCTCACGACTATTTCCTATTCCGGCTCCAGTCGCTTCAAGGTATATCTGCTCTCCCATGTGTTGTTGAGGCGATAGGGCATCCCTTACCTTGCTTCGCGACGTACTTACTTCTCCAACGGTAGGGCAACCCTTACCTCACCTCACGCGAGACTATTGCGACAGTGGAAAAATCTCTACTTCGCTTCATGGTATACTACATACGTACTTCTGCAACGATAGGGCATCTCCTACCTTGTCCTAGGATTTATTAGGTCCACTCATACCTCACTTCACGATGTGGTCCAGTTATGGGGTGATAGGATACCCCTCACTTTACTTCACGATGTACTACTCCAGCTGTACACCCCCCCCCCCCAGGGGTTATAACGACTATTACTCTAACGTTGGGGTGTCATCTACCTCCTCCCCTACCCTACTTCACGACGTACTAACTACTTCAACGGTAGGGAAACCCTTACCTCACCTCACATGGGGCTATTGCGACAGGGGGAATTCTCCATTTGGCTTTTTCTGAGCACGTACTGCAGCAACGGTACGGTATCCCTTCCCTTGCCTCGATTCCAACGATCGGACATCTTAGACCGTGCTTCAAGCTGCACAATGAGTGTACTCTCCAACGGTATGGCTTCCCTACCTTGCTCATGATATGCATGCTATGCTATTCCAAGGGTAGGGCACCCCTACCCTGTTTCAAGCTCTACTACTCCAGGTGCTCTCTGCCTTGCTTCAAGATGTGCTACTCCAGCTGTACGGCATTCGCGGGAGACTACTTCTACAATGAAACACTTCTTACCCATTTTCTCCTTTTCCACCTCGTTCAGTCGTCTCTTTCCCCTTTCGGACATCTTCGCTTCTTGTCGCAATCACGTTTTGCTATCTGTCCACCTCGTATATTATCAAATCAAGATAATGAGCCTGAAAAGGTTAGTAAACTGAATAGTGCGAAAGTGCCAGGTCCAATTATGATGTATGGTTGCCCTTCGAAAGTGAATAACAAGTTAACGCAAATCTAGCAAGCCTTAACGACTTCATTTTCGAGCCGTCAGAAGTCAGTGCAGTTTTTCTCAAACTACAAATCTAATTGGACAGGCCCTTTATGAAGGTGAGCATCAACAAAGATTTTTCGAGTTTCCGCTACATTTCTTCCACAAACTGTAGTGTTCTTCACATGTTACGAATCTACTAAATCCCCATAAAGTCCATCCAGCCTAAGTCTTCTTCAGCTACCATCACCAGGATTCCTGCACATGGAACCCGAAACGTGTCTCGGAGTGCGGTGAACGGAAGAAATGGCACTCCTGGCTGAGAGCGAGCAGCGCGCCCCGGCGGTTACAGTCTGTCCCGGCCCCCGTGCTCTCAGCTCTTTTCCTGCCAACTCTCAAGACTGGCATTGTTCAAACACAGCCGCTTTCACGACGACGAAGCCGCACTGCCGGCTGCGGAATAGTCTCCGTCCCCATACACTCACTCATACAACGTTACTCGGTCGCCCGTCAGCCAACAGTACCACCCCATTTCCCTTGAATTTCGCATGAACTCGAATGAGGTATCTCAGGCTTCTTAGCTTCTTACTCATCACCTTCATGTGTAATTTCAAGTCTACCACCTAATTCTAAAAGAAGTCGACTTGATTTAGCAACTGAATACTATTCTAGACCTTGGTTGTAGATTCGGTCCATAAAGGCTGTAACATAAATGCAATTCTTATTCATGTCAAGGTAGCCACTATATAATAGGTGCATACAATATTTGTAGAAAGGTATCGATTGCTGAAACCACAGCGGACACAAAAATTGGTATCGATTTCTCTTTAATCTGTACACTCCTCAATTCAAGGAGATGTACATGTATTATGATTATGCTAGAATGACCTATTAGAATACGGAGATACTCGAATAATTCACTTTCAGATTTGAGTATTCGAATTCAGACATTGGAAAAATCTAGTTTTCCGAATGGATCCGGAATCGAGTATATAGAAGTATCACTTTTTGAATGTAATGATTCAAACGTGAATATTCAGAAAATTCATGGTTTTCGAACCTTTTCGAACTCGATTTATCAAAAATTTTAGTATTTGAAACAATTCGAATTTTCAAAAATTTCGAGAAAGCTACAATTTTACAAGTATTCGAAACGTTTCACCCAAGTGCTCAACATGAATACGTACAAATAGGTTTTATTATAATGACCAACTGATGATGAACTATTCCACTAAGATCACCTGCGTGATTTCATTTTAAATTCGAATATTCGAAACATCTCTGGTTTCTTTGCAGTTGACCGAGAAAATCTTACATCTCATTTTTCGAATGTACTCAAATTGTAATGTTCAGTAAATCGAGCTTTCTGGTGCATTCGAATTCGATTATTTAGGAAATCGCCTTCTTGAAAGTATTGATAATTCAAATACTAGAAAAATTTCGATATTCTGCACCTTCTTCCAGAACAAATTCCATGATGTCACTTATTAAAGATATGCCCAGATGACCTACTCGATTAGGTACTCGAATAATTTTCGGACGTAGTTCGAATACTTGCAATCGAATATTCGAAAAGTTGCGTTCTGTAAATGAATTTAGATTTTTTATTCAAGAAATTGCGTTTTTCAAAATGGATTTGAATTCAAATTCTCATAAACTCACTTTTTTCAAATATATTCAAACACAAACACTCAAAAATGTCGGGTATTCAAAGTCATTCGCACAGTTGAAATTTTTCTGAGAGCACAATAACAATCTAAAGTTAAATATATACGCCTTAAGAAAAGCCGAAAAAATTTCTACCTATACCAATACTTACGTTAAGCACATCTATACGGCATGTTTTAAACAATGCCATGCCTTTTGCATGGTTATAAGAAACCTAATTCAATTTTTTTGCTGCAACTATTTTTAAAATTATTCTGGCGCGCTGTCGTCCATGTAAGGAAAGTGCGGCGTACATTCGGTCAGTATGCCGAAATATGTTTTATTGTAAATGTAAACTCTGTTTAATTGGAGTCGTACAACAAAGAAAAACAGGGTACTTCTTCCATTTCAATTGACTCTCGATTTATAACGGATATAATCAGCACTTACACTATCAATCGAACAGGTTCGCGTTGGCTAGTGCACGGCGCGATCTCTCCATATGGCATATCCACTAACTCAACTCTTCGCTTCTCATGCATGGAATGAACCTGGAAAACTTTTGTTTTAGAGAATTAGGTAGGCGTTTTGTGACTGTTCAAGTATTGTAGTCATTTTTTTCTCAGACACCCTTCGGGTAAGGAAAAATGATTTTTTGACAAAAGTTTTCTTCAAAAAAGGATTTTTTCGCTTTTTTAGAGCATGTACATTTTAACGTTCCTAAATCTGAGCTGGTTTGAAAAACGTCCAAAAAGTGCCCAGTTTATTTAAAAAGTGTCCTGTTTAAAACAAAAGCAGTAAAGGATAGACGGAAAACGGAACTCATTCCTATCATCGTTCGACTACGAATTTCGCAATTTCTACAATAAAATGTGCCTTATCAAGGAGGTGAATGATTCTGCATTGAAATAACGATGGGTGTACGACTGATAGCCTCCTCTGCTTCCAGTGCTTGAATACAATTCCAGTTAAACTGTTAACTTCCAGTCAACGCTTTTCAAATGAAAAACGTACGTTGCTGCATCCGAGCGATGGATTTTCACAGCTGTTGTTTTGCCACGTTCCAACATCTGAAATGTGCTAATCATGAGGAATGATGGTGGAAGCCGAGGATACTACACCTTCCCCGTATCCGTTTGTATCGAATATCACTTGTAACGCTGGCAACAATTACCTTGGCAATTCAATAGATAAGGCGCTCAGAAAAAGACAACGAGAACGACTGAAGAATCGGCAGTCACCATATTTTCGTTGTTATTCCGCCGTTAGATAACACGCGGTCCTTCAACCACACTGCAATGTCGACAAATCGCAATGTTTTAATTCATTCTGAATCGTCTAGTTCTAAATTCTAGTTCATATAATTTCGAAGCTCTACAATTCATGCAATTCATTGTAATTAATTGTACCGTTAAAATTCTATAAACGTTTACAGAATAAAGATATCGAGGCGCATTTTCTACCAGCATCTAATTTTAAGAGCTGAAAGTCCTAATGGTTGCCTGTGTTCCTCTTTGTAATGCCTACTATGAATTTCATACTTATTGATTGATAACACTTCACATTTGTCCTTAATTTCTTCAAACCAAGAAATACACATAGAAACTCAAAGAAACCCGTCGCAGTGCTGATGTTTGAATGTATGCCGCTACCCTTTGTGACCTAAGCGCGTAGTAGAGCAGTCGGGTGCAGCGGCGGGTGTCGTATGCACTCCGAATCGAGGTTCTTAGTTCGTGTTCCGCCCAGATTAACCAATTTCGAGTGTCGATGAAGTTATGCCAAAGCTGTTAGGGAAGAATAGAAAACGGAGCTACTCGCCACACCACAACTCATTCCATATAACCAACACGCGCTCAACTACGATGCCCGTGGAAGCAGAATGCGCGGCGCATCCCAAACCGCGATTTATCAACGCCGTTTTCTATCCTTTGTCCTACCCCGGTTATACTGCCATAGAGATCGCTTCCGCTTTTGCTCACCGGTCCACCGTGGTGACATTTCTAACAGAATCCGCTTCCAGATGTATCTCAAGTGGGTCATTGTTCTGCCGCTATCACTGGCCGCGATATGTCCACTGCAGAAACACCAGGTCTGCAACGTAATGAACGACGAGGACCACCATTCCGCCGAGAACAAGCACCAGTGTACCTGCGCCGTCACCGTCTTGTCTGTGAGTTCGCTTTGGACACCTTTGTTTCGACTACATGCAGTACTCTACGCTGTCAGGCTCCATCTGCCTACTACAAAACGGTTCGTTTGTCTCATAACTAAGCTTAATTGCGATTAGAACTCTAGCTCCAGCCGGGACTCGAACCTCAACCCCTTCTGAGGCCGGACCCCGATTCATCAAGAATTATACCCGTGGGTATGCGTGGTATAAGGGGTAGAGATAAGGTAAACCGGTAGAAATAAGGCAAGAGTAAGAGACGCAGGCTTCATCATGGGTATCTCTACCCACTATACCCTTGGGTATACGTGGTATAAGGGGTAGAGATAGGATAAATCAGGTAGGCCTAGTTTACACTTGCGCCACCACTCAGCGCTGCATGACGGTCGCCAGGTATCGATTTTTCGCGCCGCCGATCGATATCTTTTCTGACTATGGTGCCGCGCCGCGCAGCGGCGCAACTATGAACCAGGGCTTAGTCGTTGATGAATCCGGCCCCTGATCGGGCGGAAATGCTTTGCGCCATTACTCAACCTGCGCTGTTTGATTGAACGATCGAACGGCTCGTTTCTCATTTATGACAAGACACAAGCAACCTTTCGCCTTTGTTCAAAAGCTACTCCAAGAACTGCGGGAGGAAAAACTAGCTTGAGATGGAGACTTGTCGCGGTGATTCCCCGCTCGCAAAAATGGCGAAAAATTGTCGCCTAGAAATCCAGCTTCGACTTCCAGTGGTTCGAGAGGAATGAAGACCACCGAGTTAACCCGTGTGCTAAAGCAATTCTGGCCAATATTTGGGCTAAACTGAAAAGTCCTACACGAATTCGGTGCGGCAAAATGACCAGCATTCCTCCTTACCTCGGCCAATCACAGAAGGGTGCTTCTGAACAAGCAGAAGATCAAGTGAAGAACTATGGGAATGTTTATAGCTCCGCCCCTGTGGCGCTGGCAATCTTTCCGGAAAGTACCGCCTATATCCCGTAATTCTTCTATACAAAGCGTTTCGAATTCTTAACTATTATAAGACTATTTCTATCGCATTAATAAAAATCCAGAACTGGTTCCAGGCTGTAGGAAGTGTTTGCACTTACAAAGAGGCGTCTGCGAACCTACCACAACTAATCTCAACAGGACCTGTATGGTGTGCAAGTTCGTTTTGGCTGGGGCCACTGGGACCATGCTCGGAATGACACGATTCACGCAAGTGAGAGAAAGTCTCCGCAGTTCCGAGCTTCGTTGACGTTCGAAGGTCAAAGACGCTGTCGCGTGTGCCAAGTTGTCGAAAATTAGGTGGGCCGGCCACGTAATGCGCTTCGCAGACACGCGCTGGACGAGAGCCGTTACCGACTAGATTCTGCGGGATGTCAAGAGAACACCAGGACGCCCACAAGGACCCATTGGAGCATTCTGGCACGGGACAAGAACGAAGGGAAACGCTCCTGTTGGCTCCCGCTCGAGCAAGTCGATGATCACCGGGACGACATGTGACAGGTAATACAGGTGAAGGGTGGAGATAAGGTAGGAGTCAGAGACACAGGCTTCATCGTGGGTATCCCCTATACCCGCGGGTAAGTCGCTGATGAATCCGGCCCCTGATCGGGCGGGAATGCTCTACGCCATTACACTACTGGCCCTGTTTGGTCGAACGATCGTACGGCTCGTTTTTCATTTATGCAAGACACACCTTTCGCCTTTGTTCAAAAGCGAGTCCATGAACTGTGAGAAGAAAAACTAGCTCGAAATGGATATTTGTCGCGGTGATTCCCCGTTCACAACGTTAGCCATGCGGCCGCGGTCTTTCGGGCTATCGTCAATATCATCTCAGAAGGAGCGTTTATGAAGGTTCTCAACAAGACATATGGTCTTGTAGGTCATCTGACATGGAGCACAGAGGTGAAATTTTTGCTGCGAGCCACTGGGTGGTCCAAAAACGGCAAAAAATTCTCGCTTAGCAAACCACTTTCGACTTTCAGTGGCTCGAGAGAAATTAAGAGCACCGAGTTAACCCGTGTGCTAAAGCAATTCTGGCCCATATTTGGGCTAAATATTTGGCCTGCTCGAATTCGGTGCAGCAAAGTGACCAGCATACCTCCTTACCTCGGCCAATCACAGAAGAACAAGCAGGTCACGTGAAAAACCACGGGATTGGTCGCCCGGGGAGTGTTTATAGCCGCCGCCCCTGTGGCGTTGGCAATCTTCCCGGAAAGTACCGTCTATATCCCGTAATTCTTCTATACAAAACGTTTCGAACTCTTAAGTATTATAAGATTATTTCAATTGCATTAATAAAAATCCAGAACTAGTTCCAGATAAGCTGAAGGAAGTGTTTGCACTTACAAAGAGGCGTCTGCGAACCTACCCCAATTATTCTCAACAGGACCTGTATGGTAGTGCAAGTTCGCTTTGGCTGAGGCCACTGGGCGGTCCAAAATGACAAAAAATTGTTGCCTAGTGAATCCGTTTCGACTACCCGCGAGTTCGAGAGTAATGGAGACCACCGTATTAACCCGAGTGTTAAAGAAATTCTGGCCGCTGTTGGGATAAAGTCAGCGCGGTACTAGTTGCACGGGAAGGACACGTACCCCGAGCTCCCGTCTATGGTTACTAAGCGACAAATTTTTGCCGTTTTTGGACCATAAAGTGGCCCGCAGCAAAAAAAAAATGAACCTCACTTCTGTGCTCTTTGTTAGATAGTACGGAAGGTCAGAAGATATCTCACCTATAAGATCGTTGAGGAAATTTCACAGACGTCCCTTGTAAGTCAGTTGGCACAATCATACAACTTCAGGTCATTCACAAAGTTTCGTCCAGAATTCGCAACAATACCGCGCACACTTTAAACCGGATTCGTGTTCGATTTTCAATTTTAGCCCATATATGGGTCAGAATTTCTTTAGCACACGGGTAAACTCGGTGGTCTCCATTGCTCTCGAGCCCTACGATTGTCGAAAGAGGTTTATTAAGCGACAATTTTTTCACATACATATTCCGAATCACCCCGTGGCCCTCAGCAAAAACGAACTTTACAACTGGGCTCCTTGATACATGCTAAAAGTCACCATGTGAGGCAGCCCTGCAATACATTTCCCCTGTATTAAATTAAAAATGGCGCAAAACGGGGAGGGGGTGAGGGCGGTGTGGACGCTGATAGACTTGGATATTTCCATGGATATTTTATATTGAAAATGCAATATTTTGCTTCCGGTGTACTACCTCCCACACTAGGGCTCTGCTAGAATAGCGAACTCTAGTATGAAAAAAAGACGAGAAAATTTCTTCGTTAAAAGCTACACTACCCCTTACCAAAACTCGTACCGTGGCCAAAAACTTCACATAGCAATGGTGTGGCTGGGCCACTTCTGATGTGCTTCCCCCCTCCAAGTCATTTTGCGATTGTGGTCACAGAAAAGATCCAGAAGACGAAGAGAAGATGAAGGAGTTAGGGACCCAACCGGAGAGGTGGTCGACCCCGCCACCCGGCTGGATCGATGGAAGAGTGTGTGGCTGGACCGTGGAGACGACTCCGTGGGTGGGATATGGATCCGATTTGACCACCCATTCTCGCACTGATCACACCGATCGCTGGGCAGAAAAATCAACCTTCACCGGGGAAAATCCTTCAGAAGAGGTCGCCAGGCACAGATAGGGAACGTTACGGTAAGCTAGCCCTACCCACAGTAACCCCCGCCTGATGCCTTCGCTAATTTTTACCAGAATCTGGTCGATGAGGTGGCCTCCCTGCCTGATTGATGGCCAGCATCGATTTCGATCTCTCCATGCACGGGGGACCGCATGCTCATCCACCCCGAGCCTTCCGATGGGGAGCTCATTGAATATACTGATTGATTGGATTGGGCTCCCAACGAGGGAGACGAGCGTACGGCCCCAAATTTTTACCAAGGGAACAAACGAGGGTCTCATCGTGGGTTCTAGAGGGCTCATCGATTGCGATGAGCCTCTTCAGAAGCAAAACACCGAGGCATTTCCTGCTTCTGGCCTCGACGTGCCGCATTTTGCTTTTAGAGAGAATTTTGAAGCCTTCACGAAAAAACACTATTCAAATCTGCTCACATTGATAAAGGAGCCCACAGTGTTCGTTTATTTACGCAATCTATAATCTGGGCATCTTAGAAGCCGCATCTAGTGAGAATAATGGAAGTGATGGACAGTTGACCAGGACTACCGTAACCTTTGACGTGAAATATGTGCTCACTGGTGCAATCACGGAGAAGCATGCCCGAATTGACGTCTAATCCTCAATTTGCTCCACTTCATTTTCCCAGCAAGCAAAGAAGATATTTCGAAGACGTGAGTCTCGTTTTCGGCGCAAATCGGCTCAGAAGGGGTCACCTTGTAGGACAGCTCTGTACAACGTTGTGCTGCACGAAATTAAAAATTTTAAGCAACATCGGTGTGTCCCACCCCTGTGATGAACTGAGCTAGGCCATTTGTGATGTAATTAGCAAAGATGTGCCTTACTAAAGGATAAATGATAAAGGACGGTGTTATTCAATCCCTTTTGGGATACGCCAGCGCATTCTACTTCTATGGGATATCGTGGAGGCGATTTGAACGCGTATTTGGCCATACAATGACTTGCGGTGGCCAGCCGATGAACAAGTCAGCACTTCATCCCTTCCAGACAATTCTGGTACCAATCCACCGACCGCGGAGGGATGGAAGGCTTGGTTGGCCTGGGCGGGAAGTTCGAACCAGGAACCTGGTGTCGGGTGCAGGCGACAGTCGGCGCCTCCTCCGACTGCGCTAAACGCGCCCGTGGCTTATTACCAAAGCAAATATCCACTGAGTAGAAAGGGGCCTGTATCTCAGTGCGCTTTTGAATTCAACCTAATTATTCTCCAGACTCTTCCACTCCAGACAATAAAACAAAGTGCTACTCTAAAGATTTTAGTTTCTAGCCACAAAATATCCTATTTTTGTGGAAAAAATTATTTTGCTCGACATTAATTATAAACAGATGCCTCTCTAGCAGGTTTCATTCTAAATTGATGGCAAATTCTGTAGGAAAATACTCCTACGACGCTGGGCGAGGTCGGGCTCGCATCTAGAATTTACAGCCATCTCTCTGCCATTCACATAACTATTGCACGTTGGATTCGATGCCGATTCGAACAACTAGATTCTGTTATTCTTTAAAACCCAAGTAGATAATGAGAATTGGTGCCAAATAAGTCTGGTACCAATTCTCCGACCCGGAGGGATGGAATGCTTGGTTGGCCTGGGCGGGGAATCCGAACCAGGAACCTGGTGGTATCGGGTGCACGCGACAGTCGCGTCTCCTCCGACTGCGCTACATGCGCCCAACCCTATCCTCCTTTGTCCTGCCCAAATGCGGTTTTGGGTCCTCGATTTATTCTCGCGACTATAGAATTAGTTTTAAATCCCTACATGGAAACATCGTGAATGCGTGTTTTTCGAATCAAAATAAAGCGCTATAAAATTAGGAAAATTTCACACATTATCGAGCGTCTTCAAGCATTTGTTCGAACAGACTTTGCGCTTCCGAACGCTGTTCCATTACTCCTAGAAGGTTTTAAGGTTTCAAGGTTTATTAAAAAGAATAGTTTAAAAGCTCAGAATAGCTGCAACAGCACCAGGATAGCCTGCTGCTAATTTTTGTTTCTGGAAGGGCACAAAAAAAAATCTTCGAAACATCTTCAACCACATACCTCTGCCCTTCAGTTCCAATATCCCTCACTATTCTTCAGGCGAATCGAGGGAATTTGTATTGAAAGTGCAGCGCTTGACGGCTTTCTAATGACGCTGCTGAGTAGCCTAATAATTGGAAAATTACAAGTAGAAAACATGTCATTTTACAATTAAAGCTTAATGATTCCACTGTAATACGGTAATTGAAAGCATCACTACATGCACTAATTGACCACACGACGTAACCCAGAGCAGAAATAGACTACTGTATTTTGTATCCCTGTGGAAACCGATAGATATTGAAGTAAAAAATAAAATAAAACACTTTTTTGTGCTTGTCCATTGATTGGCCATCGCAAGCCGCTGTACAGGCAAAGGCGCATTGAGCCGCCTACACGATCACCAGTATGTAGAGGTAGGATGTGTGTCGCATGGATGGACTAACGTCATCCTTTACCCTTTTTCTTTTCGCTTAAAGACATGCACTGACACAAGATATCTCACTCATCTAGGAAGGTGATCATATAGCGCGTCGTCGCTTCAAAAATCGATTTGTGCTCGCGATAGCAGCGCTCGCTGGCCACTGCGCCGCATGCACCCCTTCCCCCCCCCCCCAAAAAAAAAAATATGGTAGTAAGGTACTCCTGTTCATGACAACATAAGTCCTTAGTTCTCATGGCTCTCCCTGGATAAATAACTGCAAATGCACAGGGAAGGGAAAACGCACATAGCTAGTGGTAGAAATCTTCGCTTGGGATTCTACGAATCCATCGTCTCCTCTTGAAACTCTATGTAATCGACGCTATTCATACTTACAGAGTTTCAAGGTTAGCTCCAGACTGGAAGATGTTACAAGTTGTTGGATGGATCTCTAGTTACGATCAAAACTCTTGCGCCAAGCGGGACTCGAACCCGCACCTCCCTCTGACCGGGCGGGAATGCACTACGCCATTACACCACCGCCATTCCTGGCAGCGATGCTACGCCTTACACCACCGGCGCTGTTTGGTAGAACTTCCTAGCAAGTACCCAAGATGTTATGCTTGGAATGCTTAACGTGTAGGCCTCCGAGAATCGCGAACAACATGCGAATTCGAAATGACAGCAGTGCTATCCATGCAGGGGCAGAATGCATGGATAGCACTGCTGTCATTTCATGTATATATATATATATATATATATATATATATATATATATACATATATATATATATTTTATTACATGAGATTTCTCATGTGGAAATGAAATCAACCAAGGTGCGAACGTTGTTACGGCTCCAATAACACGTAGCTGCAAAACGATATATCAACAAAGGAACGTAGAGAAAATATGAAATTGAAGGGGTCAAAGAACAACGAAATGAGTAGAAAAACTTAGCAAAGGGATGCCATCACGAATCTAACAGATTATCAATTGCCTTCTTGAAAGCATTGAGATTCGCAGAAATCGGTTTACTTCTGCTAAGACGCGTGTACGTAGGAACGACTCTATTGAGGAAGAAATGCGACCTGCAGTTGATTCGAGCTCTAGGCAAGACAATTTTTGATGCGCCTCCTCTCGTGGTGGATGCCCTCTCAGTACAAAACATGTTCAGACGTAGACCTGGCCGACCGTGTATGATTTTATGGAAAAGAAGCAAGTCGAGTTTTTTCCTTCTCCAAGAAAGTGTACGTAGGCCAAGATTCAGATTCCTTTCTTTGGCTGATGGAATGCAATCGTAAAGGAAACCCATTGACCTGATCATAAGTTTTCTAGTGAAGCTGTTCTGAACCCTTTCGATTTTGTCAATGTTTTTGCGTTTATAGGGATTGAACACAGCGGTTCCATACTCAAGTAATGGCCTCACATATGTTTTGAATGCCTGAAGAAGCACTGCACTGTTTTTTATCGTTAGACCTTTGAAAACTTTATGCATCACGCCCGCCGCCTTAGCTGCAATCTGGTCACAGTGTTCATCAAAACTAAGATCTCTCGTAACCAAAAACCCTAAGTCTCTATGCTGGTTGACACTCTGTATCGCTGAAGTAGCAATGTGGTAACTGTGCCGAGGATTCCCAGCTCCGAGATGCAAAACCTTGGTCTTTTCCGCGGACAAAGGAAGATCCCATTCACGTCACCACTCACTGACGAGATTAATAGCATTCTGTAGTATGAGATGATCGTCCGTAGTAACTATCTTTCTGTAGATTTTGAAATCGTCAGCAAAAGCAACGCATTTGACATGGCATGCAGAAAGAATGCTAGGTAGTTCATAAGTATATATATTGAAGAGGATCGGGGATAGCACTCCTCCTTGAGGCACACCACTTCTTACACATCGCGGTTCAGAAAAGGTTGATTTTATCCGCACCATAAATATACGATTAGAAAGAAAAGACCTAATCCATGAAACGATACGAGGATGAATTCCGACTATAGTTAGCTTATGAAGTAGGCCATCATGAGGTACTCTATCGAAAGCCTTACAAAAGTCGAGATAAACTACATCGGCGCTACTTCCTTCATCCAAGTAAGCAGTCCAATCATTAAGGGATTGCAGCATGGCAGTGGTCGTTGATTTACCCTTTTGAAACCCATGTTGGTTTGGGGAAATGATGTCATGCCGCTCCAGATGTTGCACAATCCTCTTCTTGAGAAGTTTTTCAAAAAGCCTAGCAAAAATCGAAGTAATACTGATAGGGCGGTAGTTGTTTGGGGAATTGTTTGGCTTTTTTTTAGGAATTGGAGTAATCAGAGAGGTTCTCCACCTTGAGGGCACTTCAGACCGCAAGAAGCTTAGGTTGAATAAATGCTCTAAAGGTCCGGCTATAATATGTGCCACTTTTTTATGAAAAAGAGTGGAACATGGTCAGGCGTCACTGAGTAAGAAGAAGGCCAAGCGATAAGCAGTTTGTAAATGTCTTCAGCATAAAACCACACTGAATCTAACATGCAGGGAAACACAGAGATACCATCAGAACGGCGATTTGAGAGAGAAGAGTGCTGCATAAATGACTGTTCAAAAGTGTTTGCGAGCATCTCTGCTTTATCCTTGTCAGTTCTGGCAATAACCCCTTCAGTGGATTTCAAAACGCCTGTGTTAGGTTTGTTAGGCCAACCGGATCCTCAAAACATGAGGATTCGGTCTTCGCCAACCGGATCCTCATGTTTTGAGGATCCGGTTGGCGAAGACCTATATTGTCGTTTTTGTTAGATTTACAAAGCCGAATACCAAAAAAGACCAAAATCCAATGCTCAAGAAGAAGGACCAAGTAGTTTGACTACTTTCATAGAGAACTCTATTGGCTCCGATGCGAATAAGTTGGGAGCACTTTTAGGGTTCATCATTTTTCACTATTTTGACGACGCTTCATTTGGTGAAGTACACCGCTTCCCTAGCGCGTTCAATCTCACACGCGGCGACGAGAAAATTGCGGGTCTTCCTACCCTTCCTTCGCGCACGGCGCCTCGTCGCCGAGCTGTATTCGCGCGCGCGGCGTTGGACCATTGTCCTAATGCCTTGCTTCAGAGGTCCTAAACTATTATTTCTCGAACAGCTTCAGTTAAGTTCTGGCGCTGAGGAAACAGCGTGATTGACGTGACAATCCTCTGATTTCATAAAGTAGATCAGAGCTCATTAGTTCTAACTTCTGGCAATGTCCCTCGCAAAGAATGCTGAGCCACCGGCAGTTCAGCGCCACGTGGACCATAATTCATCACCAGAATGAAACCTGAAACGATTGGTATCACTAATCAGGCGAGTGAGGGTATTTATCAGCTCGTTGACGTCGCTCGATGACTGCCCACCCAGTGATGAATGCGTCATTTTCGAACACCACCGGTTCATGGGAACAGCTGTGTACAGCAAGCATCTGGAAACGCTGTAAATGTTAAGAACGGTCTGGCGTAGTCCAACGAACAAGCCTTCTAGGCTGAATAACTGCCTATCCTTTCTAAAGAGAACGAAAACTTCGAATTGCGACAATTGCATAGCCATTCCTTTCCTTAGGCCTAAAGCTCACACTGTGCTATTCCTTCTGTCGCTTCGCATTTAGAGCCTCACAGGTAGGAAGGGTGTATCAGCATCAGTAACAGACCGAAGTCAAATAACATTTCGATGTTAGGGCCTGTTCATACTTTGCGACGGGAGCGACGGGATATCGATCTTTGCCGAGCGATTGCCCACCAAAAATCGATAAGTATGATTTGCCCGGCCCAGGACTCACTCCCGTCGCTACTGTCGCGAAGTATGAACAACCCTTACGTAAAAACACCCCCACCCGTACAATGGAATGGGTCAGGCATTCCGATGGAGTACGCTTGCGCACCGTGCAGTGCAGTGAAGCCGACGACGCAGTGTCCTCCGCTAGTTGAGCAGCTTCGAGGGAAAGGGTTCCATTACAGCACTTCTTGGTGTATGTAGTACTTATGAGCTCACGACCCAGTAGCACTGGAAACGGAGTGACTAATGCTATTTAAGGGCAAAGCATAAGACATTGCCTGCTAGTCGATGTTGTTTCTTTGTCCAAGAAGATGTCCCACAGACGCCGTCCAACGAACGTGCGTAAGGATTCAGAAGACGTGCAGTACTCACAAACCAAAATTCTGTTGCCGTCTTGTTACCTACCACTTGCTAATTCAGCCTTCACGACTACCGCGTTTGGTGTTTTTTTAGACAGAACTTGAGCACTTACACCATTCGCTTTGCTTTTCTATTAGTGTGCGTTTCTTAAACTTCTCGATGAGACCAACGGTAACTCTCAGCGGCCAGCCGAAAGCGGCTACAAAGGACCCCACCTGGAGGGAATATGAGTCAGCTGCCTTGTTCCGTGTACAAGCGCTCTCCAAAAGTCAGACCTACTCCAATGCACGGAGGAGTATTTTTACGTAACATCTCAGCTTTCACCACCTCTTCGGAAAGCTACATTTCTACAACCTCACCAGTAAATGTTGAGCATGCACTTCACATGGCCTAGCTATGCGACAACAGAATTTCATAAATTAATAATTTGGTACATTCCGGGCTGCTGGCTAGCGAGGCGAAGTACACGCTCCTCGCTTCTGTGATTGGCTAATGTCCGTGACATCAGGAGGGCGTCTACCAATCACACATCGCACACGAATTGGGTAGTGCCCTTGGAAGCATCCTAATTTCAAAAGCTATTTTCGCTGTGCTTTTTTTAAAACTAAGTTTACATACATTAAATAAATAAATAAATAAATTCTGTCGTCCTTTACGTCGCGGTGTCAGTGACATCCAAACGATATTTAAAAACATTCCAAACCACGCTCTTCTTTGATTTAGTCTCTACAAATAAAGGATAAGGGCAAAGGATGAAGGTCGACATTAGTTAATTCCTTCAAGGGATGCGCCACGCATTCTACTTCTACCTGGTCTCATGGAGGCAGTTTGAATACAAATTGGGCCTATACAATAACTTGTGTTCACCAGCCGGCGGACATGTCGGTATTTGTTGAGTCTGGCCTCAACTCATAGACCACTGTACATAGATATGGAAGGTTTTTTGGGCCTGGGCGGGATCCGGCGAACCCTGAATCGATTAGGGGGCGCCTCCTCCGATTGCACTACCAAGCGTCCAACTTTATAGATACGAGCAGAAAATTTATAAGTATGCCTGTTGATGTTTTTAAAAATGATTGTAGATGACTAATTTTTGATAGGATTTTTTTTGTTTCTATGCGTGAATCATATTCGGCTTTGAATAAATAAATAAATAAAGCGAAGCCATGGACATATGGGCAAAGCATTTGTGCGAATTATTTAGACAGGTCTAGCATCTAGGGTGCTTACAGGACAAGTCGGCTCCCGAGCAGTCGTGCACGAACTTCATCAAGCGAGACGGTGACGGCTCATTCCCCGTCGTCTCGCTTACCTTCAACCTGAAGGAATCTCCGGAAATGGACGACTTCCCAGAAGATTCGTTCCGCGACACAGTCGCCGGAGCTCTTCGAGTGAACCCGGTGAGTTCTGCCAATTGGTATGCGGATATGACATGTATGCGGTGGGCAGCCCCTTTCAGGCCGACATACTCATACTCAGAGTAAACTGCCAGGGAACCGAGGACACTCTCACCGTACAGTTCGGAGTGCTCAAGAAGGTAAGGAGGCTTTGTACTGCACATCCAGAATAAGCTGGCGAATTCTTTACATTTCCAGCACGACACGGCAGAAGCGAAGCCGATCAGTAAGATCCGAAAAATCGAGAAAAAGATGGAAGACGACGTTGATGAGGATGAGGACAGTGACGACGCCGACATTGCAAGAGAGGAGAAGGATGAGGAAGAAAGGCAGAAGACCGCCGAGTCCGTTGCTGACGACGACGAGGACGATGACGACAACGTAGACGATAGGAAGCAGGGGAAGAAGAGCAAGGCTGGCGACAACGATGAGTCCGACGAGGATGAGGACGAGGACGACGATGGCGAGGAGAAGCTCATCAAGTACGATCCGGAGATGTTCGTCGACGCAGAGTCGGTGGCTACTCGAATGAAGGCTATGGGACACCTCAGCCAAATAGCCGATCTTCAAGTTGACACCATAGAATTCGTGAGTTGCTCTTCGCTTCTCCGTTAGTTTATTTTAGAAGTGCCTAAGGAAGGAACCGGTGGGGAGAGTCCAGAAGAGCATTGAAAAGCTTCCACGTACAAACTCACGGTTTAAGGTGGCATATGCAGGCATCATCCTGATCGAGTTCGAACATCCATTTGGCTTCTAAAGTAAACATTTGCATGGACAGCAGTTTCCGTTGAACTTCGCAACCTTCGTTTGCTCGCCCGTGACGCAGATGGCTTGGTAGATTAAAACCATGAGCAAATATTGTCCTTCACAAGGCATCCCTTTTTGTAAGACTTTTGTTCTCATCTATCGTCCAAGAATGCAAACGGAAGGTTGACGGTGTATGCAGCCACAGCTGATCACATGCTGCAAGGTTACCACTTTTTCCACTTTTATGAAGAAACCCTCATTCTCTGCAAGGCATTTGTGGTTGAAGAAAAATTGGAAAAATTTAGGAGGGAAGAAGTCATCAGCCAATGAGCAAGAAACGCATACATGGCTTACCAGGGAAGTATCTCAAGCGTGTGACTGAACGGTAAAGATGAACATCACTGCCAGAACCCTTAGCATAAAGGGATACCCAATAAATAAATTTCAAGTTGAAAAATGCAAAAATACTGCAAGGTCAAGGAAACGAGCACATGATCCCTCGCCTATGAATCATAATTTTCGATTTTTTCTGCATATTCAACGTCTGCAGGATTTACAGAAATGTATGTAGACTGGATCTCATAGCGCTAAGCACCGACTTCACTTCAAGCTCTTCCTTCTTCGAGCAAATCATATTGGTTATAGGAATATCAGGAGATTCCTCGATGATTAGATAGTCTTGAATTGAAATGACGTTTTGCTGAAAGACGGATGGGCAAGTCCACTGGCATGTTATCACACTCCATCTCGCCGAAACCAGAGTCTCGGGAGCTTTCGTCCGTTTCTCGCAGTGACGTCAACATATGTGATGTGGAGCCGAGCTGATTCCGAGCGGACGCCATCGTGGGGCCCAGCGAGTGCTCGACGACGGGCCGGCGACGCTCTCAAACTTGGGTAATTAAACTCGACTTGGGCGCGTGTAGCACAGTCGGAGGAGGCGCGACTGTGCGTGCACCCGATACCAGGTTCCTGGTTCGGATTTCCCGCCCAGGTCAACCAAGCCTTCCATCCCTCCGGGGTCGGTGAATTGGTACCAGACTTGTCTGGGAAGGATAAAGCGCTGACTTGTTCATCGGCTGGCCACCGCAAGTCATTGTATGGCCAAATACGCATTCATGTCGTCTCCACGACATCCCATAGAAGTAGAATGCGCTGGCGCATCCCAGAGTGGATTGACTAACGCCGTCCTTTATCCTTTATCCTTATGTAGACTGCGCCATCGGCATTCTTCCGTTCCCTCTCGGAAAAGTTGTCCTTCATCTGTTTAATCAGCTCCTTCAAGTGCTCCTGGGGCGTCATTTCCTTGAACACGATGCAGGCGGAAATCGTATTTGTAAAACGACACGTTGGGTTCCAGAAATACATAGTTCCGTCAAGTTTCCGAAGTTGAGTTTCCGATACCTCTAACAAGGAAAGAGTCTAAAGTGCATGTCTGTACGGAATGACCGAGTCATATGGGGAGAATCTCCACCCCTCAATTGGTATGAAAGTGTGCTTCTCTTTTTGGCAAGCCGTTAAACCCAAGGAGTAGGGGGTCCTTGAAGTTACTATGGTATCGGCGCCTCACGAGCGCTGAGGACTCTTGTACGTCCGCGCCGCCACTGCTGGGTGCGGCTCGGGACGCAGTGGATAGTGGAATTGCTTTATGCGAGGGAGGTCGGAGGTTCGGTTCTCCTACATATGTTGAGCTATTTTTGCATTTCAACTGACTGGTTAGACTTGAGAGGTCCTTCCATCTAACACAATTTTCAGGCGTATGCTGTGGAAAGCTTCCTTTCTTGCGACTTGTTTATTACTGACTGATTTTTAACCAAAACCAATGAGAAAGGTATTCAACACGTTCAACACCAGCGATATGCAGAAACAAAGTGCATGCAGCAGAAGGACAGGTCGCAACACGGGCAACGTATAAGAGCTACAGGCTCTTCACAGTTTGCAAGCAACGAGCTTTCAACGACAAGATGGCACAGGAGATGGTAGACCAGGACACGACCTTCATTCTCATTAAACAGATCCGTTCTCCTTCAGCTTCCCGCAACTTCGAGCTTGCCTTCATGATGTTGCCAATTTATTGCAGATTAATAGAAAGGTCGTGACAGTGGTATGGAAGTGAAATCGCTTCGTACGCCCAAAGCGGCTGGCTGAATCTGGCCGCAGGCACCAAATAATCAATAATCAATCAATAATCATGAGTTCGAATAATCAAGGACTTCCTTCGGGGTATAGTATGGTAGCTTGAATCACCACCTGTTTAAAGAAGCCGGCCCATGAGTCCGGAAGAGGAGTACAGCTATCGGGCATGTGTGGAACAATGGCATGCTCAAAGAAGGAGAGCATAGAAGGAGAGCAGAGCATGTTGAATATCATTCTCATTGCCTTTTGGCACAAAAGCGGTAATAAAAAGTCAGTAATAAATAAGTGGCAAGAAAGTTACTCTCAACAGCATACAGCTGAAAATGCGCAGGAAACATTTGAAATTGTGTAGACTTCAGGACCCCTCAAATCTCAACCAGTCAGTTGAAATACAAGAACACTGCAACGCAGAAGAATCGAACCCCTGACCTCCCTCACGCGAAGCAACGGCACTGCCCACTGCGCCCCCGGCCGATTGCCGGCGGGGCATCGCGGGCTTAAAAGAGACCCTCCCCCCAGCACTCGCTCCATAGTAATTTCATGGAAGCCCCTACTCCTTGGGTTTAGCGACCTGGCAAAAAAGAACACATTTTTATACTAACTGAAGGGTGGTGATTTTTCCCATGTATACCACTCGCTCTCCCCGTTCAGATTTCGAACCCCTCCCTTGTTAGAGGACTTCTCCGGCTGTTCCACACCTGTCTTCATCTGGTCCATCTTGATACTTGGAGCACACTTGTTTGACAAGGAACTTACATACACAGAGCTTAACGTGTAGCGCAGTCGCAGTAGAGCTGACTCTCATGCACCACAAATGAACCTATGGCGGGCTCCTTCCAACCCAACAAGCCTTCCGTCCCTCTAGGGTCGGTAAATCGGTACTAGGCTTGTCAGAGCCGATTTATTCATCGGTTGGCCATCGCTAGTCACTGTGTGGCCAAATACGCATTCAAATCGCCTACACTACATCCCGTAGAAGTAGAATACGTGACGCACCCCAAAGAAGATTGAGTAACGCCGCCCGTTATCCTTATCTTTTATTGTACTCCGCGAAATGGAACCGCAGAAGGCCAATGTCGTTTTCGCAGCCTGGGACGGTGCCCAGTTTTGTTGAAGTTCTGGTGGTCATTGAAGTTTGGCTTTTTCCACGGCAGCAAAATCTTCTCCAGAACTTCACTCTGGTTAACCTTTTGCACTGATCTTGACCAATTGTTCGATGAAAACGAGGTATGCTTTGGCTTCAGCGGTAAGTCTAGCCAAAATCGTAACACTTTTCGGAAACGACGTTTTCGTATGGGTTTGTCTCTTCCCGGATATTGCTTTAATCGGAAGAAGTAGCTCACAATGATTCTGGGTTTTGTGAGCGACCTCCACAGTGAAATTCTTCTCATTGGTCCAGATCACGTCCTCGGTGCCCATCGCTAGTCATCCAACAATTTCTTTGCCTCCATTAGCCGGTTCTGAACTGCATTGTCCGAGAGTGCCTGTTCTTTCTGGTTATGACAACTGTGAAATCCTGTATTCTTCTTTTGACAGTTCGCTGGACGGTTCGCTTGAAATCTGGAGGTCAAAAGCAACTTGCTTCACTTCCGAGTGATTCTACGAATCTTCAGCGTGTTGGCGTATCGCGGCCTTCCTGAATTTGAGTGCATCGACCTGTCTCCCCTTAAGGCACTACTTGATGACTTGGCGAAAGGTGCTTTGAGGAATTTTGAGCTGCTTTGCGATTGTTTCTGGGCGTAGTCCTTATTCGAGAAAGTGAGCAATGAAGAAGTTATGTGCACCTGCTCGCATATCTTCGTCACGGAGTTAGGAAGGCGATCAAGTGTTGGCGCTCTAGTTCACATATCATCCGCTTGCATACGCTGGATATGCAATGAATCATTTTTGGATATCCCAATCCGAATCATCCAAAAATCCAGAGATTTTTGATCGGATCCAATGTATATCAACTTGTGAAGTGTCACACAATAGACAGCTTGGAGAACCTTCTAAGGCTAGCCGATGCCGACTTTTATTTCAATGTTTGTGCCCTACTATGTAGAATGCGTGGCGCATTCTAAAATGGTATTGATTATCGCCATCCTTGAACCTTATCCTTGTCTCACAGCTGTTGCCTTGGAGTTTTGAAGGATAGTTCAGACAAATTAGAGACTAAGCAAGTGAGAGCATCCACCTGTTTCCATGCAAGGTGGCCCTACTTTCCTTCAGCAAACCGGTCCACCGGCTCCTTGGCCTACTGGTTCTTTGGCCCAAGCTAGAAACGAACGCCAGATACGTGTTTCAACACCCCGTTTCAACTCTCAGGACGACAAAGTCGGGCTGAGATAAGGCGAGCTGTATCTTTGTCTTCTTTTCCGGTCATATCAGGTAAACTTAGAGCCTAATAGTAACACTTCATGTAAGAAGAAGACCTCGCTACGTCTATCAGTTCTGCAGAAGCAATTCCTGTAGCCTCTCTGCATATCCCCTTGCAATCAACTTCCAAACCATCCAACACGCCGATGATACCCCCAGCACAGCAGCCCTTCGCTGATGAGATAGTAATGCACTCGGCAGCAAATTCATGCTAATGGGCTTGTCGTTTACTGTCATTTTGTTCCATTTCTGGAACCGCATCACAATGAGCGCCTAACGAGCTCAATTACAGAATGAAGGTCGTTTGATGCCTTCGTTTCTAGATGGCTCTCTCATCAAACAACCAGCCAGCATTGAGCTCATTGTATATGAAAGCTTCTTTACAGCGCATTGAAAGGCTTATGAACAACCCAGCGTATTGGAGGTTAGAAGCTGAACTTGCAGGCTTCTCCTCAACCTTTGAGCGCTCAAAAATGTCCTAAATAGTCCTTCATTCGGTTGGTTTCCTCAAGGTTTCCAGTTATTCTCCAAAATCCGTGAAAAAAAAATGCAAGCACCTGGAGAAAAAGAGAGGCACGTTCTACACAAATATGCTTGGATATCGAAGGTCGGATCCAGTTCAGAAAATCGCCGCTGGATTTGCTCCAGAACTTCAACGCAGCTGGCAGGTGTTTGTTTCAAGGAAAAACAACGTGAAGCAGCAAGAAACAGTTCCAAGTGACCGCTGGCTTATCAGCTGCTAAGAGTATTTCGATGAGATCACAAAAAATGGACAGATTGGAGTGTAGTTTTTTCGCAGGAAAAGCCTGGAAAATCAAAGACCAAAGTGATGCCACCAGTCCTCAATGCCCTTTGTAATACAAATAATAGGTGATAATAGGTTATAGGTGGAATACAGAGTTTAAGATCATCAGCTTCTCAGTGTAGTGTTTAAAACCTAACGAAAACCTCCCCATGCACCTTGGCACTCACCTGTATCACCTGTCGTCCCGTTGATCATCAACTTGCTCGAGCGGGCGCCAGCAGCGTCTCCATTCGTCCCTGTCGCGTGCCAGAGTGCTCCAATGGATCCTCCTCGCTCGAGGGACACGATGAGCGTCATATCGGTCGTTCAGGGCTTTCACGAAGAAGTCCGACCAATGTGTTGATGGGCGTCCTGGTGTTCTCTTGACATCCCACGGAATCCAGTCGGTGACGGCTCTCGTCCAGCGGGTGTCTACGAAGCGCATTATGTGGCCGACCCATCTAATTTTCGACAACTTGGTCCATGCGACAGCGTCTCTGATCTTCGAAAGTCGGCGAAGCTCGGAACTCCGGAGGCCTTCTCTCACTTGCGTGAGTCGTGTCACTCCGAGCATCGTCCTCTCGATTCCACGCTGCGCAACGCTGATCGCGTGTTCATCCTGCTTTCGTATAGCCCAGGTCTCTGAGGCGTATGTTAGGGCAGGAAGAACAGTGGAGTCGAATAGGTGGGCACGGAGTCGGACGTTCTTCGTCTTCTTCGCGACTTCTTCGACGCTCTTGAAAGCTCCCCAAGCCGCTCGTTTCCTCCTGCTCAGCACGGCGCTAGGTCGTTGGCCATATTGACTTCGCGACACAGACACACATAGCTGGAGCATTCAGAGATGTTCGTTCCGTCGAGCGAGAATGGGGCATCAGAAACCCATCCGTTCCTCATGAACACCGTCTTCGTAAGATTCAGCTGCAGTCCAACGTTCCCACATACACGATCAAAATCGGCCAGCATTCGCTCCGCCTGGCTGATGCTCGGTGTTGTGAGCACGATGTCGTCAGCGAGCGAAGATGGTGCAGTTGCCGGGCGTCGACCTTCACGCCCATGTCTTCCCATTCTAGTTCGCGCATGACGTTTTCGAGGGTGGCGCTGAAGAGTTTCGGGAATATGGTATCCCCCTGTCGAACCCCTCTCTTTACGTCGATAACGACGTCGTTGTAGAATGGTGAGATCTTGGTCGTGAATACACTGTACAGCTCTCGAAGGACTCTGATGTACTGAGTAGGAACACCCTGAGTGAGCAGGGCGTCGATGACCGCTTCAGTTCCGACGGAGTCGAATGCGTTCTTCAGGTCGATGAACGTAAGGCACAGCGGCAGCTTGTACTCTCGCGAGACTTCGACGAGCTTCGCAATGGTGTGTATGTAGTCGATCGTGCTGAATCCTCTCCGAAATCCTGCTTGCTCGCATGGATATTGCACTGTATTGACAACACCTTGGCAATACAGCACAGTATTGGAAAGCCTTTTAATCAACCTAACAACATACGAGTCAAGCACTTTTGGTCGTTCGGAATTGTGCTTATAAGATCCAGATAGAGTCAGTCTTTGTTGAAGAGACTTCTTTTAAAGCTTTCCGGCAGACGTGTTAGATAATAAGTAGTTTTAAGGCTGTTGGCATGTTATCCGATACAAAACTTCGACAGCTGAGCCTTTAACGCAGGCCTGTAATTTTCTACAACTGTTCTGTTTTTCTTTCTTCAAAACAGTCTTATCAAAACAGGTTCGCTATATTTAAGGCACTGTGAGCAAGAACTAAATTAAATAAAGCATCAAGAACTGAGGTTATGTCCAATGTTGCTTAGGAAAAATGTATGTTATCAGGTATCAAGGTTACACTTCTGTACAAGGGGGAAAACTAAGATACAGAGAGGCGATTCATTCTGATTCAGGGCGAATAAAAGATAAGAATAAAGGCCGGTGTTGCTCAGTCCCTTTGCGGAATGCGCCACACACTCCACTTTCATGGAATGTGTGGAAGGTCATGTAAATGCGTATTTTCCCTATACAATGACGTGTTGTGCCCAGCTGATGGGAAGTCAAGCAAGTCTGGTGTCAATTCGACGACCCTGTAGATATGGAAGGATTGGTTGTCCTGAGTGGGGAATCCGAACCAAGAATCTGGAATGGAGTGCACGCGATAGCCGGCGCCTTCCCTCGACTGCGCTATAATTCGCTCTCAGGGTAAACATTACGCATAATCCTAAGCCAAGAAGAGTTTCCAGAAATCCATTCTCAATCTTACTAATTTATTGGTAGGTCGATCCCCAGAGCATTCAAGATCCACAGAAGCAGCAGCCTGTTCACTCTCGACACAGATACTGCAGCCTGCGAATATGCATCTGAAGATCTCCATATATTTAATAACGGTATCCGTGGAAAGGGCGCGTGTGGCGCAGTCGGAGATCAACCCGGCTGTTGCATGCACCCGATACCAGCTTCCTGGTTCGGATTTCCCGCCCAGGCCAACCAAGCCTTCCATCCCTCCGGGGTCGGCGAATTGGTACCAGACTCGTCTGGGAAGGATAAAGCGCTGACTTGTTTATCGGCTGGCCACCGCAAGTCATTGTATGGCCAAATACGCATTCATGTCGCCTCCGCGACATCCCGTAGAAGTAGAATGCGCTGGCGCATCCCAGAAGGGATTGAGTAACGCCGTCCTTTATCCTTTATTTATCCTTATCCGTGGAAAGCTTCACTCCAGCAAAGATGCGCTCTGCAGTTGGTTGACCTAACCCACTGGGTAGGCTCACTATTCTTTCCTCCACTCGGTATGTAGCTCGTCTTACGTTAAAATCCTAAATTACGGTAATCGATTAGGGGAGAGGCAGATGACTTCGTGGTCCCAGAACTATTTGGCTGTATCTCGCTTGAGGTGAAGACGAATAACTGTTACCTCCCACCCCCTAAATCACGCAACGACTGCGCCGATAAAGGACAGCGGATAAAGGTAGGCGTATAAAGGCGTGTAAATCCCTTGACGGGAAGCGCCACGCATTCTATTAGGGGGGGGGGCAAAAGTAATGAGACACCCCATGTGTCGCGCAAATCTCCCCCAATTCCCAACCCCGAGCAGCCTGGGCTCAATATTCACGCAGGATGAGAAGCAGGCCTTCTACCTTAACCTGCCAAGCAGCGAGTCTGGGTGAGGCCTGGTGACCTGTTACCGACCTTCGTCCGGCGAGATGTTCACGGCGAGAAGCATCTTTGGAGCTTTTGGGTCTGCGTCCATGGATCGGTTTACCGGAAGCTGTTTTCCAAGAGCACTACGATGAACTCCAAGGCCATGGTGAACGAAATAGAAGAGATGGGCCCGCGACTCGCTATTATTCATTCGCAGCGCTTCAAGAAGGCCCTCCTCTTCGACGACGTCGCACCCCATCGGGCAAAGGTGACCACGGATAAGCTTGGCCAGCTGGGCTACGTTCACATGCCTCACCCACCGTATTTGCTGGACATTTCTCCATGCGACTACCACTACTACTTGAGCCTACAGGACTTCCTAGTCGGAAGGGACACAAGAACCCAAGCAGTCCTTGACAACCATGTCGAGCAGTTGATCAACACCAGACCCAAGCAGTTCTGGAAGGATGGGATCAGGAAGTTGGCTGAGCGATGGCAGCAAGGTCCTTGCCCTTAATGGCAAATACATTCCTCAGCATCGTTGAGTTGTAATTGAGTTATAGAGAGGTAAAGATTTTTTTTTCATTTTGTCTCATTACTTTTAGCCCCCCCCCCCCTAATACTTCTACGGGATGTCCTGGAGGCAATCTGGTCTGCACAACGACTTCGGAGATCACCCGATATACACGTCGCTGTTTAATCCTTCCCAGCCGAGTCTGGTATCACATACCCCGAATAAAGGGAGGGCTTGGTTGGTCTGAACGGGAAATTCGAACCAAGGACCTTGAATCACGTGCATGCGATAGCCGGCGCCTCCTCCGACTGCTCTGCCAACCACGGGCCCACCTGACACTCACTCCGAATCAGTGACTGATATCTATGACGGAATTGCTCCCGGTTGGAAGATTAACGACGACATATATAACTTCATGTCAAAATGGACTCTCTACTAAATCAGCTTGACGCTTCTAAAATCTAAGTGGGCGTCTTTTAATTCAAAATAAACTTCCTTCGCACTAAGTTAGAGATTCTCCAAGACGGTTAGAATAATTTGTGTTCAAGGAAAAATTGAATATAGCTTTCTTTGAAATTTGTTGTTCACCCGTCCAAGTGTCCACTAATTTGATGTGAAATTGGTGTATCATCAATCAGGTGGATTGGAATTGCTAAGTGGGAGTTTACATGTCCTGCACATGCTGTCACTATTTACCTACTAACTCTATCTATAATAGTTACACCGACGTTTGGTCGCGATCAAAACTCTAGCCTCAGGTGGGACTCGAACCAGCTTCTATCAAGACCCTCAGCTTGACCGGTTCCATGCTGATATCAGCGACGGGATCATCCCGACATACGGCTGAGTGCTGATGGGTCCCGCAAGGTGTGGATGTTCACGTTGAAACTGCGCCTCTGGTGTAATAGCGTAGAGAATTCCTAGTCGGTCAGTAGGAGGTGCAGGTTCGAGTCCCATCATGCCCTAGAGTTTTGACAACAGCCAAACATCGTTGTAACAGCTTAACCTCGATATCGGTGCTTAAATGAACCGATTTTAATCATTTCTATGCATTTAGCTTAAAAGTTTCGTTTCATGAACAGCACGTTCCGCTGTGGCCACAATTTTTGCAAACTGCTTTGAAAAAAGTAAAACTCTCGCTTTTTTCTTCCTTTGATTTACAAAATTCACCAGTAGAATTGAAAAAGGTCCCATCAGGTAACCAGCTTCCTAACGGGGGGCTCCTTCGACACTGGATACGCACGTGGTTGTCTTTGTGGTGTCTGTTCGGCGCGCCGATAGCGGGCCATGTGACACCAGCGGGACGCGGCGATTCTGACGTTCGGCGCTGTTATCACGACGGCCGAGCGACGACCAACCGACTTTCGCCTTTCACTTTGTCTTTGGCTCTGACGCACTGACGACGTGTCACACATTCCAGCGCGCATCGTGCGCGCCTTCACGCCCCCGTCTTTGACCGTCACCGCCGCGCTCGGCCGCCTGCTACCGCTGCTGCTGCTCTCCTGCAGCTGCTGGTGCTGCTGCAAGAACAACCGGCCGCCGGCTGACGGCAGGCGGGAGAACGAGCGTATGAGCGCCAGCGAGCGAGCCACTTGGGCGCTGTTCGACCAGATAAACGGCTCAACTGAACAGCAGCTTCGTCGCCCCAATGAATCAACCTCGCACAGCGTTAATCACCACTCCGATCAGGTCCTCCTACGCCAATGACGCCAACGAACTCTCGAACCGATTGTTGGCTCAGATGTTGGAAACACACACTGTGTGCACGCGTTCATCGGCAAACAGATCGTCGTCGTGTTATCTGCTCCGACTCAGCGGATTCGTTGCCGTTTAAATTTGAACCCACGGACCCGATGAATCGTAAAAGTTGAACGCGTGGCGCACTCCTGTTGCGCCGTGTTACTTGGCCTCACTCCCTTCTACTGTGAGCATTGAAGAACACATTACGTAGTAGTAAAGGAAAGAGAAAGTCATCGATGTGTTTTACTGCTACACCAGGGTAGGTGAACCCAAATCAGTTGTCGCAAATTTACACACATTACATGTCTATGACATCCAATGTTGTTCGGAAGCAGGTGATCATAAGAACGCAGAGTCGTGCCTTTAGTTCCCCCTTTTGATGGTGTTAAGGAACACTGTGTCGTGTTACGCCCCGTTTGCCGCGCGGCACGTCATAATTACCGATATTGATTAGATCACACGACGTAATCAATATTGGTGTCGAACCTGTGTCCCCTGTGCATGAGACTGCACTACTAACCACTCGGCTAACTCGGATTCTTCTTTCTTGTAATACTCCTGTAGCTGAAGGAGTTCCTTCCTATCACCTCAAGTCAGTCAAACTGGTAATCCTCCAGAAGTACAGTATAATCATGCACTACCGCGGAATCTTGGATGACATAGCCCACCTACTTTGTGATAACTCATTCCGTCAGCCGTCGTATAGCATCTAAAGTACGTCAGTAGCTTTTTCTTGTCATTAAGACCGTGTTTATGCTCCAATCACCGTGGATACTAGTACAGGAGTCTTGCAAGAAAGAAGAAGCCGAGTTAGCCGAGTGGTTAGTAGTGCTGTCTCATGTACAAGGGACACACGTTCGACTCCTGGCTCCGAAACGCCAAGCCTTGCCCAAATTGCGAAGTGGCCACACTGTTCCGGTGTCAAACAATGGTTGATGGAGAAACCTCGTCACAACCAAGGAACCTACCGCGGAACTTGTCATTGACGGTACTAAGTGGTCAGAAGATCAGAATCTGAATGACATAATGCCCTGAATGCGAAGCTTTGTCAAGATTCGAATCTTATAAAGCTTAAGTAGAAAGACAGTCGAGTGTAACAACATATTTTGGACATCCTAGATTTTGGAGCCTATTGAACATCGTGTTAAGCAAAATTGCGCAGCAGCGTGAATGTCATGACCACGCCCAATTCGTCCTAGTCCCGCCCACACCAACGTTTTGGTCATAACCAGCCAATCAACTATGGGGTTTGGGAAGACTGTAAGGTAATGCTTACACAGTAATAGAACTCTCCACCTCGTCAGCTTTTTAGTAAAAGAGGAATACCCCCACCTTCTATGAAGACCATCAGAATGTTGTTCTATATACTCTTCTGACCTACCATTCGGTTAAAGCTTTATTCACTCACCTAAGCATTTCACGGCTCCTACGAAACACTGCTAGAAGGCGCTGAATTCGTCGAATATGCATCAGGAGCTTGTCATCCGTTATAGAACAGCATGTGCTGAAAAGATGATTATTAGATAAATCGGATTCTGCAATGATTTTTGAAGCAGTATTTACAAATTTAATTGTTCTGAAATCGAGAATTTCAGAATACCAAGATTAAGCAATGCAAAACGTCGATGTCTACGCAATGGAAAAGATTCGTAGATCATGTGAAGTTGCTTATGTAGGGACTTGTTTTGGCTTAGAAATATGCAACGTTATAACTGACAATAAAATGAGCGACTGTACAGGCTGATCGATTAGATGGCGCAATCCACATACCCAGATCACTGATGGATCGATTTCACACGTCATTTGGAACCCAAAGACCGCGTTGGCTCCAGAAATAAGGAAGTACGGCACTAGCCGTTAATATAGGCTACATGGGGACATGTGGACACAACAGGCCAACTGGTACACACGGAGTGGTTGCGCCATCCAGGGTGGCGTGCATGGTCGGTGCCCTGATTGGCTGGAGCGTGTTCGGCTAGTACTCTGATGGGTTGTGACTGGCTGGCACGTTCGTGACTCGTTCGCATGGGCCACATAGGCGACAAGTGCTAGATTTCTCGCTTTTTCACGAATCCCTCTGTTCATGCGTCGGATAGCGTATTTTAGTTGCACTTGAAGATAATAAGAAAGCTAAACTGGATTAATTCCTCTAAAACAGGAAAGCTCCTTTCTACACTGAATTTTAGGGACATTACATCACTCGTTTTTGAATTAAAGAGTTGCACCTATCCAAGTCGAAATTTTAAGCATAAAAGTGGGGAGAAGCCACCGGAATCAAATTTTCGATAGAAAGATTTACTGCAGTTGCAGAAATTAGAGTAAGTTTCTAGGTTTCCAAAGCTTCAAAACACAAATTGTGGAAAGAAAACCAAGAGCTTCAAGATCAAAAGAGTGACTCCTCTATGTTCTTGAATTTTGGGAATTGGTCGTTAATATGGCCTACATGGGGGGGGGGTGCGGGACCGAGCCAGCCAATCACAACCAGTAGGAGTACTCACTAAGCACCCGGCAGTCAATCGCCTCCATTTTCTATCAATTTTGGGTTGTTTTTTGCAGATAAACGGCGGAAATATTCCTTGCAGAATTCCACTAAGCTTAAGAAGCTGTGAGCGTGGTTCCCCTCAAATGACAGTCAAAAGCAAGCCACTTCCGGTTCCATTACATACTAAAACAAAGGTCGATTCTGTTGCAGACGGAAGACATCATCAATCTCGAATACGACCCGGACAACTCGCTGCTGATCATCCAAGCGATAGCCGCAGCAGTGACGGTGATTCTGATGATGATGCTCGGCATCTGGGCCACGTGCCGTCGTCAACGCTATTCGGACGAGTTGCAAAAAGCCTGAGAGGAACGACCTGGGTAGCGTAAGCCAATATTCAGGTGCAATTACATCCACTCCTCACCTCATCCCTATGCGACTGTAGACCACTTTTCTAACCGACTTTTCGTGTTCGGACAGCTGCCTGTTGTTTTCTCATGATCGAGGTCGTTTTGTTTTGACAAAGCAGCCCTCCGCCTGATTTCTGAATTGCTCTGAATTGCGTTTTCATTGTGCTATGTATGAAATCAACAATAAATGAATAAATGTCTCCTCTTCTGACGTTGATGAACTTTGGTATCGTTCACAGATCTTGGCTGAACCTCTTTTACCTAAGGTCGCCAGTCCGGGATTTAAATTCGAAAAGCACACCTTAGAATGCCAAAGGACAAACGAACAGAGCTGAGGTATGGCATATTCCGCCGCACCTTTGATATGGCCATTCGACGGAGAAAAAAAAAATAGGCAAGTCATCTGCTAGCCCCTCCCAAACACCACCACAACCCAGAGTGAAGGTTGTGAAAGCATGGCGCAGCTGTCGTGACTTTAACTTTCCACAATGTATGTACAACAGCTACGATGGTCAGTGGCACAGCCCCGAAATGCACCACCATTTGGTCTGCCCAACAGCGCCAGGTGGAGAATCATGGCGCCCGCGCTGACGACACCACACGCGGCCGTGTGGCCTAATGGATAAGGCGTCGGTCTCCTAAACCGAAGATTCAAGGTTCGAGTCCTTGCTGGGTCGGAAGTTTTGCTACATAACACTGCAGTTCGGTGAGGTCTGACTTCGCTACAGAAGATATTTCTGTGTCATGTAACACCCAGCTGACCCACTATGGCGTTGCAAAGCATTTCGACCTGGCAGGACTCGAACCTGCAATCTTGGGATCCGAAGTCCGACGCCTTATCCATTAGGCCACAAGGCCACGCTGACTCCTCTCACCGCACATTGTCTTGCTCGCACCCGAGAAAGGTATGACTTCCTTGATCCCTCTTTGGAGCTGCATCACCTGGCAGCGTAAGAGGGAAAGATTGAAAGGAATGCGCGACGAACACCAGAACAACGGGATAGCGCGATGCTCTCGACTTTTTGCCAAAACGATCACCTAATTGCCTTCGAGAATCAGTCACGCAGTATAACTCAGAATTCCTTCGAATGACTTCCTTCTGAAGCTCGGTGATTACTCAAAGCTTACTGACCAAATCCAATGAATTTGTAGGCACAACTTTTGCGTGTAGTTCATAGACTACAGCATTCTCATACTGGATTCCCCTTCCTGGAGTGGACCTCAAGAAGGTCAGATCTACTCAGACGCCTTTTCATACTCTTGTATAGCCCGAAATAAACAACAAACACACTAGGCAGATCAGCATGAAGATCGCTGACAACACACAACAGCAAGTAGAGCACCTAAAGGATGGCTTCTGGAGAGGAATGTGAGGTGCGAAATTGGGAAATTCCGCTAGTATCGACTGAACTTCTCCAGCTTAATGGTTGGGTGTGAAGAGAAGATATAGCAGTAAGCTCAATGGAGACAGTACTAATTCGAACTGGTCTACATTGACATAGGATTCAAAAAAAAAAATCAAGACGAACGGACGGCGCCGAGACCACGGTGGCGATGGCGGGCAGACCCTGGGCCCCCCATCGAGATCGATGGCTCAGACCACACACGTTGATCCCAATACCGGTGGGTCATGGCATTCTTGGAGGTCGACTTCACCTGATTTATCCCCTACAAACCCTACCCGAATCGCTCAGACGACCGTCAGCTCTGTTCTGCACATGCCTACAGTTACTACACATTACAGTGCTGCCTAGAAGCCTCCTCGATTTACAGTCCTACAGAACGTAGCGAGGGTGACCGGCAGACCTTGGGGCCCCATCAAAATCGATAGTTCAGACCACACACGTTGATCCCCAATACCGATGGGTCATGCAGTTCTCGAAGGCCATCTTCATCTGATTCACCTCATACGAACTCCATCAGAATCGCACGGACGAGCGGGTTCCTCGTATCCAACTTTCTTGTCCATAGCAGCAGTGACCACATATGACATTGCTACCCAGAAATTTACTTGATTTGAAGTTTTTTAGAAAGCCTTTATCGTAGGAGACTATGTCATGCCATTGACCAGCAGTCCTATGGTGCACAGTGAAGGTTGAGTTTGCATAAAATTCCAGAATGCGCCACGTATTCTACCTTTACGTGGTAGCGATGAGGTACATATCAGGCATGACTGCGCATCTGCTTCGCGTTAGGGCATTATTCAGATCTATCTTAATGGGGGACGGGGTGTACTTTCTGAACAAGGGAATAAAACTGAAAACTATCTCAGAACAGCGACACCCTGAACTAGCATGCAAGGAGACCCTTCTTTGCAATAGATCACCGTATTGGTATTTGCTTTCTGGCACATGTCGCGAATACGCACCGTAGGGGTGTGGGAACGCGCCGTTGCTTTAACCGTAATCGTGGCAGCCAATGATGTGCCCTATTTCTGCGGTTGTGCCTCTACCTGGTTGGCTGCGATTACTGTAGGAGCAACGGCGCGTTCCCGCACCCCGTGATCCCTCTTCGCGATATGCTCCCGCTTTCTTAACGATACCCCCCCCCCCCTCGATGGGGATAAATCCCATCGTTCTTCTGAGAGAAGACTAAAAGTGATTAATAGGACAAAAAATGCTTCCGCCCGTAGCCTAAGCACGAATTCGAACACAACTTCATCATTCCAAAACGAAGCGTCGCTTCCCCTCCTTTTACTGGACCAAACATCCAATCTTCACAACTTTTTTTCGATAAAAAAATCTCGCCAACATTTTGAAGACCTTTTAGGATTATGTTTAGGATTATATACCTATCACTGTCTAAATCAGCCTTATAAAAGTCTAACTTATGATTAGAATAAAAATGTATTCCTCCTAAAATGCAAGAGTCAATTTTAAATAAACACTCAATTTCAATCATTTTCTGTCGTTGTGGAGAAAGGCGTTCGATTCCAGAAAAACTTTTTCGTTCAGCACTTATACACCTGCGTCCAGAAAGAGCTAAAACGACCAAAAGGCACGTTTCATTCCGTTTGCGCCATGCCTTCGACTTTTCTTGAATTCGCAGAGATAGTACTAAACCTACAACAACGAGCACAGCACGAAAAGTTTTCCCATCGGGTTCGAACCCTATACATATCTAGCAGCAGCGCCTTCTTCTGCTCATGTTTTATCACAATAAACGAATAGAAACAGAAAGTAATCTTTATTGGTTCTGACATTTGTTCGGATATAAATCGAGGCGATTCGCGTTCTTCGAACGACTACTCCCTGACCAAAAGTTTACACTTCAACCATGTGCTCTGGCGGAAGAACCTATAAATTCCGATGTTTTCAGGAAATATGTAGGTGGCCTGCAACTGCGCACTGCAACGTGGCAATCAGTCAGTGGAATGAAAAACACCGAAACCTGTTCATCACGCGATTTATCTTCAGGCATGCCTGCAGGTATAAATAGCAGTTGAGAATTCCGATAGTTGCGCCATAAACCTGGTATTCCCGAAAAAGGGCGGAGCCGATTTAGCCGAAGGTCAAGCCACAATAGAAGCCCAAAACCCTGTGAGTCACGGGATCCGCTGCAGTTCATCACCTGACTCACCAACGGCACAGCAACTTGCGTCCACCTCGTTATCAGTCGCAAAATCAGAAGATAGCCGTTCGTTTGGTGGACTCAGCACCCTCATTCAAGCAGGACCTTCCTATTTGGCAGTACATACTGATATCATGCTTTAATTTGTTTCACCAGTGTGAATTTATTGAAATTGTGCACCATTCGCTTTGTTCTTTGTTTCTATTCAATGCGCACTTATGGAGCAGTTATAAAGTAAAATATTTGAAGGAACCTTAATTCAAAAATATTATTACTTTGCTGGAGAAAACGTTTTTGTACAAGTCGTTAACGTGGCCTGTATGGAGAGGCGAAAGGCCCCGTTTATACTCCCGACGCCAAGCGACGAGACGGCATGCAAGTGACCAAATTGATCGGTCGCGTCGTTCGATCAATATGACACCATACGTGGCGTCGCGTCGCTTGGCGTCGAAGTATTTGTAATTGGGCCCAAACGCGCCAGACCAATCACGCCGCCTCGATTAAATGTGTCACCCAAAGGGAACACCGTTTCTGCTCTGAATGACTGACAGATTGCCACCTCCCCTCGTGTAGGCCACACTAACGACAAGTATCAACTATAGAAATAAATAAAAACTGATTAAAACGAGAAAGCACCGATGTTTCACGGCTCCACCTAGAATTTAAAGCTATGGTGCGGTTCACCGTCACGTTTCTTCAGACGGCCGAATTCAGCTGCCAGTAGCGGACAATACTCATGTAAAAGAGGATAAAGAACGATGTTACTCAATCTCTTTTGGGATGCGCCATGTGCTTAACTTCTGCAGGATGTCGTGGAGGCGATTTGAATACGTGTTTGGTAATACAATAAATCCAGGACAAGTCTGGTAGACATTCACAGACCCCCGAGGGATGGAAAGCTTGCTTGTCCTGGGCGGGAATTCCGAACCTCGAACCTGGTGTAGGGTGAACACGACAGCCGGTACCGCTTCCGACTGCGCCACACGTGCCCTGATATGAACATACTTACTTACTTCGATACCTTGATGGTCCTTTTGTCGGCTGGAGGTCTTCTCAGCGGAAACCACAACTCTTCTAGACTGCTCGATCTCTGGCAGCTTGCATCCAGTGAGGCAGACTCCCCTCTCTGAAAGATCTGGAGAATGAGTCTGCTCATCGCGTTGGCGGTCGTCCCAGTGGTCTCTTATGGTCTCTCGGGAGCCATTCCGTGACACGGAGACTCCATCTATCGTCCTTTCGTCGAAGCAGGTGTCCGGCCCAGCGATATTTGGAGTTCTTCATGTACTGCAGCGGGTCTGCTAATTGCGACTTCTCCCGTAGCTCCGAGCTTCGTCGGCCTTCTTGCCATTGCTGACGAAGGCTTGTCCTCAGAATACATCTCTCCAGTGCACGATGCGTAGTTTGCATTGCTCTAGCGATTGTCTTGTTGTCGGGCCAGGTTTCCGTCGCATAACACATCGCAGGCAGTACAGAGGCGTTGAATATCGAGGCCGTGAAGCCGGGATCCTTGACCTGATCGGTGACTTCGCGAATCGAACTGAAGGCTGCCCATGCTGCGCGTCTCCTGCGGGCGATTTCAGGAGCGAGGTCGTTATCCACGTTCAGCTCTCTTCACAGATAGACGTCGGAGTCGACCTGTTGTAGAGCGACTCCATTTAACCTTACGACTCCCGTGTCACACCACTGGCTGACACGGGACTCGTAAGGTGAGCATAATGACATTGAAGTTGTGAACATATTGACATTGAAATTCGAAGGAGATACAAAACACCAACTGACTAGGAGAAGGAACCGCAGAATATCCTGTATTTGTATTCCGTATTTATTACATGGAATTCCATGCTACAACACTGTTTCATAACAATCACCAGAGAACATGACGTAACAGAGAGGAAATGATATTGGAACAATAATGAGCATCAGAGGGAACCAGGTGCAGTTTTGGAATTCGGTTTCCAGATACTTATCCAACATGCTTTTGAATGCGTGAAGTTTAGATGGTACAGTTTGTGTTTTGCCAAATTTAGACTGCTCTGTTGACAAAAAAAATTCTAATATTCTTGCGATTTCTTGGAACCACAAATTTTGTCAAAAGCTCCCTAGTGGCACAGGCTCTGACCTCCAGGAAATCACTAAACTTGAGCCCAGTAAGACCACTGATTAGTTTGTAGAACATAACCATGTCAGCTTTACGTCTCCTCCATTGGAGAGATTTTAATCCAAAATTCAAATTTTCTGAACTCACTTCTAGGAATAGCCTCATAAAGCTATCCCAAGACACGAATCAAGACTTTACGCGTAAAGCTGTTTTGTACGCTTTCGAGTTTTAAAATCTTTGTACTTCTTTTGTACGGATTGAATATTTCTATTCAGCCTACAAAATTACTTCAAAAGAAAGTGCGTACAAAGAAAAACGTTTGAAGCCATTGAACTGATAAGCTTAGCACAGCAAAGTCATTTAATACTATGAATTTCCCCTTTTTGGTGAACACTGAGCAGTTAAATTCCAAAAGGCTGTATGTTATTCAGACTATGTATACGTGTCTGATGCACATCTGAACTCTCAGGATCCATCCCCCCCCCCCCCCCTGCATCCAACACTCATTCACGTCAGTCACCGTTGACGTTGTTCAATGAGCGCGGCTCATTCGTTAAATAAAAACAGGTGCAGTCTTTGTGGAGCCTGCAGAAGAAACGTAAGTCGACATCGATATGTCCGAGTTAAACAAACGCCGCCGTGCGTATGTTTGGTCTTTGCTTCGTCAGGTGATAATGATGGATAATGCGGAGCAGAGAACAGCCAACGTGCATTAGATAGGTATCGATCTTTCAGTGATTTTTTTAGATCAGCTATTTTCTCCGAAAGAAGTCGTGCAGCAGAAAAAACGACACTTTTCAAAATCCAAAAATTTCCTCACAAACCGCCAATGGTCGCGTGTGTAGTTGTAAGATCGCCTGGACTCCGCCCTTCTCTGTTTAGCCACGCCCTCTTACAACATCGAGTGTCAATAAGAGGCCAGTGACGTTGTCCCTTCACACCTTTTCTTCACATCATCCTGTTCTAGGCCTGTTCATACTTCGCTACAAGAGCAACTCGTCGCCCATGTAGAACATACATATCGATTAAAACCGAGCGTGCGCCGCCGAAAAGTGTTCATACTCGAGCGCCAAACCATGTCGCTCCAGTCACTCTTGTCGCTCTCGTCGCTTCAGTCGCTGCTGTCGCCTGCTCATACTTCCGCGCGCTGCGCACGCCGCGCACGCCACGCGCGTTGCGCGCTCGTCGCTCCCATCGCCAGTGCAAAACATGCGAATCGATTAAAGCCGAGCGCGAGCAGCTGAAAAGTGTTCATACTTGAGCGCCCGCGCTATCGCTCCAGTCGCTTTTGTCGCTCTGGTCGCTCCAGTTGCAGCTGTCGCCTGTTCATACTTCCGCGCGCTGCACTCTCGTCGCTCTTGTCGCTGCTGTGGCAAGGTATGAATAGACACCAAGGAATAAAGCCGCCAAGTTAAGGCATGCCCAGACGGGTATAGACGAAGGACGAAGAAATCACAAAATGTTCTAAAAATGTGTTTGTTTCGAGGAAGATTAAAACACGGAATAAGAAGTTTCCAATAAGAAAGACAGTTTCCGTCAAAAGCGAGCAGCGCTGCAACGCGCCGAAACTGTGCACGCCTCTCGACCAATCACGGGACGCTGCTAAAGGGACAGACATTGGGCAAGGGAAGGAACTCCGGAAAAGGTGAACTTTTTCCACACAATGACATTACAACATAAAACAGCAGACTCGCTAATAACCTGATCGAAAACCCTTGGAGTCAGTGCCAATGCAGTCCAGCTCCATCGCCCTATCTCTCCCTTGATAGGTCAGTGTAACTTATTAATGAATGAGGCATCAGCCAATCACAGAACGCCGCGGCCGCGCCGCCGCGTTGTTCACTCTCCGCGGAAAGTACCGATTACAGCTATGTATACCTTGCCAGATATGGATCTTTCCAAAGACGCATACGTGCACTACAGTGTTTGTAGGCGAACCGCAGCAGTCAAACATAGGTAGACTGGATTTCGTGGCCAACGATGAAGGAATTTGCATCTTTAGTCTGCTAGCGTACAAATTGGCTTGATTCTAAAGTAAAGTGAGCTTGGCAGTCACCCTTCAATATTTACACCAAATATAGCAAATGGCGGCCGGATAGAATAATTTTCAGAAGACTATATGAGTGCAGCTGAACACGTCGGGAAGCGGTTTTTAATAAATGCTGTGCTCAGTTTTTGGTCTAAATCGGGGACCGGGATACGACTTGACAGAACCGCAGTGAGAATAGAACTCATTTGAAGGATGATGAGCTCGGCTCGTCCGCGACGTCGTCTTTCGCGAACTCTCCTGACGTATAAATACATTGGACAAACATACCCATGAAGGCCTGAGAAGGAGCACAGGGACAAACTTTATCGCTCTGATGAACCCGAATATCCGAAAGTAGCACATGAATCTCACCCAATAGCTCTTCCAGTTTTCCGCTTCATGATGAAGACGTCGGCTGACACCAATGCGTTCGGAGCAGCTGTAAAGGAAAAACTGAATCTAAGCTGAAACACCAAACCCAGTACTAACATCTGGCTGCATCTAGAGCCAGTCTCAGCCAAAAAGACTTTGTACACTACGAGTCAACGTCATCAGAACAGGAGACAACGGGTCGAAGAAGTCAGCGTTGAGGTGGATCCTGAAGTCGTCACGGAATGGCGATGGAGATTTCCTAGATAGACTGACGTTTCTCATGAAGAAGACATCACCGTCGTTACTGGATACTGCGGCCCAAAAAGCGAATGAAGACATAACATGCTAGTAGTCGTACTTCATATGGAGTCAGCGCACCTGCTTCAAGGCGTTGAAGACGTTCCGGAGGTTATAAAACATCCTCAACCTGGCCATCCGAACACTTAGAACTCGACGAAAGCTCTGAACATACTCTGAGCAGGACACATTCCATGCGTTCCGTTGTTGTGTTCAGAATTCTATTCAGCTCTCAAGTATGGTCGATGGATCGTTCGAACATGTCGTCCCGTAAATGTACTTCGTATACGATTCCATCACCATTCCGAATCTGAATTGCCGAAAAAGAATTCGTGATTAGTTTGTACGTTGCGCTCTTTGACGCCAACGCTCGACGAGAAGATGATGTCCGTACAAGGCGATGGAATCCCTAGTTAATTCCTCTGTATTTGCCGAACGCGTGTATCAAAGACCAGTCGTCACAATGTGCATGAGACATGCATGCAGGAGAACGACGTCGTTGTCGACATGGCATGTGGCCCGTGTTCGTGGACAGAGAGACCGGTGAGAAGTTCGGCGAATGACAACCGCTAGAAGAAAGGAAGGTTAAACTGAGACGTTGTGCAAAGCCCCTTGGAAGTAGGGTGAAGGAGAGTTGGTGCTAGTCAATATCGTGGCCTACATGGGGACGCGTGGGCGCGCCAGCCAGTCACAACCGCTCGCAACACCGACCGCAACACCCGTCAGCCAATCAGGACATTGACCCCCATATGCTCACTTTGGATGCCACGTCCCTAACTCAGTATGTTCGAGGATATTGCAAAAATTAAACCTACTGTTCTACTGCTTGAAGGATGAAGATCCTTGTGGTGGTGATCATTTTCACCCTGATCTCCCCGAAAAGCATGGAGATGAATTCGTGATCCGTTCAATTTCGCCCCAACGCTAAAAATCCTTCCCTTAAAACGGGATCTGTAGACTAGCAGCACACGGACGTGATAGCCATACACACCAATTGATTAAATGCTGATTTGTTTACCGAGAAAGAGTGCAGTCAGAGTATGACAATACTTGGAATCCCATGGGAGTAGGGTGCATGGCGCGTTCTGAACCCTTCCCATTCTTCTCACTGGCTTTCCTCCTGGACGCTGAGTATCCTGTCTTGGCTTCATCGGTATTATCGGGGAAGTATCCCTGGGTGTGTGCAAAGGTTGCACGGAGCAAACCGGCCAATCATAGGCCTCAGTGGACTGTGCGAAAGACGCGCGATTTGTTGTTGTCTCCCTTGTAGCCGTAGCATAATAACTAGTACAATAGTGTAGGGTAATATTTAGTTTCTTTTCAAAGGTTGCCGAATATAGGTTCCTGCGGAAACTCTTAAAATTTTTAAAAATTATACTTTGTTTGGATTTTGTTTAATTTAGTACTATAAAGCATTATTTATTAGTAGTACTTTAGTAGGAATATTTTAGTCGCTGAGTCTCGCATCATCATACTTAATATTTGTTTTATTCATCATATCATTATCATCATATTTTTGGACATTTCGAACCCAACATACACCCGGCTACCAAGAGGGCCCATGGTGTTTTTGCTCGTAAACTGAGTGACTTGAGCCGCAAGTTGGCGTCGGTCGGTGGGACATGCGTGCTGCCGGAGTCACGTGATGCTGATGCGTTCCGACTGGCGGGAAAATTGATTGCTGTGCTTTTGTCAATAGATTTTCCGTAATCCAACGACGGGGTCTGTGCACCGCGAAAAACATTCCCCAGCAGAGCAGCCGTCTATGACGCCATAGCAACAGCAACTTTCCGAGCCACGGCGACCAGCCATTGCTGCTCTTCTTCGGAGCCCTCGCAAGGGCACCACGCTACACCAGAATCAGCTAGCTCTGGGGCCGTATTCATCAACATATTGAGTACTGTATTGGGTTGATCAGAAGGCCTTGACCTGAAACTTCGATCAAAACGACAGTTCCATAGGAGCACCTTCAACCATCGTCTTCTATAAATAACGTCGAGGCGGCACTGGAGCGATGGCGACCGTTCGAAGCATTGGGAAAGGACATCACTTCCATAAGCACCGTTAGGCCCCGTTTATACTTCGTCGCGGCGCGACGCGATGGCCACGCAATCAGGCCAAATTGATCGATCGCGTCGCACAATCAATATGGCCACTATACGTGGCGTCGCGTCGCGCCGCGACGAAGTATAAACGGGGCCTAAAGGCCTGAGTTATACTCCCGCGGGAGAATCCGCGGAAGGGCGGGAATCGCGCCGAGACTCCTCACCTGGCCAATCGCCGCGCCTCGCCACGCCCGCCTCCGCCGTGCACCATTGGTCCGCGGACGTTCCGCGGATGCTCCCGCGGGAGTATAACAGAGGCCTAAGCCGGGGCATACTTCCTGCGCTGCGATGCCATCGCGTCGCTCAGTTCGTGTCCATTCCGCCGCACGCGGTCGAATAGTCAAAAGAAACTTCGCCGCGGCCGTCGCAACAGTGGCGGTCGGCATGCGCGACGGCTTCCCGCGCTCATCGCGGGCATGGCATACTTTTTCGCGCCGCGCGCGGTGTTTAGCGTTGGTCCTGAGCAGATCGTCGCCGCTCTCCCTTGCAGAGCGATGAGCGATGCGACGAGCACTGAGAAGTTCAAATTCTTTCGCGTCCTTCTGCAAATCTCATAGCCACGATTTCATCGCGGCGACGGGAAGTATGCACGAGGCCTTAGGCCCCGTTTATACTTCGTCGCGGCGTGACGCGATGGCCACGCAAAATTGATCGATCGCGTCGCACAATCAATATGTCTACTATAAGCCCATGCACACTTCTGCGACAGCGCGGCGCGGCCATGATGAAGCATAGGGCCGCGACGGCCGCGGCGCGACACTGCGACACGTGCCGCAGGGAGGGGGCATGCACACTCTTGCGACTGTCGCGGCGGCTATCGCAGGCGACGCCGCGCTGTGTGCCGCTGGCTGGAATGGTTGAAATCATTCCTGGCGGCGGGACATGCACGGGGACGTCGGTCCCGTTGCCTAAAACGGTGCTCCAACGCGCCCGCGCCGCGACCGCCGGATTTCGCGGAGGAAGCCGTCGCCTCACTTGCCGCGCCGCGGTGTCGTAGGAGTGTGCATGGGCCTTATGCGTGGCGTGGCGTCGCGCCGTGACGAAGTATAAACGGAGGCTTAAACGAGGTTCGCTCGTTTCAAGGGAGAAGACACGGCGTCGGAGACAAACCTCGACATACGAGATTCTGATGCACACACTGAACACTTTTTCAAGAATTGGATTGTTTACTATAGAGTGCCTGTGTCCCCCTCCCTAATCGTTGATGGGTGAATTTTTATTTGTGAAAGCGTCGGTGTTTGCAAACGGACACTAACTGTCTGTGAGTTTAAGCATCCCTCAGCAACTACTTAAAAAGGCTGTACAAGAACAACTTCCTTCTCACCATTTCTGCAGCAGTGAAATATTCTGCTGGTGATCTCAAAACCACGACAGCCTTAGCTTTTTGAATAATTTAGCTTTCAGCATGCAAAGGGTTTCAGCAGGGAAACACCTAACAACAAATATTTCATTCGCTTTTAAGATGGATGCAGAAGCAGAAGGCAAGCGCTTCTTTCCTGCCGTTCATGAGCCTTTGGAAATGTTCCCAATAGTTCATGGCCAGCATCTTTCTGAACAGCTCTCTTGAGACCGAGAACCATTTCCTGGAGAGCTGACAGGATTTTTGAGGAACCACTTTTTGAGTGATATTGGACTTTTCGAGTTAATCTTAGAACAAAAACCTTCAGATTTCTTCAAGCTGTTTAACGGCCTTACGGCCGAATTTCCTGCCAAACGGTTCGAATGCAACTTTGGAGGAGAATATCGGAATGTAGTAGCCCCCTGAACTTCTCTGCATTGCATTGATTCCATTTTTAAGCGGCATCAGTTGTACATAAATGCCCGTTACTTACAATTAATGGCGCACTACAGTCATAGTCCTCCCACCTGACAAATAAGTTAAAAAATAGGTAGAATGAGTCTTGTTCGAGTTCAAAAAACTCGAACGATTTTTGACCGAGTCCCAGTATCAGACAAGTCCCATTTTCCACTGTATTCGTTCTCCAATATTCAAGAAATCTCGTTTTTTTTAATACACATCCTATTACTCACAATTTCCCGGTAATAGAAGCCTATCGAATCAATAGTCGCAAATTTTCTGATACTGATGATATGGGCGCGTGCAGCGCAGTCGGAGGAGGCGCGACTGTTGCGTGCACCCGATACCAGGTTCCTGGTTCGGATTTCCTGCCCAGGCCAATCAAGCCTTCCATCCCTCCGGGGTCGGTGAATTGGTACCAGACTTGTCTGGGAAGGGTAGAGCGCTCACTTGTCCATCGGCTGGCCACCGCAAGTCATTGTATGGCCAAATACGCATCCATGTCGCCTCCACGACATCCCGTAGAAGTAGAATGCGCTGGCGCATCCCAGAAGGATTGAGCAACGCCGTCCTTTATCCTTATCCTTATCCAAATTTTCTGAGAGTGGATTTTCCGAGAGATTATTATTCGAAACTTTTCTGAGAGAAAATGTTCATACGTGCGCGTAATCATTTCGGATAAAAAAGTTTAACTATGAACAGCGGGTCTCTCAAAGCGTCGTGCATTTTGCCTGTACGTGGCAATAGCAATGGACAGGAAATGAACCTCAAATCAATATCTGGCATGTGCTCCTTTTACGCGTCTATTAGGGGGGGGGGGAGGCAAAAGTAATGAGACTCTCCATGGCGTGTCCATATATCTCGTGTCTGGAGTCTGGTTTCGTGTTTATCGTATTTGTATGTTTGTATGCTACCTACTGAAGTCCACCTGAGAAGTGACCACCTCCGCCCTCTCCAGAAGCATGCCAAAACCCCAGTTTGTCTCATGCCGAAGCCCCAATCTGACGAGTCGACCTGTATCGCGCAAATCTCGGCCAATTCCTAACCCCGAGCAGCCTGGGCTCAATAGTCACGCAAGATGAGAAGCACGTCTTCTACCTTAACCCTGCCAAGCAGCCAGTCTGGGTAAGGCCTGCTAACCTGTTACCGACCTTCGTTCGGCGAGATGTTCATGGCGAGAAGCATCTTTGGAGCTTTTGGGTCTGCGCCCATGGACCGGTTTACCGGAAGCTGTTTCTCAAGAGCACTACGATGAACTCCAAGGCCATGGTGAACGAAATAGAAGAGATGGGCCGGCGACTCGCTCTGATTCATTCGCAGCGCTTCAAGAAGGTTCTCCTCTTCGACAACGCCGCACCCCATCGGGAACAAGTAAGCACGGATAAGCTTGGCCAGCTGGGCTACGTTCACATGCCTCACCCACCGTATTCGCTGGACATCTCTCCATGCGACTACCACTACTTCTTGAGCCTACAGGACTTCCTGGTGGGAAGGGACACAAGAACCCAGGCAGTCCTTGACAACCATACCGAGCAGTTGATCAACGCCAGGCCCAAGCAGTTCTGGAAGGATGGGATCAGGAAGTTGGCTGGGCGATGGCAGCAAGGTCACTGCCCTTAATGGCAAATACATTCCTCAGCATCGTTGAGTTGTAATTGAGTTATAAAGAGATAAAGAATTTTTTCAATTTGTCTCATTACTTTTGGCCCTCCCTAATAGCTAGTGTCTAGCTTTCTGAGAGCAGTGGGGAATTTTCTTTTCCTGCCTTGCCGGTTTATGACATGTGGCGGATCATTCAAATAAACGACTCTATCATCCTGATGAAGATAGCCGCATGATAACGCAGTAGGAGGAGGCGCTGGATGTCACGTTCACCTATGTCCGAGCTTCTTCGCTCGAATCCCATCCAGAACAACGACACCTTCCGTTCTTTCAAGAGCGCTTAGTGGAAAGGATCAAGCACTGACTGATCCATTGGGTAATCCAATGGATCAGTCAGTGATCCAACGCAAATCATTGCATAGGTCAAATATACAACCAAATTGGCTCTACGATCTTCGGGAGCGTGGTGCATCCCATATTCTCACCGAAACTCCTCAAAACTTAACGGCAAACGGAACCACGCAAGTCCTCACGTCGCGCATTCGACAGACGGGGCAGACATAATTCCAACGCCGCGCGAACACCCCTGGCGTCGCGCACGGTACGCGACGAAATTGGACGAGTTGTCCCTGTCCGATGCTTCCGACGGCTAGAAACGCTTCCTACAGGGACATGCGACACGCCTTTGCCTCATTTCCACGTTTCTTGGAGATGGCATATGAATGTAGTTTCAATAGGATGATCAGCGACAGTTTATACAGAAATCCTGATCATGTGAATGGTTTTTAGCGTCCGTATTCTACAACTCCTTCGGTCAATTTTTACCCGTGATTATGGTCATGCTACGGAAAAAGGTCACTATCACCCATTCTCAGATCAATTGTCCTACTGCAGACTGATGCCTACCACATTCTGTGGGATCTTAAGTTCCTTGCTATAAATGTGGTCTGGGAGCTTAAACACTGAGAACATTTCGTGCTTCGCGGCTAACCATGCGTCACCGAGCGCACGTCCGCGTTTCAGCGCTGCGACGTCGCGTTGGAGTTAGGTCCTGGAGCCTTCGACAGAAGACGCCGGTTACGGCACGTCTGTAGTCCGGGCAAGGTCTAAGGTTCGGATCAAACAATCCTTGCATTCCTCTATGAACATGCTCTTTATCGGACTTGTCTGAGCAGGAACGTACAAGGGCTTTTCTATCAGTTGCTCGCTGTACCACCACTATTAGCGAGTAATATGTAGACGTGGAAGTTGGTCAGGAAGTGGAAGCTCTACCTATTTTCAGGCTTCAGAGTGAACATAAAAGGAGAGTATATTCGGGAATCGAACTCTCGATATGAACATGATCAATATCCATCGATAGCGATCGATACTTTAAAAACGAATTTCAGATTCGTGTTCAGCGACCCTCGAATGTCCCAGGACCGAAGTTCCCAGGCAGGGAGAAGACGTCTGGGTAATTTTCGCTGTTTTCGTGTCGTAATTCCCCCCCCCCATTTTCCAACCGATTTTCCCCCCGCTAATTTCCTCGGCGCCGCCGATCGATAGGATGACTCATCGCTTTGCGCGTTATTACAGAGTATGATGATTCTCATGTTCTTGCTCGTGCCTGGAGGTATTAGGTTGGCAACTAATTTCGTGGACTCTCAAGCGCCTTCAACAAAAGTGTTCATAAACAAATAACAAATAACAGTTTTCAACCAAAGTAAGATCTGTTGGAACGCGGGACTGCTTCCCATTTATCAGCTACCTAGCCCATCCCACAGCTGTAGAATTCTTGTGCTTTTGAAGCCAAGAATCTTTGGAGGTGCATTTTGACCCGGTCCACATTATTAAATCGTCTTCCAACCAAGAAGTGATATAGCGAGCTATGAAGGTGCTAGTCATTTGGCGTACAGCCTGTGCTGTAAGGTGGGTGAGTTAGACGCTCCCAGCTAAGGTCTTCGATTGTTTGAAGCTCCCGATTCGTGACGCGTGATCTGGCGTTATCTTGCTGATAGATAATTCCGCTCCTGAAAATCTGTCTGAACCGATTCTAGCGAAGTTCAGCCTGCGCGCTTCCAGGTTGAGAAGAGTAGATTACAGCATTAATGCCGGAACCGTTCTTGACGAGCTCCCAGAAGTTAATACCTTCTTGACACCACTAAACGGAGAGAACGTAGCTAACCGGACGCCTCAAAAAATAGAAGACCTTGACTGGGAGCGTCAAACTCATCCACCTTACAGCCCAGACCTTGTGCCGAGTGACTACCACATTTTTAGTTCGGTGCAGCACTTCTTGGTTGGAAGACGATTTAATAATATGGACCGGGTCAAAATGCACCTCCAAAGATTCTTGGCCTTAAAAGCACAATAATTCTGTGGCCGTGGGATAGACCAGCTACCTGATATATGGGAAGCACTTCTGCGCTCCGAGGGATCTTATTTTGATTAAAGGTTGTCATATGTTATTTGTTAATAAATACTTTTGCTGAAGATTCTTGAGAGTCCACGAAATTAGTTGCCAACCTAATATTACGCAAGCCCATAAAGGAATCTTGGCACTACAATTTTAAACCCTTGCCCAAAGTAACAGATCGAATTGCTCGAAAGTTTTCGGAAAAATTAGACGCGTAAGTTGTTTATGAGATGCGTAGAGTGGGTTATCACAATATTCCTAACGGCTCAGAACCGGCTAAAATTCTTGACATACACAATCTGTACAAAGGAAGAAATAAGACAGACCTAGTCATGCTCTTCGGAATCCTCAGAAAAAAGTTTTCTCTAGATTCTGTAAAGTTTTTTTTTGGAGTACAACTTATAAGAAGCAGAGCAGATAGACTAGTTTGTATGTTACGGTTACGAGGCGGCAGATTAGACCTAGCTTCCTCACTTACCTGAGCCTAGGGAATAAAACACCTTGACTGTCTTTTTTTCCTTTTTTAGGTCTTCTTACATTTTTTACAGTAAAAAATTGGTCTTACATAATATATGTGTAGGATAGGATAGTAGGATATGGTAAGGTAGATTCCTCAAAACAGCTCCTATGAAGCCTGTCCATCCATCGCATTGACGTAATTTATGCTACTCCGTAATGCTGGTTCTGTGACGAGAATAGGCAGACCGACAGACATATCCTCGCTTATTAACGACCGATCAATATCGGTCGATCGGTCAATAGTGTTCACTGTCCGAGGGGAATGATACTCGGCCGATTCTCCCTACCACTACGCCGCCATGCCCAAGGTGCCAGGTCCATGGGCTTTGGTTCCCCCTGGTTACGACGGACAACGTGAAACACGGATTAACTGAATTATAGATGGTGGGATAACGAGAACTTGAACACAAAGCGGATTTGTGGGTGGGGGGGGGGGGGGGGAGGGAGGCGAAAAGCACATCAGTGGTGTCATGAGAATACAAAAAATCCAAAAACACCATCCTACCCAGCGATGAAGTCCACACGAATTAATAACATTGAAATTTAACTGCGTAGCCCTTAGCCCTAGTTTACACTTGCGCCGCCACGCGGCGCGGCACGACGCCACGCCATAGGTATCGATTATTCGCGCCGCTGGTCGATATCTATTCTGAAAATGGTGCCGTGACGCGCAGCGGCGCAAGTATAAAGTAGGGCTAACGGGAACACAGAATGTCGTGAAACATCGGCAGATCTTTATGTAAATAGGTCCTATCAACCAATCCTCTCCCACCTTCTCACCACTCTACCTCCCATCCTACCACTCCCATTAACTTTAAGAATAAAAAATAAACTATAATATTAAATAATAAATAACTATAATAAACTTTAAGAAATCAGAAAGCAATAGCAAAGCAACTTTCAAGGCCACTAGAGGAACCATACATAGGTCCCGTTCCATTACCCAGACCACCTGCTGTGAATACCCACTAGGGTCTACATCTATGAATATATATAATAGTATAATAGCATAATGGTATAGACCTAATAGGAATGAATGATAAGGCTTAGCATACTTATGTGAACACCGTAAGATAAGTATCATTCAGTAATATCCACAGACATAACTTAGGGGTGCCGCAAGTAGGAAATAGAGATGGCGCTCAAGTAGTCCAGTCTAGGCGCGGTGCCTCCTTTCAAGACCAGAGGTAGTTGGCCCCATTGGCCAACTATCGGAAATATTTGTAGCTCCGCTTCTGCATATTGTTTATATAACGTGCTGTGATGTGATATTCGATGATAGTGCGATCTATTGGTTCCCCACTACTGGTCCTCCCCTAGTGAAACGGCCCCCCATTACTGGTACTGGTCCCCCTCAATGATCCACCCTTAGCGGACAACGTCTTCGGCACACCCTCTGAATCCCGAAACACGTTGAGCGACGTCTTTAGCACGTCTTCTGAGTCCCAGGCACGTCATGCGACGTATTCCGCACGCCTTCTGAATCCCCTGGCATGTAGAAGACGTCTGGGTATTTTCCGCTATTTTCGCGACCTGTAATTTGATCAATATCGACTGACGGCGATCGATACTTCAAAAACAAACTTCATGTTCGTATTGAGCGACCTCGACTACTCGACATCCACAAAAAATCGATAGTTTAATCAATATCGATTAAAAGCGATCGATTCTTTAAAAACAAACCCCAGATTCGTGTTCAGCGACCGCGATTGCCCCAGGGCTTGAAGTTTCCGGGCAAGTAAAAGACGTCTGGGTAGTTTCCGCTATTTTCCCGCACCGCAATTTGATCAATATCGATTAATGGCGATCGACACTTCAGAAACAAACTTCAGATTCGTCTTCAGTGACCTCGTCTACCCCCCAGGACTAAAGTTTCGTACCGCCTGGACGACATCCACAAAAATCGATAGTTTAATCAATATCGATTGATGGCGATCGATACTTCAAAAACGAACTTCATATTTGTGTTTAGCGACCTCAACTACCCCAGGGGCAACGCTTCGGACCGCCTGGACGACATCCACAAAAAATTGATAGTTTGATCAATATCGATTGATGGTGATCGACACTTCAAAAATGAACTTCATATTCGCGTTCAGGGACCTCGACTGCATCAGGGCTGAAGTTCCCAGGCAGGTAGAAGACGTCTGGGTATTTTTCGCTATTTTCGTGCCGTAATTTTTCAACTATTTCCCCCCTATTTTATGGCTAATTTCTGCGGCGGCGCCGATCGATAGTATGACTCATCGCTTAGCGCGTTATTATAGAGTATGATAAATCACTTATTACAATTGGCTACAGGCTACGCACCCGTTGGTCAACCACCAAACCACCTCCCCCAAACCCGTGTTGCGCCTTTCTAAGATTTCTGTGTTTCAGTTAAATTTGTGCTAATAAATTCTAGAATTTGATCTGTTTGTACTCCATTCTTTGAAATTCTGGCGTGAATCACGCCACGCAATCAAAGAATTTAATAAAATCAGATTTGGATTTGCAATTAAGAGCCTGGAAGTCCGTCCCAGGCAGGATATGTCCCATCAAAAAATCCTGGAGTAAGTTCAGGACCTTCTCTGGTCAGCATCCTTGCCGTAGGACCAGTAGACACTGGATCTGAAGCCCATTCGGAAAATTGAAAATCGTCATTTCCTTCAAGCTCACATAGGAAGAATGTGCGAATAATGGTGTCATTGAAAAATCCCCGATCTGGGAATGATTCAGATAAGAGTAGCTTTAACAATAAGGATTTCCGGTAGATCAGAACGACTGATTTATCTTCGAATCTCACATTGGACATCCGGATCGAATATGACATAGGATTTCCGGTCAAAATCAGCTGCCTGAATTATCCAAAAACCCGATCTGGTTATCGTCGTCGTCGACAGTCCTAACGTGTACAGGTCGCCAAATCCGTTACAGGTTACGGAGACGAACACACTGTTGTTGAGTGCTCTCCTCCTGCTAACGAGAGGCCTATGTATATCGGCTCCTTTCTCCTTTTTCTCTCCTCCTCTTCCACACCTTAGCTGCTGCTAGGCTAGCTCTTACCATTTTGCCATTTTATACGATTTTCACGTCGACACTTTTCAAATCAAATTGGACACTCTTCTAACATATCTCTAGGACTTTTGAAATCGAAGCGAACTCTCTCAAATCGACGTGCACTTCAGGCAGGTTACACCACAGACTCAACAAGATCGTTAGAATAATTTTTTGTTCAAGGAAAATTTAGTAGAACTCTCGTTGAAATTGTTTGCTTCGGCAGCCCCAAGATGTGTGATAATTTTTTTTGAAAAATAAAAAATTAAAATTTGTCTTAAACTACAGCAAAGAAGCAAGCATATAGTGCATTAAAAGATCAGATCGCGTCATGCACTTAAAATGTTCGACGCAACTTTTATTCGATTGATAGTGTAAAGCAACTTATACGAACCATTGAAGTAAAGATATGTGTGTTCTTTACAGTTTTGTTGTGTCGTTAAACATGTCAAAAACGTTGTATACAGAAATTCTGCTATCACTCGAATAAAAATCGCAACGTCTTGGACCTAAAAAACGGCCGCCTTCCTCCTCTTCGCAGCAGGCTTTAAATCATTATTTTTCCTCAAACAATAAAATTTTTGCAAATTTTCAAACAACGTGCTCACTTATTGTGTAGGTGAGATAAAACTTTGGAGAAAGTTACACCAACATTTTCCTTGAGCAAAAAATAGTTCGAGTCTTGTCTGGAAAGCCTCTTATTTAATGTAGAAGTAGCTCACTTCAATTTGGAAGAGTTCGTTTTGATTTCAAGTCTTAGGCTAGCTTAGAAGAGTGTCTATTTTGATTCTAAGTGCCCAACCTGATTTAAAAATTCTTCTAGGATTTCTCCAGTTCGACGTAAAAATGGTGGATCATAGCTAGCAAAGGAATAAACTTTTTTTGGCTCATGTACGGTAGATGGACCCACGTTCTCGACATACACAGGGCAATATTCCGCTAAGTACTTCTTGAGAAGTGTCGCGAAGCTAGTATGAACGGAGTATGAAATTCCGCACACTTTTCCTTTGCACTTAATGGTTCCGAAATTTTTCCTATTTTTCAAAAGTTGTAGTGTGTACACTTATTGTATATACTATTAGATTTACATTTAATACTGTGCATGGTTACCGCATCACTTGGAGCAAGAAAGGTACTCTTCCACTATAGTTGTGCTCTCGAAAAAATTTCGAAAAAATGGTTTCGAATACCCGCAGTTTTCGAGCATTCGAATTTCGAATATATTCGAAAAACGCGACTTTTTGAACATTCGAATTCGAATACATTCGAAAAACGGGATTTTTTGAACATTGGAATTCGAATACATTCGAAAAATGCGATTTTCTGAACACTCGAATGCGAATACATTCGAAAAACGGGAATTTTCGAACATTCGAATTCGAATACATTCGAAAAACGGGATTTTTTGAACATTCGAATTCGAATACTGAAACTCGAATGAGAATCATTCGAATACCTTACTCGAATAGGTCATTCGAGCACAACTATATCTTTCACTATGTATTCCTTATTCCTTCTGCTCGTTCTCCTCTTCGTCAAAAAGCCATAGAACCCCGTTCGTCTGGGACGTCAAGTCCTATCCGCCTCCACCATCCTCTTTGCTGGTGAAAATCACTCCTATATGAATCTCTCCAAGATCTGGGCTGTTCAAAAATCACACTGTTCACACAATCCTTTCAACCAGGGTTGGAAGAAACTAAAGATCCGAGTTATCCGAGACGGCGTCGGACCCAATGTCTATTCCGCGGTGCGGCTCTTCGGCAGCACGCGAGCCATGGCTGCTGCCAGCCGGCCGGGCGAGCACGAAGCACGAGCTTGGCGCGATCTTCCAGCCGCCACAAAAATAGACGGGGCCGCAGCCGTGACGCACGTCAGACCCACGTGCTGCAGCTACTGCTGCGGGGTTTCGCCACACACACAAATATTGACTGGCAACCACCTGCCTCGTCAGGCTCGGCCACCGGGAGCGGGCGCCGGCTCGGGGCGACGGCGGCGGAGGCGCCGGACGACGCCGCGGTGTTCCAACAGGCGAGTCACGAGGCTTCGAGAGAGAGAGAGGGGGAGAGCGAGCTTCTCGGGCTTTGAGCATCCTTGTCGTACCCACGCCATTCGTGCCGCCGACGAGCTAGGGAACCCTGTGGCCTCTTGAGGGAATGGGTTGACTACGATCAGAACGGTAGAAGACGATTAGCTCTTGAGCTTCAGAATCCAGATGAGAAGAAAACCTTCTAAAAGCACATTTGCAGCAAAAGCTTAAACATCATCTGATTCATCTGCAGAGTTTGTAGTAATGCATAGGTCTAAGAGAAGAAAAAGAGCGCTAATTCTTGGAGAACTTCAGACCGAACCCCGAAACGACGCCACTTTGGCACCTGTAAAACTTCTATCTTCTGCTGAAATGACCAACCTTTTAGAGTAAATTGATAGGACACCAAAATAGAAGCCTCTACCCTCCAGAGATTTCTCATCAAGAAAAAGTAGGTTCAATACGGGATGAACTCAATGCCTCCGGGAGGTCATTACGGGATGAACTCAACGCCTCTGAGAGGTGGTGGGTTGACCAATCAGCTTATCCCGGTAAATACCGTAATATTATATACCTATTTTTGCATTCTCCTTCAGAACTTCAGGACTATTCTTGAGCGCACATACCACAGAAACAACGGAAAACCTAACCAACGGGGCATTTAGATATTCAAGTAAATTTTCCTTTCAGATTGTTCGTACACAGTGAGACGTCCCGAGCGCGTACAAGGAACTGCGAGATGTGGCCCATCTATGTACCTTACGTGTGTCAAAATTGCCCACACCTGCACAGTTCTTTACGTTGTGGCACAAACCCCAAGTTTATCGCTTCATGGGTTACAGGTCAGTATCCCCACAACTACCTAAGAAGAACGGAGACTTCTCATCAGAAATAGTAACGCGGAATAAAAGAACAAGCTCAAGCTGACAAGACTAGAACTCTACAGAAAAAACTGGAGGGTAACTATCCTCTTCGGATTACCTTGAAACCTGGACTTCAGTCATGGGTAGTTGTCGTGGCTTCTCATCGGAGAACCTCACCGTAGACTTCAGAAGCCAATCTCTTTAATCGCAGCGCTGCCTAATTGCAAAGAACCAGCGAAAAGACCTAACAGCTCAGACCTCCATGGAAGGAAGACCTTTCTGTATGTGGCTTACTGGAGAAAAGTGCCTAATGTACTGCTTTCTTTAAGGGCCTGTTCATACTTCGCGACAAGAGCGTCAAGAGCGACTGGGGCGACTGGGGCGACGGATGTAGTGTCGTGTACGTAAATAATTGCGTACTCCACACTCCGTCCGCGACGAATGTAGTGTGAAATGCGTAGTTATTTACGTACACCACACTACATCCCCAGTCGCTCTTGTCGCTCTTGTCGCTCTTGTCGCGAAGTATGAACAGGCCCTAATACGCCGAATGCTCAATTCTAGACGAAGGTGTGATCACTTGAAAACGGATGCGCCTTTTCGCCGACAAGAGGCGAGAAACTCAGACACAACAGACAGAATGATATGTTATATATTTATTACGGAGAAAAGAAGGAAACAATGATCGATACAACGTGGATCACCGATAAATTACCGCATTCTCATCAACAACTCGTGACTTACTCGTACGCGCTGCTCCCATTTTGAGGGGTACATGAAAAAACGTGTGGCGTGCTGAGCTGCTGGACAGCTCGTGGAACCGTTTTCTCATTGAACAACATCCGAACGAACGTACATGCGTAGTGAATCGTCATATGGATAGAAATGGCCGGCGTCGGACGGACGGACAGCGCCAGACGACGGTGGTGACCTCACAGCGTAAGTAACCTCTAGCAGACACCCACCACTGGATGTCGAACCACCGTCGCCTCGGTCAGAGCCGAGCCGTTCGACACCGATGACTTCGGAGTCAACGAATGTCTGTGCGTCTGAATATGAGCAAAAGCAGTATAACAATGACCCGAACGAATGTCATCCCTCAATCGAAATCTCTGAGGTTAATCGACACACAAAACATAACTATGTACAGTATAGCTGGTGGCGTAGGCTTCAGAATTTCACATGGAAAGCTACACTACAGCCAGAAGTAAGCCCTTGATCGTCGTCAGAACGACAGACCAAGCATACGCCTCGACGATGATGCTGATTCCAGAAGAGCACTGTGAGAGAGAATGATATAAAAAGATGAAAACATGCATGGAGAAAAGTAGGAGTATGAAAGAGAATCACCAAGCTAACGAAGAAGAAAAACGGGAGCCAACCGCACTACGTACGTACATTATTCACAAGATATATAATATATATGTATAGTATTTATATATGTATATAGCTCGTGATAAAGCTGTTTAAACAGAAACACGACCGTGAGAAGACGTAATCACAGCGACTGGAATAGAGCAAACCTGAAACATTAATTCTAAACTTTCGCTCTGAATCGATATTGCTATAGGAAAAATAGAGAAAAAGTAAAAAAAAACTAAAATGAATAGAACAAAATCTGCGCAAAACTCCGTATCGTTATGCGTCACAGAATAGGCGCGCGGCGCGGTCGGCAGCGCGCTATTGTAGATCACAAAGCTGGAACGCGGCGCGACTGGAAGTATCGTGCGGCACTCGCCAATAGATGGGCTAAGCTTGTTTCATTTCATGTTAGCAGTGGTGTTTTATGAAGAATTGATCAGAAGACAACGGCAATTAGTTTAAAAGGCGAAATGCTAACTTATTCTGAACCCACAGTTATAGAACCAGATCGAAAGGGAATTATTGTTCCTTACACTCCTTACGGTCTTCTAAATCTATTTTTCGCGATTATAGAACTCTACGTCAACCTATTTGAGCTAAGTGCCAAATTCGGCATTTTCCTAGTTGGGAGGACCGGTCAGCACACGTGTGTGTTTGCAAACCGCTAGATTCTACACACATCGAAACGCATACAACTCCCATAACTGCCCATAAAGTCGCTGCAGCAGCAGCTATAATTGCAAAATGGTTGTAAGCCTTAAAGAAAACGACTAAAATTAGCATTTTCCGATTATAAAAGCGACTGGGTTTGATTAGACGTTTGATGTCGTCATCGCATTGCAAGCGAGGACCATTCGAAGAAAATTCTAAAAATGGAACCCAACTGCCAATTCCAGAAGATTCCCAACACGACTAGAACCAATCTCAGAACGAAATGCTGAGTGCAAGATCCACAGATCTTGTAGACTTCGCTTTTTACAGTATTAAAATTGAAATATAGAAGAAGCATGGATACGAGAAAAAATCCTTGTTTACCTATCTGCCCGTAATACATAGAGGTAAACAAAACCACTTAACACACAGAACTGCTTCCTCCCAGCCTTCCACTAACTATCTCGAAATGTTGCTCTCGACAGGATGACCATCATAAACAGTAAGTGCGCATAGAGCAGAAAAAAAAGTAGTAAAAACCCAGTTCTCCCATGTGAAATGAAAAGACCGCGCTTACAATGAACGTGCACCAGTGGTAGATCAAAGAACGACCGCGCGTTTGCGTACGCGCTGCGCAGTGTAATTTCGCGTGGGTCACAAAGTTCAAAATCGCTTGCAAAAAATGATTCATTCATCAAAAAATCACTGTAAAACTCACATTGATTGGAACGTGAAGTGCACGAAGAAGAACTCGTCGATCAGTGTGAATGCGGAGCAAGGCGCGAAACTGTAAATGATCAGCGTGAGATGCGTCAGCGAGAGCGGAACAAAGCCAGCATAACAACACTGCGCCACACCTATACATGCACCTGTACGCCTTTACACAAACCTACAACGACAAACGGCACAAAACGTCGACGTCACGAACGCGTGATCGACGTGTTCGTTGCTACATGGATGACACACACACACAAACATGGGGTGGGGTGGGGTGGCGTGGGGTTCGCTGAACTGTCCCAGTAGCTGAGAGCGGGAAGGGGAGAGAATGGAGACCGACTGCGTCAGCCGCCGATGGGTCGGAAAGCGTGACAAGCGCGACAGGACGAGCTAAACAGGACACACGGGAGAGCGGAGAAACACTGACGCGACACGTCCCATCACTCGTTCAGCTTAGCAGCTGGACGGAGGAAGACGAACTTCAGGAGCACACGTATGGGAGGCACCGCATCGTGGAACCAATGGAATCCCTCAACCAGTCTGGTTAACGGTACTGCCGCCTTTTCACGAATAATCGTACGAATTTCTAACGAAGAATAGCCCGCTGCATGTGCTGTATCGCTACCGTGACGAAAAAGGAAGCCGCTTCCGGCAGCAATTCTGTCGGAATGACTCATGCCGTGGGCGTACACGATAACCAGTGGGCAAGGGCATTGCCGCTACTACTCCACCACTTAATTCATTTCACTCAGTGAGGAGAGCAAGCAAAGCGTCATCATACGATGGCACAGACATACAGGTGAAAACTTTGGAAATTTTTGAAAAAAAAACTGCATGAAATAGCGGAAGTAGCGCAAAAATTGAAAAGTAGAACATCAGACGAAAAACAAGCGAACTCTACAAGGAACTCATGTACCTCTACGGTTACAACGCAACCGGTCTAAAATAGCGTGCCTGTGTAGATCACATAAACCAGGGTGATATCCCGCAGCGCTGGGTGAAAAATCGAAATGAAATGAAAACTAGGGTTTTTGGGCTCACCGATACACCTACAACCGAGAAAAAAAAACCGTCCAAGTTGTCCGGTGCGCAACGCCCACAGCCGCTCGTTTCAAACCTGATTTTTATTAGCCATGTAGCGCCCTTACTATAGGCTTAGAGTCAGGGATGAGAAACATTCACTAGCTGCAGCGACTGATTAGGGATAGGCAACTGCGTGGTTCCGTAGCGATTTCTCCCTGAATTTCACTTCGAAACTACGGTGGACCACTCGAACGGGTTTTTTTTCGGTTGTAAGTTTATCCAACACTGGCTTTTGGTACTTACCGTGTTCTTGGCCACATGGGTGCACCCTCCATTCAAATCTTTGACCTACTCCGCTCTCCTATCATTGGCGCCTTGACATTAATGCTGCTGGAACACTGAGACGTGACGCAACGTGGTCGGGAAAAAGCCCGATAAGTACCTCTCAACAACCTTTTGAAGTCGGGGGGGGGGGGGGGGGGCGGTTGCATGATTAACCATGCTTCAACCAAAAAGGGGGCAACAGAATCTCCAAGCAATCGGCAGAACGTTCAACGTGACATGCCAGTAGTCAGCAGGAGAATAAATAAATTTGGGCGTTTCCATCTCTCCTATTTGTTACGATTGCACCCCTTAACTAGGACATACATTATTTCAAGGCTAGTAAGCACCTGCAACGAACTACACTTGACAAAACAACTAAAATGGCCAGAAACAGTGTGAAAATGTGAGATCTGCCCTTAAAACGAAAGCCTGGATAATCCCAGTCGGGAGGGGGCAACAGTTAAGCGCCGGTTTCCCCCCTGAATTTAAATGAAAGCCCTCGCATATGGGACAGCGGCTGAAGTCCTCGTAGAAACTCAAACAAAGGATTGGAACTTCATTGCCCCTCCGATTAGGATAGATCCGAAACAGACAGACACGCTTTCTTAATACTAAAAAAATACGCCCCACGTCCACCATAGCTTAAAAATGACCATTAATTTGTGAAATGGGCGGGAAACTCGCCCAGCAAATCAAATCCAGAGCTTACAATAGAAGAACAACGCTGGATCACTAAAGAAGCAGAAAATTGAAGGAGTACAGCAGCATGCAGTGGTGATAGTAGAGCAATAGAGATGAAAAGGAGAAAAGAGAATGGGAAGGAATAGAACTCTCAGCCAAGACGGACCTCAAATGATAACAGAAGGAAAAGCATACCAGAAAAGCTCAGTTGAAGCCAAAGTATACCACTCATTACGAACCTCCTCAAACATTAATAAGAAGTTAAAAACTAAAGGTGAAAATACCAACTTAAACATAGCAATTCACAAAAACCACTCGGTGGCCGTACAGACATAGTAAACAATGATTATTTCCAAAGTATAGGGAAAGTATAGAGAGTATAGGGAAGCTAGTAGAAACCATGATGGCCGACTTCTAAAGAAAACAGGCAATCACAGGTGGCAGGATACTGATTAAAAACTGCCGAGGCGCTTTCCTAGTCGGGAGGGGGGGGGGAACTTCCCTCCTCATGCTCCACGAAAAAAGCACAAAAACAAATGCTACCAATAAAAACGCGAAACAGGTGAAATATAGGGTGTCTCCGCATCAGTAAATCACAGACTGTCACGGACTGTTGCGACTTTTCGTATCTTATCATTTCTCTTCTCAGTAAATAATAATTATTTAATTTTTTCTCAGTAAACAATTATTATTTCATAAAGATATAGATATGTATATAACCATAGGGAAGCTAGTAGCAACTGTGATGACCAACTTCTAAAGAACAAGAAACGCAGCCAGCAGGGTTCCATTCTCATTGCAGAGGTACATCGTGCCACCTTCACCCTGCACCACTTCTTCAAAAAAAAAAAAAAAAAAATGCGGGAGCCATACCACGTGGAGGGGGGGAGGGGGAGGATGGCGTCCATCGGATAGGGAACCGCGAAATGCTGCTCTCCCATAGTGGGGTAATCGCTGACTATTGAATCTGGCACCGTGTCTACCTACCCTCCCCCACTAGGACTGCTCCAGGAGTTCATATCTCAGAAAGCGGGGTGGTAGCAATGCAGCGTGATAATGATCTATCAGAATTACCACCTGGGTGACATCTTGACGGAAAGGAAGACAGAGCAACAACAAAGAGGAAGACGAGATCCTAGTTCGGAGGAGGAGACCACGAATCGCCTTACAACATGGAACAGCCATTGGGACTCTTACGCAAATTCAGGGTAGGGCTGGAAGGACAAACACCACATGGTCCCACAAACTAGGACTACACCAAAAGAAACGGTGAAAGCGAGAAGGAACAACGAAAAAGAACCGAGCTCACCTAGCTAGAGTTGCAGCTCGAGTTGTCCGAGTCCTTCTCCTTGGACTTTCGGAAGGCCGACGTTAGCCACTTCACGACGCCCTTCTTCTCTTTTTTCTCGGCCGGTGGATCGCCGCCGCCGCCTCCACCAACACCACCACGGCCCTTGCCCGCCTGGTTCTCACAGTGACCGTTTCGGGTCACGTTCTCGTCGTTGTTCGTCGTCTTCCGCGACGACTTCTTCGACGAGTTCCGTCGCGGTACATTCGAAGCCGGCTTGCCGTCCGACTGGCTGAAACATGACCATGAGCGACGAACAGCGGCGACGCGGGAAAGAGTCACAGAGCAGCTACACAAGTAGAAAACGTGAAACTTACGACCCACCGTGATCAGTCGGTCGGGCAGTACGACAGTACAGATCAAAGAAAGAAAGTGGGCAACTAGGAGAAGAATGTGGATAGATAGAGAGTGGATCACCTTTCCGAGTGTCGAGCGTGACGATGCGCATGAGCGTGGCTGTGACCCATCTCAACTCCTTCTTGGATGGCGGTCAGCGTGGTCTTGCGGTGCAGCGAGGTCTTCGGGGGACTGCGCGAGAACGACGGTACGGAGGTGGCCGTCGCGGCGCTGATCGTCCCGGCGGCTCCGGCGGCAGCAGCCGCGGCCGCAGCCGGCAGGTTGCCGGTCGACTGCGAGCTGCGCGGCTTCACCGGTACGATGCGACCGCGAGCACTGCCGCTGTTCTGCACCTGGTTGAACTGGTCAAGGCTCTGCGCACGGCTGCGCACGTTCTTGATGCCGGCCGGCAGCGGACGCGTCGGGAACAGCTTCATGTCCTTGGTGATGATCGGCGCCAGCATACCCTCCACGCCGCACAGAATGAGGCGCGCTCGTCGGCTGCTGCCCCCACCAGACGCGACGACCGCCCCGCGGCCGCCCGCCTCGTGCTGGCGCCGCGCCGCCCGCCGCGCTGCCTCGCCGCCCCAGCCGTCTGCCGCCTCGCGGCCGCCGCGCGCACAACGCCGTCGGGCGTCGCGTCCGGCGCCCTCCGCCGTCTCGCCACGCCGTCTCCTTCTCGGCCGTCTCCGCGCTCCGCCTGGCTCGCTCGCCTGGCCTACAAAGAACTATCGAACGCGTGTCCTTTAGAAATGAGGTTGCAAAAATGCCTGCACTATCAGGAATCGCTCGCCGCGGGAATCCGTTCTCGAACCGAAAATCAATCCGAGGTCGTCCGCCGTTCACGAAACGGACGACGGCGCGCGCCGGACGCCGTTTCCGGTACAAGTTCAGTTCCCTTGCCAGACGAAGTACTGACGAATTGCGAAAAAGCGGGCAAAGTGAGCCTAACCTCCATCGAGGTTAGTCGCCGCGCATGGGGACCTATGCTAATGGGAATTTGAGAGCAACGGGAACATTTGAGAGCATGTACCAGTTACTTACCTAGCAATGGTGTTACTGTAGGTCTGTCCCATAGGGTGCTGGTAACAGGCATCTAGGTATGCCTATGAACCCAGCTATACCTGGCTGCATATAACAGATCACCTGAGCACACTGTGAAACACCACAAATCACTGTAAAGTACATACCTATTAGATCCCCTAAGCCTCTTTGGTATACGCCATGCCTTCACATTGGACATGAACTCTACTGTCCATCTACACTATTGCCCTAACTCCTTCATGAAACGCGGATTCGGCTCATTCCCAGGAGATGCAAGCTGCTTTTTCGAAACTTGAAGTACTACTAACATGCGAGAAACAAGTGTAAATAGGGGTAGCGCCTCTCTAAGCGAGGAACGGTATACAAAACGCGGTTCCTGGACCTATTTTAATCTGAATTTGAAGAGAAAATCCTTGAAAACCCTACGTGCGAGGCAACTTAGCTAGAAGGAGTATTTTTGTAGTATTCAATAGTACTACTAATACATACGCTGAAGATCGACAGACTACGATAGAAGCCAAGCTAATGAGGAGATCGTCTAAGCTTCTAGAGAATGCGCAATGTGTTCCGCTCTCGTTTCGGATACGGCTAGAGTTAAATCAACCTTCTGACAAAGTCCATGGACAACAACTGCATTACATTTTCCTCTGCAGGACGCGGACAACAACGAGGAGATTTGCAAGCTCGATTCCCTTTCAAGTAGAAGGTGTCACTGAGTTATGAAGAAGCGAAGGAAAATGAGCTTCAGACTTCTCGAGAAAGGAGGTTTTCTAGATTGCCCTGCCATACTAAGAAACATAAAAGAACAATTATGTAGAAAAGCGTATCATAAGTTTTCGACTCCGCTAGAGTAGGACGTGGCAGCGGAAGACAGGACTTACACTCCAGTCGATGGACAGCGCGACGTGATCAAAACTGCAAATATTGATTAAGCGGCAGAGGCAGTCGATATTGATCGATTCCATAAAGCCGCGCCGCTCAGTGACTAGTATGAATCTCGCCGAACGCGCGGCTTTCTCGCTTGATGCGTAGATGACTCTGGAGCCCTCTTGTCGTCCTACGTTATACAACGGCTTCTACCGTAACTACGCCTACATGACTTTAGGTACGTCTGAAGTAATAGAATGGTTGATCAGTAGATACCAATGAATTACAGTAAGGCGCAGGTCTTCAGATCTACCAAGCTTTTCTGGTATCCGCCATGTTTTCTGCTTGCATGTCATATATGAGCGGATTTGGACGTGCCTTTCACTCCGATCAGCGGCTTAGGAAGTCAGTCTGCGACGAATTCAAAGTTCTTCACATCCCATGGATCCTCACGAAATTACCTAGGGCTTGTAGGTCAGAAAAGACTTCAAGCATTGGTATGCACATTGACGTCAGCTGACGTCAACAAGTTCACTTATTTGACTAAGTCAACAATCATCTGGTCAGATACCGTTTTCGAGTAGTTCTATTGCAGCTACAGATCTAAGGGCTTTCAGGAATTATTCGCGAGATCTCGGAACGCCAAAGAGCGTTGACCGAGCGGCTGTGTGTTTTGACAACATCATTAGGAACACGCAGCATTTCCGGGCGTCGAACGGCTGGACGGATCATCTGAAGATCTATCAGGGATCAGAAAGAATCCGAAGGAAACATTTCCAAGGCTGACTCATCAACGTCTCTTCTGTTGGAACGAAAAATGCGAACTCGATAACCAATCGCCCTTGCGAAATCATGAAATCTTAGTTCAATCCAAGTTGAACTAAGGTAGGTACACAGTTTGGAATGGACGTGTACATTCCCTCCGTGGATCTGAAAAGAAAAAAGACGCGAAGTGGAAACATGCATTTCAGCCTTCGTTCTTGGAACGCGCCATGCATTCAAATTCCATGGGGTACTGTAAACTTCGGCTACATGTCGACAAAGTAGGCGTATGAGTTCTAAGTGAAGATTGAGAAGTCCATAGGAATGTTGGCAATGAATCATTTCATCCTCATTAAGGCTTCCTGCCTTCTAAAGCGTCAACTCTAAATAGATAGAGAAAGCTCCATTTCTTGTTTCGAATTCCATCCCAGGTTCAAACAGACGCCTCCTTGCCTAATGCTCCTAATACGTTTCATACAAAAAATTGTTTATGATTATAATAACTGTTGCTTTGAGCAGATCCTTGTTAGCATCCTTTTCCATTCCACAATTCGCTAGGTACGGGTGATTAAGGCTGTCGGAGTCATGGTCACCGATTTCGCCCAAACTTCGCCTATGAGGGTTATTTGGTGTGAAGATCACAAATTCGACATCCGTTCTTGGTATTACGGTGGTCTAGGGTAGTTTACGGTAAGTACGAGTGACTAAGGCTGTCGGCGATTACCGTACCTACCGTAACCTACACTACTCCACCGTAATACCGAAAACGGATATCAGATTCGTGATCGGCACCCTAAATAGCCCTTCTGGTCGAAGTTTGATAGAAAATGCACGCAGCACAAAAAAGTGGTCCGCGAGGGCCATTATGAGCCACCGGTGGTTCATAGCGCACGCGTGTCCCACGCGGCTTTCTGCCGCAAAACGCGATTGTCGTCAATGTGTTAAGAAAATGCTGGAACAACCTCGACAATTGTCGATATCGCAAACGTACCCAGCTCTTGAAGGATCGAAAATTCGAATGACGTTCTTGCTGGAAGAGTCTTCACCCCAATACTTCTCGTTTTCGGTGAGCAGGTATGACAGAACTGAAAAGTGCTGAATTTTGTTTCTCCACGCCTTTTTTCAATATTACTGGAAAAGACTCTGGACGAAAATGATGCGGATCGAAGATTCACGAGCCTTATATAGTGCGCCATACACCCTAAGTACTTATCCGTAAATTTGTGCAATTATTTTGCCTTGATCAAGAAGTTGTTGTTATATAAAACGACGAGCAAGAAAAAATCTACAAAATTGAGGAGGTAAATAGTGTGCTTTTCCGTAATGTATGGGTTGCCGTGAGCACAAAATCAATACCAATCGATTCTGCGCTCTTCCGCACACAGCAAATTCCACCCACCAGGTGGAATTTCAATTTTTTGATTAATGATTATGCTACAAAATGGTCGGCTGGGGCATCTGTGGTTCACGCAATGACATATTTGAGCTCCACTTGCCTAAACTGGCGTTTCAGGCAAGTGCTCTTGGAGTGCGCCATGCACTAAATTTCTAGCTAACTCCGTAAGGTAACCCGCGTTCTCTAATTGTGTTAAATTTCTTAGAAGTATGTACATAGAAGTGACAATCAAAGCATTCAACATTATAGGTTTTTTTCATATGTTGCTCTGATATTTTGTTCACCTATCCTGAAGAGGCCTAAAATTCCCATCACGTCCTAAATCTAAACCCTTCCAATTGCGTAAGAAACGCACAGCCAGGCTTCTGTTTCTGAGTTTAATGTAGATGAAGTGAAACTTGATCAGCGTGATCGAAGAATGAGCTCTTTAGCTGTATCTATATCGATTTTAAGCTCAATAATTAGACACCTTTCAAAGCGAGCTTGGCTATTGTGAAACCAAATTGAACACCATCCAGATCAAAACGGCCGTTTCTTGATTGAACTAGACCGTTCTTTAGCAAGATTTTTCAAAATAAATTTATATTTTTAGATTAATCTACTACCTTTTAGAAAATGCAAAGTTTACCTTCTCCAAAAATTGAATACAGTTTTTAGGACCTAAACCAAGAAGACTAAACCATGAAAGCAGAAATTTTTTAAGCATATTTAGAGAGGAGATTGCGCCATGCACACGTCAGGTCTATCGCAGTTTTTCTTTGTTTGCCAATAATAACTCTTTATGTTAGAGATCACAGCAGAAACAAACGTTTTTAAGCAATTATATATTTTATTCCATTAAAGGATAAAGGACGGCGTTACTCAATCCTTTTTGGGATGCGCCACGCATTCTACTTCTACGGGATGTCGTGAAGGCGATTTGAATGCGTATTTGGCCATACAATGACTTGCGGTGGCCAGCCGATGAATAAGTCAGCGTTTCATCCTTCCCAGACAAGTCTGGTACCAATTCACCGACCCCGGAGGGAAGGAAGGCTTGGTTGGCCTGGGCGGGAAATCCGAACCAGGAACCTGGCATCGGGTGCAGGCGACAGTCGGCGCCTCCTCCGACTTCGCTACATGCGCCCTTTTTATTCCATTATATTATTATATTCTTTCTGCAGTTTCAAGAAAGTGGCATTTCTACCATCAATCAAACAAAGATCGTAGAGTTCTCAACGAGTGCATGGAGACCTCTTTCCTCAAACCACTCAAAAATGTTGCTTTCTTGCATTTTTAAATACACTTTGAATTATCATTTCTAAAGAAAAACAATTCTTCAAGATGAAGTTTCGAACACTGACTTCACCTTTCAGAGCATTTAAAATTTTCTAAGAAAGTAATAGCAAACTTTCTACATGAAATAACAGAGGTTGGTCTATGGAAACAAGAAGGAAATGAGAAAAAGTTGATAAGACAGGAAAATTGTACAAAAGCTATATAAAGGTAAGAAAAGAGAGATTTATAAGAAGGAACAAAATCGAGAAAGCTTCGTTTCGTCACCTCTTTAGACGAACCTTTTAAGGTAAGCTCACCTTTCAAAGAAAGCTGGTCACTTATAAAAATAAAAACAAAACACACTTTTGTTGTGTGCTCCTCCCATGGCTCTATTTATTTATTTATTTATTTATTTGAAGTATGTGCTCAAGGGTGCGCCACAATGGAAAAAAGTCAACAAGAAGAATGGGAAAGAGCCATCATCATTATATCAAGAATGCAATAAAAAGAGCAAGAAACGAACATAAGTCGAGAATGAGGGTTTTTGATTGCATTCTAAATAATGCTAATCCTGAAATGTGTCATGATTTTCGAAAGTCGGAAATGATATTTCACACTGAGAATGCGGGAAAGAAATGGTCCGTTCATACTTCGCGACGGTAGCGACAACAGAGGTGGGGGTGACATGGCGAACGATGCATATCGATCAGTGGCTGGCCGTTGCCTGGAAAAAATCGATAGGTATGCTTTGCTTTGTCGCTGCAGTCGCTCCCGTCGCGGAGTATGAGCAAGCCCAAAGACAGGTTTACATTGTGGCCCTACCTATATTACTTGGAAGACTACCAAGAAAGTCAAAAAAAAAAACAGCATCGAAGATGTTCCTAAGACAAATTTTAATTTTGACCTCCTTAGAGAGTGACTGTTCAATGTGGAGGCCGTTTGACTTCCAGGGCGTTTTTTGTTTTTGCTTTTAGAACTGTCAAGATTCTTTTGAAAAGCGTCCAATTTTCAACTTGTTTTGAAACGCGTTCAGAGTGAATTAAAAAGGGCAAAAGTCCTACTGACGAGATGCTATGTAATAAATCCACCCCATGTCAGCCCTTTCCCGGCGATGTGCCAAATGGGTCCACGCTACTAATGCCTCACATCGGGCAACTACATAGGAAGGCATTTCACCCAGGATCCGAAGGGCAACTGGTGACGATCGTCTGCTGCTGGCGGCGGAGTCCATTTTTAGCCGCTCGCGCCCGGTCAGCAGGGTGTATTTGTGTTTGATCGTGTTTGATCGGGGATTATTCTGAATCACAAGCTCGAGTCTATAAAGTCTCGGCGGGCGATGCTGGCCATCGTTCTGCCGAGATGAAGCTCTGGCTCCGTCTCTGTCTAGTCCAATTCATTTCGACGTATTCCACGAACGCTTCGAGGCGCTCGTCCGACCATGCATTACGTGGTGAGCCAATCTATCGCCGTCGCCGATTAACGTATTCGCCCTTTCCGTATGCAATTTCCCGACCACGTATGCCGTTCTTCCAGTGCGATTCTTGAATACCGAGCTCAACTGTACGGAATTCATTCGATGCGCCGACAGCGGCTCCGAAAAAATGGTGCCGTTCCAGGACACGAGCAGTGACACATTCTTCCACGTCGGCAGGTAGGCCGTCGTGAGCTGGCGCGGATGATTCCTCGTCGTTGCTGAATAATGTGCATTCAAATGCCGATCCGTCGACCGTCGGGCTCCCACACGGGCCGCTACCGTAGAGCATCTGATCAGGACACACAGTGCGTCGCGTTTTGACGTCGGCCATCGTACAGGCGATTTCTCACGAAAAAACGACGTCCACACGACGTCGGCGGCCCATCTTTGCGGAAAGTGCACCCGGTCCGACGTGTGTATTGTGTTTCACATCGTTCTCAGATGTCCGGGCTGAGATATAGTGCAACGCGTGGGCATCGGACGCGAACTTCGGAAAGGAATCGTTCCGCCAGAGTAGCGTACTGCTTCCTTCTCCCCTAAGCTCCCAACTTTCGACTTCACACCCAACTGAGGTATACAGGGGAAACAGGTGGTGGAGATCGTGGTTAAACTGCACGTCTACACTCTTATTACGTGCATAGTTAGTTGCGAAAACGGTACCAGTCGTGAATATGGCCTACACGAAGCGGCGGGGAGGAAGCACAAGACCATACATCAAATGGCCGTGCCACCTGGAGCGACCGGCGATACCTATCTTGGCTACCGTGTTCGTAACCAGTGCTGCTGGTTGGTTGTGATTAGATGACGCCCTCTTAGCTCCACATGTAGGCCACATTCACGACCAGTATTGAACAAACTGTTGCGTGAACACGAGCCATACTAGTTTCTCCTCCTTGAAAACATGCCACCTACTGGCTGCACAAACACACAGTAATGTCCGCTTTGACTCAAAATCTACACATATGATCAGAAAGCGGCAAGTTTTCGATTTGGAAGGTAAACCTCTACAACGTTGGATCTTTTTTCTTCTGCAGGAGATATTTCACTGCCAGACGTCTAGTGAAAAGAGAGCGAAAAGGAAAAGAGTTACTCACGCAAGTGGATAGCACTTCAGTAGGGATGAAGCGGTACTTTCCGGGAAACTGATCCAGCACTCCAAAGACGCTGTATATGTAGCTCCTTCATCGGATGGAGACGACGCTTTCTCCCTTGTTCTGTGCATTCACTCGCTTCAGTGGCGCTCCGCAAGATAAGGCGTTTCGCGATGTGGGGTAAATCGGGTGAGATGTTCCACATGGCAGGTGCTGAACTACAACCCAGTGTTGTTTCCCTGACCCTGTTCAGTGAGCAGAATAAGGTTTTGTCAGTCTTCACCTACCAGCTGATACGAATTGGATGAATATCTATCAATTTATTCACTCATTGACGGCACTCTACATATAGATGTGTCTTTGAATTTTTTTCGGATATTCGAATGGCTTTGAATGCTTACAAATTTCGCATACTCGAATTCGAATGCACTCGAAAAACGAGATGTTTTGAATATTCGAATTCGAATACATGCGAAAAACGTGTTCTTTTGAACATTCGAATTCGAATGCCTATTCGAATAGGTCATTCGAGCTCAACTATAAGATGCGCTGAAACATAGCTCAAAGAAGAATATGTAGTTGTTCCGTGTCTCAATCTCTGCTTCGGCGCTATGATTGGCCAGGGGGGTGTACAATTCCGCTCGGCATCTCGGCGCAAGTTTATTTGCCCGGAAAGTACCGAGGAAGCTCTCTTTTTTGACCTTCTGCTGGGAAAGTGTCCAAAAAGGTATATGGCAAAGATATGTGTTTCGCTATATTGTGCCATATGAGTTTTGTAGGTGAAGTGGCCTGTCGTTTTGATGACGACTTTCTGCAGCCTTCAGAGGTCTACATTTGGAGCACAGGTTTATGCTAGCGCTCCATTCCATCAAACTTCTTGGCTACGGTAGCGTTTTCCAGTCAATTCCAAAACTCCCGAATCAAATAGGCGTACTCACGCATATGTCCATGTAGGGGCTGACAATCGTCCACGTCACAAGGGCAGTGAAGGCAAATGAGACAAACTTGCCCGCTGGTTACTATGTACAAGAAGGAGGAGAGTAAGTAACGTCAAATGACTCCGGCACGGAGCTCCGACCAGCGCAGCGTTCGAGTTAGGTAACACTTCAGGAAATTTGCTTTTATTGCTCTTGGGAGCAGGAATCCTGGGGAAGGATTCATCAACGAGTTACATAACTTTAACAGAGCATTCACAGCGGCAAACTCAGATAACGCAGCTTATCGCTCGTTTGATAACCCAGGCTATCAGGGATTTCGGCTGTAATTTTCTCTGTTAAATTGCTGTAAGTCGTTGCTGAATCCGGTCGCTGGTCGCCATCAGGCTCACAAACGCGTCAACAAACAAACAATTTACCTAACTCTTAACTGTCAACTCATGCACGGCTTCGGCAAGAATCGGTTATGTGCAATCGATGCATATCGATTCCTCGAAGCGCACCACGCCGAAGGCTACAAGGCGGACCGTAGTTAAAACCTTCGCGTGTACTTTTTTCTATGAAAATAACCTTACTCTTGTACTTTCTGGAAGTCTGCTACATCGCTAGGAAAAAAGCACGATTTAAGCGTGCGCTTGACTGGCGCTCAAATCAAAATGCACCTTTTCGGCATGAAATAGAAGCATTACATTACTGGCAGAGCCGTAGAGGTTTTCTTAGTCCCATCCAGTCATAGGTTGGCCTTCCGAAGCCCAGAAATTGGCTATTATAATTCCCGTGAAGAGCTGAGTCATACAAGGAAGTAGGAGCGCAGAGCTTGAAGCCCTATCAATCAATACTTATTAATTCCACGCGGTGGCTTAACTTCATCTATTATAATTCACACCGTTAACCAATTTAGAGCCAAAGGATTGTATGCTGTTATATAAAGATTTTCATGCATTCCTGGATGCAAGGACAGCCTTGTGGTCAAATGAAGGGGCACCAAAGCCCTCAGAATTGGCTTCAAGGTACGAGTTGGAAGTCGAATTCCATGCAAGTAGTGCTGCCCGTCTACCTAACATCTCATATGCCATTCTACTCGCCGTCATTACGTTTACCGTTACTAGCTTAGTAGTTTAGAAGATAGCACATGCTAGAGGCGGGTAGCGCAGTCGGAAAAGGTGCTGATTGGTACATGCATAGCGAAACTTGGTTAAGGTTCGAGTGCAGTCGAAATGAACCAACTATTCGCTCCACAGTCAGTGAACTGTTGCCATTTTTTTCCAAAAAGAGAAAACACTGATTTGCTCGTCGACGTTTTCCCGTAGAAATAGGATGCGTGGCGCATCCTAGACATCGACTGGTTAACGCGGTTCTTTTTCTTATTTTTCCCAAGGTATTCTACTTCCGCAACCACCGAAGGAATGCCTGCTCCAGTCAATCAATATGCATCCTCTAAGTGGACTCCGGTTTCAGAATACAAATTGAACTACTGCAAAACTACACTACACTGAATCTTGACGACCATCTGGGTGACGTGAAGAATAAGCCATGGCTACCACTTCAGCAGATCAAGGAAGAGCTGGTGAACTGTCTGGACTTGTCGTACGGTTCCGTTTCGAGCAACGAATTCAAGGTCGGTGTCGTTTCTGATTTTCACATTGTTTTCCAGATGAACGTTCACTGGAATGCAGATAGCACACGCTCACGAAAAAAAGTGACTTCATCGCGTGAGAAGGCATGATAACATTCCTCGCGAATACCGTTTCAAAGCATTTGAAGTCACGAACTCAGATACAGTCTGTTTGAGAGATAACGAAGGAATCAGGAACAAATTATGAGGGAATTATATGTAGCTGATAGACGCTACAAAATCTCCCGTTCTTTTTCATATACTGTAGGAGTGAAAGTCCAGAAAAGCACACTGAATTTGGATTCTTTTCGATGGAGTCGCATGAGCAAAGATGGCGTGATAGCTTGGGCTGGACCATCAATTGGATGTCTTCAATTCTAGGCTGGACGGATAAGCAGTTGATGAGATAGCTATGCACTAAGCCATGACTAACGCTTATCGGGTCTGTCCTAGTTGGAGGGGGCACCGGCAGAAAAATGAAACAACCGTAAATACTATGGCTTCTACCGGCTAGGAATTGTAAAGAAAACTCCTCTGCTATGCTAGCTCAGGATGGTGACCTGTGAAATAGTTCACTACAGTTCTGTTGCTGTTTCCAAACAGAAAAGTAACTGTGGTGTATCCACTCCCATTAGGATAGATCCAAGTTATCTCTTAAACACTCCTAAAACACTTAAACCCATACCTATCGAGCAGTTAAGGCTGAATCTGTGGGTTTATAGCAAAACCACAACTCTCTTTTCCACGCAAGGTGGATAGATGGATAGATCTAGGTCTAATCCACTCATGTTTTCTCATGCAGGCCACATTAACTACTTGTATCCTCTTCTCAAGATGCCGTTCCTTTCCGAGATTGCACCCGCATATATTAGGTTGTCCCCAAGTCCTCGCCGTTTTTTTTCAACGATTCATTGCGGATTTCGTCGGCGATCTCTCGCATAGCGCTATACATCTTTCGAAAGAGAATGATTTGGTCTATCAGAATGTGTATTTCAGTTCTTTCTTCATCTTGCATTTTGCCAATTTTTAGGTCGTTAAAGTTAAAAGTGAGAAAGTGAAGAAGTGGCCATCTGCGCAGTCGTTCTCTCCGCTTGAGTTTGGAATTTTTCGCGCAGTTTTTTATAGCATTTGGAAGACAATGTTTTGTGTTACAAGGATACCTGTTGGTCCTATTTACCCATTTGACCTTTATTGATTTTTAGGTCATCAAGGTCGGACGTCCGAAGGAGAAGATTTGATTTTACCGACAGCTCCTGCTCTGTGATAGGACTTTTTTGCTCGGTGTTATATGTCGGTCGAAAGAGAATGTATTGCTCTATAAGAATTTGTGTCGCGTTTATTGGCTCATGCTGATTTCTATCGAATATCAACAAAATTCCAGAAAGAGAAGAATCACGTTCACCAACAACTCGTTCTCCTTGTTCAGTTGTTGATATTCGACAGAAGTCAGCATGGGACAATAAACGACACAAATTCTTCTTGAGCAAGGCATCCTCTTCCGAACGACATATGACACCAAGCAAAAAAGTCCAACACCAGAACCGGAGTTTTGGTAAAAATTCGGACGGGAAAGTCGGACGTCCCAATTTGGTGACCTAAAAATCAATAAAGGACAAATGAGCAAATAGGACCAACACGCATTCTTGTAGCGCAGAACATTGTCTTCCAAATGCTATGAAAAACTAAGCAAAAATTCCAAAACCTAAGCGGCGAGAAGCGACTGCGCATATGGCCACTTTTTCACTCTTTCTCTTTTCATTTTAACGACCTAAAAATTGACAAAATGCAAGATGAAAAAAGAAATGCAATACACGATCTGATAGAGCAAATCATTTTCTTTCGAAAGCTGTATAGCGCTATGCAAGAGATCGCCGACGAAATCCGCAATGAATCTTTGAAAAAAAAACGGCGAGGACTTATGGGGACAACCTAATACTATGGCATCTACCGTCAAGAAATTGTTAAGGAAACTCTTCTACTATGCCAGATCAGGGTATTATTAACTTTGTAAAATAGTTACTTTCATTGATCTCCAACTTCTTCCTTTTTCAAACGCAAAACTGACAACAGACTAACAGTTTATTAGATTCAGTTCTGCTGCCGTTCCGAAAGAGTAACTGTGGTGTATCCACACCTCCTTCCACAAGGATAGATCCAAGTTATCTCCTAAACAGTCCTAAAGCGCTTAAACCCACACCTGTCTTGAGCAGCTAAGGCTGAATCTGAGGGTTTATAGTAAAACAACAACTCTCTTTTCCACGCTGTGGATAAATAGATTTAGGTATAATGAAAAAATTTAAGAAATGTGTGTTATCCCCCGTTCTCTTTACTATATACACTTCGGAAATTCCTTCCTTGGTTAACCATAATGATGTTAAATGCAAGATGTTTGCCGACGATATAAAAATTTATAGACCTATAACAAAGGAGGAGGATTATGTTGCTCTCCAATCTGCCATAAATGTGGTAGCGGATTGGTCAGCAAGATGGAATCTCCCCTTATCAGTGCAAAAGTCTAAAGTGCTCCACCTAGGACAGCAGAGTAATAGAAAGGCTTATTTTCTAAATCAATTAGAGCTTGGTAGCGTAACTACATTACGTGATCTAGGGTTCATTTTAGACACAAAACGTTCTTTCAGGGACCACTGTGATACAGTAGCAAAAAAGGCTGATCGCATTGTGCACAGCCTTTTCAGATCCTTGCGAACGAACTCTGTTAAACATTTGATTCTCGCTTTCAAGTCCTATGTGAGACCCATACTAGAATATGGGACCACTGTATTTAGCCCTATGCGTAAAAGAGAGATTGCGAGGCTAGAACCGTTCAAAACAGCTTCACAAGAAAATTGTGGACAAGAATACATGGATACCACCGTAGGAGAAAGTATGATCCTGTCATGGTTTATAAGATGGTAACTGGTATGTTAGGAATTCCAGACCATGAATTCTATTCCGTTTGTCCTTCTAACACGAGAGGTGGCCAGTGGAAAATCAGAATCCCAAGGGCAAAATGTAATGTAAGGTTAGGTTTCTTTACTAATCGAGCGGGAACCGAGTTTTTGAAGCTCTCCAAGAAAAACGTTCTACCTAACTACTTGAGGCAGTACAAAAAACTCGTTGGTATCTCCAGGACGCTTCTTAGTTCACTCGTTTGATGACTCAAACTGTTTCGTTCATTGTTGCTTTACATGCTGTTTGTTAACCGTATTTGATTTGTTATCTGCGTGGCTCTCCACGTACAAAAATAAATAAATAAATAAATAAAGTCACGAGCAATTTCTATGAATTGCAATATATTATATGATATTATTGCACACGTTACGTTTATGATTGTCCCCTCCAGGGTTGCCGCTTTGTTTAGGTACTCTGAGAGTGTTTTTAGCCGTTTCTTCTTTCGGTACTGGTCGATGATGTGGCACATACCTACGCGAGAACGCGAAAGCCAATTAGAGCACCCTGTGGGTGTGCGATTTGTTCGGTGCGGCCTGATTGGCGCTCCTGTTTTTTCATGCAGGCCTCATTAACGACCCGTACCCTCTTCTCAAGATACTGTTCCTCTCCGAGATTGCATCCGCACATATAAATGCGCATTGTCCTGAGCTATAATAATATTGTTGTGGCCAGCTGATTGGCAACATATTATGCTTCTTGGGGGACAAGTCCGACATTAGGTTTCTTATTCTGAAACACTGAAGAGCCCTCTGCACTACATGGCATGAGCGGTGAACCGCTCCGGGCCTTCCACCTGACAAAGCTCTGAGACTTGGAAATAGAGGGTAAGAGAGAAAGGAGGGAGGGACTGGATGACTCTTTGCTTCAGGTGGGCAATGTGAAAATCATCCTGCTACATTCATCCTGAAAGATGTGCCGAACAAGTAAATTTCGTTTGGGCTGTTGTCAAGCACTGTGGTGTTGAAATGGGCTTCTTTCACATTAACCTACAGACTTTCGAAAAAGCTTAGAATAATTTGTTGTTAAAGGAAAATTCTAGTATAACTTACTTTGAAGTTGTAGTAGTTCATCCACCCAATAAGTAGACGCATTGTTTAAATTCTATAAAAAATTTATTTCTTGAAAAAATAATAATTTCAAACTTGTTCTAAATAGCAGGAGAGCGGTGATAATTTCTAGTTCCTAAAGAAGAGATTGCGCCGTGCTCTCTTCTATGACGTCGCTATGCTTATTAGATTGATGGCGAAATTTCTGCTTGCATTTTGATACCTGGTAACGATATAACCAAAGCAACTGTAAAAAACACACACATATCCCACTTTCTTGGTTCATGTAAATGGCACTGACACTAAAAATCACATAAAAGTTGCGGCAAACTTTTTTATGCATGACGCGGTCTGATTTTTTAACGGACTACATATATGCTTGTTTCTTTCCTGTTCTTTAGCACAAATTTTATTTGACTACATTTTTTCTTTAAAAAATTGTAAAATTATTACACTTATTGGTGCAGGTGAAAAAAAATTCAAAGAAAGCGTATCCAAATTTTTCTTGAACAAAAAAATATTCAAATCATTTTATTGAGTCTGTAGTTGAACTTTTCTAAAAGTAAATTCGATTTGGAAGAGTTTGCTTTAATTCCAAAAGTCTTGAACCTATTTAGCTTAGAAGGGTGTCCAATTTAATTTAAAAAGTCTCCAATTTGGCAGGTGAAAATGATATAAATATATAAATAAATAAATCATAGTCGTCGACACGAGCTTGGAAAAATCGTACTCTTATATTGCGGAACTATGAAGTGCCATCTGAACGGGCTTCTTTAATTCAAATACTCCGCTTTGTCTCATTTCATAAAGGTTTCATACTTTGCGCCCACCCGGGAAGCAAATCCGCAACTTTCATTTCAGTACGACAAAGGACTCTACGGATGGATGAACATCATGAAGTTCTCATGCACGCCGCTGAATCAGCACTACATTCTCTACGGGATGGCGTTCACTCGTGCCCGCTTCCGTCTGAAGCAGGTCTATCTAAGGCGACAAAACACGTGAGCTTTTACTGATATAGTAGAGAAGCTGGGTAAACAGCGCACCCGATATTTTAGAGGAGAATTTCCGGTTGTGATTGGCTTGCGCGTCCCCCATTACACGTAGGCCACTTTAACGACTAGTACCCAATTTCGCACAATTCTAGCTGGTGATCGTCGCTCACGAATGGGAGAGCTTGCTTCCTTATTCTACGCCTCATCAGTCCCTTGCTTGGAATTCCTTAAGCGCTCTCACATCAGCCGGCCACGGGACTATCGAGAAGGTTCAGGGTAGGTGATGGCGCGGCGAAACACCACTTCATCCCCCGAACTAGGAATGCAACCCGAATTTTATACAGCCGCTGTTTCATAGCAGGAATAGCAACAGGATATGGTCTGAATGCTTATACAGTTTACAGTATTCAAGCATTAATAACGACTTACCGTTATTATTAAAATCAATAAAGGGCACTATTGTACGCTATATTTGTATTACGGACTCCAGAGGACGAGGAGATCTCGAAATTTTTTTTTTCGCCCAAACTTCAGCCAGGAAGGTTATTTGAGATGCTGGTCACGAATCTGACATCCGTTTTTAAAATTTAGACCGATCACAGTAGGTTACGGTAGGTACCGGTGACTAAGGCTGTCGAGGTCATAATCACCGATTTCGTCCAAACTTTGCCTATGGGGGTTATTTAGGGTGCTGATTACGAATCTGACATCCGTTCTTCGTTTTACGCTGGAGTACGGTAGATTACGGTAGGTACCAGTGACTAAGGCTGTCGGCGATTACCAGTACGTACCATAATCTACCGTACTCCAGCGTAAAAAAAAGAATGTCAGATTCGTGATCAGCATCACAAATAACCCCCATAGGCAAAGTTTGGACGAAATCGGTGATTATGACCTCGACAGCCTTAGTCACCCGTACCTACCGTAACCTACCATAATCTGTCGAAGTTTCAAAAACAGATGTCAGATTCGTGATCAGCACCAGGGGTGTGCGTTTACCGGTTAACGATTTACCGGTTTAACGGATTTACCGGCATTTTCGCGATAAATTCTTTTAACGAAAATTTCCGGTAAATTCCCAAATTTACCGGAAAATTTAACGACTTCTTTCGTACAAAATCATATCCTATCTATCGAATGGAGAAGGAAACATACTACCGATATCAGTTTAGAAGTGATTGCTTCTATCTTCTCTAATAACTTGCTGTTAGCGTTCGTGGTCCTCAACCTCATTAAAACATCCATGCCCTTATCAGGAGGCGGAGATGGTGCGCTCCAGTGTGAAAGCGCCCTCCACTGAATAGTACCTCGCGCTGACATTCCCCACACGACATGAGACAAACTCTCAGAATAGACGATCGCCAGAGGAATAAGAAGAAGATCCGCTCAGTCTTGTTCCCGTAATTTGGTCCAAGATGTAAGGGCATCGGAATGTACTCCGCTAGTCTACCTGATCCGGTGGACTCTTAGGCTTCGTGCATACTTCCCGTCGCCGCGAAGGAATCCCGAATTTTGCAGAGCGACGCGAAAGAATTTGAATCTCTCTGCGCTCGTCGCATCGCCCATCGCTCTGCAAGGAAGCGCGACGGCGATCCGTTTAGGACCAACGCTAAACACCGCGCGTGGCGCGAAAAAGTATGCCATGCCCGCGATGAGCGCGGGAAGCCGTCGCGCATGCCGACCGCCACTGTTGCGGCGGCCGCGGCGAAGTTTCCTTCGGCTATTCAACCGCGTGCGGCGTAATGAACTGAGCGCCGCGATGGCATCGCGGCGATGGAAGTATGACCCTGGCCTTAAAGCTGTTTTCCCATATAAGAAGAGAAAGAAATTCGCTGTCATGTCACATTTCGTTCCTTTTTCTGAAGTGCCTGGCTTTGCTCCAAAGTACAGCTTAATAGTTCAAGAAGTGGTAGTGTAAGGTGTAAATCATCCCTACATCGAATGAAACGATGATAATTGTGATAATTTCAAAAAGCAGTCAAATCCTAAAAGATTAATCCAAAAAGAAAATAGCAATAATCCATTGAATGTCGGATGTTCCAGAAATGTTTTTGAGTTTGATTAAGCTGTTTTAGAGTTTTAATTAAGCTTCTATCTTTTTTTAAGGCACTCACAATATAGATCATTAAACTTGTGCATTGTTAGGCTTCCGCTTGCTTTGTTTGCTTTAGGATGACGTATGCATGGTAAAATGAAGATGATATGATCTTTCTGATCTGATGATGCTTCGGTGAAACGCTCTACACTTTTTTTTACATTACCGCCGCTTAAAACCCGTTGTTTTTAAGGGAATATAAAATTTTAAAAAATTAACGGATTTACCGGAATTTACCGGAGAATTTCCGCGTTAAAAAATTGCGGTAAAATTTACCGGCGACAATTCAGCGCACACCCTTGATCAGCACCCCAAATAACCCCCCTGGGAGAAGTTTGGGCGAATTTTTTTTTCGACCTCTCCTCGTCCTCTGGAGTCCGTAAAGTACAATAGTGCCCAATAAAGCGAAAATTTCCGTTGTGTCGTTAAATTATGTGATTGCACGATGCACTTTATTTAATTATTTATTTTTGCTTCATGCTCTACTAGGTTAACATTTTTCAAAGAATGCTTGCATGAATTTCTCTTTTAACCTCACTGAATCACTAATTTAGCCCCTACGTTTAGTTGCTCAACACTGCTTATAGAATTCTAAGCTAAAACTGACGCTCTGCGGTCAACCAGAAAAATTCAACTGCCAGCCATCATGACTGAATTTCTGTGACTATAATAAAGTCATAATACTACAGCTGGTTAACGATTCCTTTATCTGCGATTAATCAACACATCGTGTCGAACGGTACGGTTATTTATTTATTTGCACTGTATAGTGCGCAATAATCAGGAAATGAACAACATGGACACGGCGTAAACAAAACAGTTCTGTTTAAAAAAACTAAACAAAAACTAAATCCCTCAACAACAGGTTATGAGATCGGAGATACGGATATCGTTATACGAGCAGTAGCCTAGGGTCTTTTATCTTGTATGTATTGGAGTAGTGACTCATTGGAGCTTGTCGCAAAATTGCTGGCAAGCGTTGACTGAAAGAACATACACACACACATACGACGTCAACCAAGTAGAGATCTCGAAGTGCTGGGCGAGCGCATGGCGTAACCCCAACAGTCAACATGTATAAAGATTTTCGCTTTCCTTCTGTTGTAGATGTAGATAAAAGGGTACGAAATTTTATAACCGTTCAAGGATGTATAGATTTCAGGCAGCCAGCTCCACTCCTGTGGACAACTAGGAATTTTCAATGTAATTTAGTTTTGGGCGCGTGGAGCGCAGTCGGGGGAGGCGCCGGCTGTCGTCTGCACCCGATACCAGGTTTCTGGTTCGGATTTCCCGCCCAGGCCAACCAAGCCTTCCATCCCTCCGGAGTCGGTGAATTGGTACCAGACTTGTTTGGGAAGGATAAAGCGCTGACTTGTACATCGGCTGGCCACCGCAAGTCATTGTATGGCCAAATATGCATTCAACTCGCTCCACGACATCCCGTAGAAGTAGAAGAATGCATGGCTCATCCCAGAGGGGATTTAATAACGCCGTCTTTTATCCTTTATCCTTAATTTAGTTTTATTGTTACTAAAGGGTTCGATTAAACGCCATAAGAACATGAGAAATATCCTATTTTTAATGAAGGTTTAGAAGAGCTCCAATCTAGCACCAGCAATTTCTCTTTATATTTCCAAGTTGGGTGGGCATATTAGGATCCACTATGAATCGTTTTACCCTATCTAGGGTTTAAGTGGGAAAACATGATGCTGCCATTCTAAAATGCAAAAGTTGTCAGCAGGTGTGACGCTTAAACTCTGGTCGTTAAACCTTTTCAATCAATTTTTTTAAACGAAAAACTAAACTTCTGTTATATCATTAAATTTTGGTAAAAAACTCAGTTAGCTGCTTATAATTGTTCTAAGTGAAAAGTAGGAAATATCCTTTATATTCCATTTTCACATCGAACTGGCCATTTTTCAAATCAAATCGGACACTCTTTTGAGCCTAAGCCTAAGACTTTTGAAACCAAGGTGTGCTCTTCCAAATCGAAAAGAACTTCAGGCAGGTGAAACTACATACTCTACAAGATGGTTAGAATATTTGTTTTTGTTACAGGAAAGTTTAGCAAAGCTTTCTTAGAAATGTATAATTCGAATAGACGGAATCATTTCATTATTTTTTATCAAGAAAAATTGTAAATTAAATATTGTTCCAAAGCGAAACAAAGCAGCAGTCATTTAGTGCATTCAAAACCAGATCGTGCCATGCAGTCGAAGAGTTTATAGCCATTTTTATTTGATTGATAGGGTAAATGCGAAAGTGAGGACATGTGTGTTCTTCATCGCTCGTTGTATCGTTTACAGGTGTAAAACTTCATGCAAACAATTCGCGTGGTATGGATCTCATGGGACGTGAGATCACGTCCCATGAGATCCATACCACGCGAAACTTCGGACGAGCCAGGCCGTGCGAAGCTGCGGCCCACCGGGCCAACCGCTCCTCCACTTATGTGATCTACCCTATCCCGTATGCGAGCCGAGTTGCGCTCCGCGCGAAGTATGTATCCGCCGGGCCGGCAATATCGCGCTATTCACTATTCGCTTCACACCCAAGGAAACTACGCCCACGTGTGATTTCATAAAATAAACCTAAAAATATTGTTTTAGTCAAAACGATATGAACTTTGTCGCTAGTAGTCACCATCTAGTCATTTTTTTCCCTAAAGCATCCTCCCAACGTGAATCTTTAAAAAAGATTTTCTTTGAGTGATTGGTGGTTTGGCTTTCATTTCGTCGTGTCTGCATGATATTTCGCTACGTTTAATTTGGTTCGCAAAATGACCGACTGGTTTAGTAAAAGGGTCCTCTTCAAACATATTTTGCTCTCAGTCGAGTAGAAAACGCGACGTTTTCGACGACGACATGACATAATCTCTTCTTTTGGCACTAAAAAATGGCCGCCGTCCTGCTCTCTAAAACGAGCTTTAAGCCATTGTTTTTCCTAACAAATGAAAAAAAATTATAAAATTTCATACAATGTTTTCACTTATTCGGTAGGTGAACTAAAACTTCAAAAAAAAATTATGCAAAGCTTTTATTGACCAAAAAAATATTCTAACTTTTTTTGTGGAGTTTCTAGTTTAATGTAGAAACAGCTCATTTCGAATCGGAAGAGTTTGCCTTGATTTCAGAAGTCTTAGGCTAGCTTAGAAAAGCGTCTAATTTGATGTGAAAAATGCCAAATTGATTCGAAAAGTGTTCAATTCGAGATGAAATTGGTGTATATGCATTGAATCTAAATCTATCCGACTGTATCGGAAGTCTTTTTTATCAGGTCGTCTGCAAAGAGTCGGAATCTGGCAGAATCTGTCATTGCTAGCATTGCATTGCCACGTGCGCTTAGTGTTCTTCAATGGATACAGTACTCCATGAGCAGGTGCAGCTTTTTGAGGTCCATCTGGAGCACAAGACGATGCAGCTGAAGCTGGCGCCGTGACTCAGAATACAGTTCTCGTGAGACTATTCTTAGATTCGTTCCGAGCGGCTTCAAGGCTGTCCAGGATTAGAGAGGGAAACAGCTCTGGATGGAACCCAACCCAATCCCAACCTCAACAATCTTTCCATAACCTCACCCAGGCTTTGTGTATAGAAAATGTCCTGATGAGCAGCCTATTCATTCAGTGTGAACTCTACAATTCTGCGCTTCGGAAAATTGAGCTGCCAGCAGCAAGCTCTGGTTTTCTATTTTTAGTAGTACAAAAACGAGCACTTTTTTGAAACAGCGATCACTTTTTTAAAGAGCGAATCAGCAGCAAAAGCATTAAAACTGATTTTGAAACGTATGAGGAGTGAATAGCCTACCTGAACCACAATGAACTGTAAGAAGTCACATTCAAACGATTAATTTTGCTATTTGCTGATCTACTACTGAGATGGTTTACAGTGGAATCTAGCAAGCTAAAGTTAGTAAATGAGACCATGATGTGTTGATAAAAACCTGGAAATAAACATGATAAAATGGTAAAAATATGTCCTTTGCCTGAAGAATAAAAAGAAGATACTCCTCCCAACTTGAAATATTAGGTCGTTACCTAAGTTCTGCAGTTTTTCGACCTCTAACTCAAATGTAAGTATCTCGGCTCAAACATGACTTTATTAGGCGAAATAAGAACCATTACAATCTACACATCTTTGCCAACGAGAAGCTAGTCTACTTATTCCAGTAGCATTGAATCCGGAGATCTTGAAGCCACGAGTTCTTGAGCAGATTCGCCCTTCAAGCTCGCCGTTTGCAAGTATCGTCAGCGCTTCTTCTACGCAACAAAAACGACCCGTTTCTGGAGCGGATTGTGACTTGTGACAAAAAATGAATTGTCAATTGACGACGAAGTGCTCAATGGCTGGATACTGACGAGGCACCTGAACACTGTTTAAAGCCGAGTATGCACCAGGAAAGGTGATGGTGACCGTCTGGTGGTGTGCCACCGGTTTAATCCACTATAGCGTTCTCAAACCTGGTGAAACAATCACGGCGGAAAAGTACTGTCAGAAGCTGGACGAGGTGCGGGGGAAGCTTCAGCAAATCTACCCAGCGCTGATCTACAGAAGGGAACCGATACTTTCGCGCGACAACGCTAGGCTGGACGTATCGATGATCACCAGGCAGAAGCTCCATTCTTTGGGATACGAAACACTCGACCATCCACCGTATTAGCTCGACCTATCGTCTACAGAGTACTATTTTTCCAAACATGCCGAAGGCTCCTTCGCGGAAAATACTTCAGAAACCGACATGATGCAGAATATGCTCTCGAAGAATTCATCGCTTCTATTAGCTTGGTGCATAAGTTCTCGGACATTTGGGGCATGAAGTATTTATTATCACAACATACGAACAACAACATCAAATCATTTGAAGCAACCACCCTTTACGTCAATTGTCTTTCGCCAACGTGCTGGTAAGTCATGGATGCCTTTTCTCCAAAACGTGGCCGGTTGTGATTCGAAAAATGTGAGCAGTGCCTCCTTGACATCCTCTCGGTTCCTGAATTGCTGGCCGTCCAAATAGCGTTGAAGGCTTGAAAACAAATGATAATCAGAAGAAGCGAGATCTGATGAGTAAGGTGGATGTGGAAGAACGATCCATCCGTAGTCCGCCAACTCAGCCGCCGGCGCTCTAGCAGTATGCGGTCTAGCGTTGTCGTGTTGAAAATACACCTTCACTTGCTCTCCTCGTGTGGTTTGAAGGTGGGCCCTCAACTTCCTCAGATGGTTGATGTAAACCTCTGCCGTCACTGTTATCCCTTCGTCCAGCAGCTCCCAGTATTCTACGCCAAGAACGCTCCACCAAATGCATAGCATCACCTTTTTCACGTGAAGGTCAGGTTTCGGAACGTCCTCTGCCACTCCAGTTGCGTCAACCCACTGTGCACGCCGGTGATAATTAGAGTAGAGTGAGTATCCACTTCTCATCCCCGGTGACAAGGTTGTCCAGCCATCCGTGGGTACGTCTGAGGGTAAGGAGAGACAGAGCGACATCGGCTCTGCGATCCATGTCATGTTGTGTCAAGTCGTGAGGTACCCAGCGACCCAATTTTTGCAACTTGCCAATCGACTTCAATCCTCGAACGACTGTTGAGTGACCAACACCAAGAGTGCTTGATAGTTCGCGAGTGGTTTGGTATGCGTCCGCTTCCACTCTACTTCGGAGACCATCCAAATCCAGTGTCATCGGGCGCCCTTCTCGTTCATTATCTTCAACGGAGAATTCACCAACGGCAAACTTCGAGAACCGCTGGTACACAGTACTTCGAGCAGGAGCACTCTCGTTGTAAACATCCTTCAGGCGACGATACGATTCGTTGGCATTGAGGCCAGATTGACGCAGGAATAACATGACGTGCCGAATATGCGTCTCAGTTGGGATGAATTGCTTAGCCATAATAGCTGACGTTAACAACGCAGAAGTAAATGTTAGGAACAGTTTTGTAGCCCCTCCTTTTCTCTATCGATCAATCATTTACGCGTTGATACATGTGAGAAATTTGGCGGGAAAATGCGCTTTCAATTCAGGAGGGATCAAATGTCCGAGAACTTATGCACCAATCTAATAGATCTCCGGAGTTCTAAGCTACTAAAATAAGTAAACTAGTATCTCGTTGGCAAAGATGTGTAGATTGTAATGGTTCTTATTTCGTCTAATAAAGTTATTTTTGGGCTAAGATATTTACATTTGACGTTAGAGGTCAAAAAACGACAGAACCTCGGTAACGACCTAAAAACATATAGTTAAATTCAATCGTACAAAACCTATATAGTAGTGTAGTGTAGACATCGGATCAATCCTAGTCGGAAGGAGCATTTCGAAAAGAGCGAAACAAAGCTAACAGTGTGCCAGATAATTGTAAAGAAACACTTTCTTGTAGGCCAGTTCACTGATTTGTCTTGGCACTGTCACAGAGTCAGAGTGGAGTGAACCCTCCCCCCCCCCCCTCCACCAGGTAGAGCCTAGAAATCAAATTTCGAGTTTTTGATGTTCACACATGTCGCTTTCATATCGTTATTCCCTCGTATTTCTTGAAACGCTTTCAGTAGGAAAACTCTCACCTTGAACACGTGCAGCGCAAAAATGCTTTCCGATGGTTCGTGAGCCTTAGTTGTCCAATCGTTCACAAGTTGAAGATACTTTTTGGTGAGTTTATACCAAGCAATACGGCAAGCGTAAAACTTTTATCGAGATGGTCGTCAACCAACGTAGTGGTTATGATAATTTAAAATCAAAAAATTAAAACTAAAAATTGTACGTAAAGAACGGCGGAAATTTTTCGGTCCGACCTAATAGTTCCAAAAGACATCGGTCTTGAACCTACTTGATTCCATTCCATCACCAGTGCATCAGCTGCCTCCACTGTGGAGCACAAAGGCAGAGAAATAAAAGCAATTTGAGAGCCAGTTGAATCTACGGCTTCGCACGCCACGACATTCGTATCCGCTCTATTAAACCTTGACTTTGTACTTTGAGCAGACTATTTTTCTGGAGAGACTGGCTATGCAACGTGACATTTTGAGATTTTCCTTGACGGCGCGTCATAGCGCAGTCGGAGCAAGCGCCGGCTGTCGCGTGCACCCGATTTCAGGTTTTTGGTTTGGATTCCCTGCCCTGGTCAACCAGGCTTTCCATTCTTCTGGGGTGGTGAACTGATGTAGCACTTGTCTTGGAAGTATAAAACACTGATTTGTTCATCTGCTGGCCACTGCAAGTCATTCGATGTATGAGTCAAATTCAAATGTCCTACATGACATCTCGTAGAGGTGGAATACGTGGCGCAACCCAGAAGGGATTGAATGACGCCGTCGTTTGCCTCTTATTGTGCTTTACCCATGGAAGGTAAAATATCATCCGTATTCGTCGACGTTGTTGCCTATATGAATAGACGGGAACGTGCCAACCAGTAACCTCCCGATACGGCTGGATCGGTAGTCTATTTAGCTGACGTGCTTCTGAAACACCATGTAGGCCAAACCGCAGACCTGTACCACGTTTTCGTTGGAAAAGTACCAGCTGCCATCAGCGGTTCTCCTGAGAGGCAGGATAGAATTTCCCAGCTTATTTTTCAACTACTGTTTTGTGAAATATTGCCTTGCATCCAAAAGAGGTACACCTTCACTTACTAAGCCCTAGCTTACGGTTGTGCCGCTGCCCGACCCGGTTTCATAGTCGGAATAGATATCGATCGGGCGGGGAGAAAAATCGATATCTATGACGCCGGTGGCGGCGCAGGTATAAATTAGGTGTAAAGCACGACCCTCCTCACTGTACAACATAAAAGTTCAGATCATGGGATGAGTACTTTTTGATTGTAACACTTGAACTTCTACATGATCCCTCCGCGGATATCAGAGCTCCCGAAGGAAGTCAGTGGATCTTCAGAAGAAATGTCATCTCAAGAACCATGTGCAATAGCGAAAGGATAGTGTCTCAGAAATAAGGATAGTAGTGCCAAAATAGCTCAGCATCTAGGATTCAATGTTTGAACTTCTTTCCAGTCGTCTAGCAACCTAATAAGATAAGTCCTTTGAGCTATCGATGGGATGACCCAGTTCAGAAATTTAGGTTTTTAAACGCTTCATAGTTTACTCATCTACCATTATTCAATATTGCGGATATTCTGGTCATTTTGATTACGTGTCGGTGACATTGCTAGTCACTGATATCAAAAGAGCGACAAAAATTTCGTAAATCGCCACCTCACTGCATAAAAACCGCATTAATATCATTGGCATTCGTGTGTCAGCATTGCAAAAACCTAAATGAGATTCAGTCGATTTATTTAGTCGAATTTCCCTGCTTGACTGATAGGAATGAGTGCTGAAATGGGTCAGCAAAGCAAATTCAAAATTGGAAGTGAAACGAAATAGATTAACACTGCTGCACACGTGAATGCCTTCTGGAAATGAAAGCGGTTCCTCTGTATAGTGAAGGAGAAACCAACAAAGCTCCTTGGTAATCAACCTCTCCGCGGGAGACGCTGTGCATTCTTCTTCGACAGAATATCGTGGAGGCAATTTTGGAAGAATTTGGCATGTACAACGACTTGTGGCGGTCAGTGTTTTCTCATTCCCGGACACGTCTTGTATAAGTTCAATTCCTGTGCCAGAGAAATCGAACCAAGAACCCTGAATCGGAGTGCACGCGACAGCAGGTGCTTCCTCCGACTGCGCTACGATGTGCTCCTTACGTATCGTACCATACATAGAACAGTCAGCCGCTGCCCTTCTGTATGTCCGACCATCTCAAGCAGCTTCTCTGAGATCCCTCGAGTCGTCATCCATTGATTTTCTCCTTAAGGCACCGTGCCAACGTGAATCTTTGAAAGAGATTTTCTTTGAGTGGTTGGTGGTTTTGCTTCCGTTTTGTCGTGCCTGTTTGAAGTTTAGATACATTTAATGTGGTCCGCAAAATCGCCAACTGTTTTAGAAAACGGTTCTGTTCAAATATATTTTGCTACCAATCGAATAAAAACGGCGACATTTTGGACGGGCACATGGCAAAATCCATTCTCTTAGCATTGAAAAATGCCCGCCTTCCTGCTCTTTAAAACGAGCTTTAAGCCATTATTTTCCTAAATAATGAAAATTTTATGAAATTTCAGTGTGTTCACTTATTCGGTAGGTGGACTAAAACTTCAAAAATGATATACCAAACCTTTATTGACCAAAAAATTATTTTAACTTTTTTTGTAGAGTTTCTAGATTAATGTAGAAAAAGTTTGTTTGGACTCGTTGGAGTTCGCTTTGGTTTCGAAAGTCTTAGGCTAGCTTAGAAGAGTGTCGAGTTTTACGTGAAGTGTCCAGTTCGGTTTGAAAAATGTCCAAATTGGTTCGAAAAGCGTCCGATTTGACGTGAAATTGGTATATATGTACACCAATCTTACATCAAATTGGACAGTTTGTAAACCTATCCGAAGTCTTTTTATGAGGTCGTCTCTGAAGAGTCCGACTCTGGCAGAATCTGTCATTCCAAGCATTGCATTGCCACGTGCGCTTGGTTCTTCAATGGATACAGCACTCCATGAACAGGTGCAGCTTTTTGAGGTCCATCTGGAGCGCAAGACGAAGCAGCTGAAGCTGGCGCGATGGCTCAGAATACAGTCTCATGAAGCTATTCTTAGACTACTTCCCACTGGCTTCAAGTCTGTCCAGGAATAGGGAGGGAAAGGAATGAGCGTCCATCTTGAGAAGCCTTTGCCCTTTGTCACCAACTCTGGATGGAACAAGCTACAAGCTCAGTGTCAAACCTCCGCTGCCTTAATGAAATCCAGAATACGTCGATGGCCCCTCTTCGAAGGTCTACGCTCTGCACTACATCCCATCTCGTGTAAATCTAGGTCTGGTCTGAGGGCAGCTCATAACCAGCAATGAAAGTCATTTTAGGTCCGACCGAACGTTTCCGCCTTTACACTGATTCTATTGCGACTTTTGATCATGGTTTTATGACGAGGGTTCTTCATCAGCCGTCCTGTCAACCTGGGCCTGACGCTGGAACCGTGGCCATTTTTGCAATTTTTGCAGGGCATGGCGTGCCGGAGCCGGGAGTCGAACCTGTGATCGATTGTGCATGAAACTGGACTAGTAACCACTAAGCTAACTCAGCCATTTTAGTGCCTTGAGTATTGCCGCCATTGTTTCAGTTTTTACTCTACAACTTCATAAGATATTTTGATAAGGCTAGGTAGAGGAAAACGCACTACATATGAGATATGAAAGAGATACAAAGGCCTGAAGAGATTATGCCACCTCCCGTGGAATGGAGACGTAAACCACCGTGTGCCAACCTCCGATTACGATGGGTCTTATATTTCTCGTTAATTTCTTTAAAATAAAGAAGCAAACGTCACAGGTACTGGACGACGTCTGGCCGCAGCATCGCTGCTCGAGATGCACAAAGAATCGCTGACGTGTTTGCGATTCGTTACTCGAACTTTGTGATGGAGAATATTGAGGACGAACTTGAGGTCGTCTCCAGAAAAAGAAAAGGAAACCATACGGATTATGGTGAGCATACGCGTAGTTTCTGAAGTCGTTCAATATTTAGCACTTCTTCAACAAAAAAAAAAAAACGAGCTGAAGAAGGGATTTTCCGTTTCGAGTTCACGGATGAACTTCTCTTCTTCCACATACATGTAGCATGTTTACCATTTAAACCTTTTTCATTTTAAGTTGGACATCTCATTCTGAATCGGACACATAAATTTAAACATAATTTGATTTTATCTTTTAAATTTTAAACAGAACAAACTTCGAGCAAAAGCAGCCTTATTTAATGTCATAACAGACATTTTTTAACAAAGGCTAAACAATCATTTGTTTGCGGAAATTTTAAATAAAAACTCCTCTAACCAGCTTGCATAAGAGAAAATATGCACGCTTTTCAAATGACTATAAAATTCCTATTTTCTTGACCAAAACAAAGATTTTTGGTATCGGTCTAAAAGGCTCTGCTACGAAGAATTTCTCGAGCAAAAAGAATGAGCCGTGCACTCGTGCTGAACAATGCAAGGTTTATTTGATTGATAGGGGAAATGCTGTTTACCTAAGCTTGGAGAATCATGTTTCTATTTTCACCGCAAAAACACACTCAAAAAATTTCCAGAATCTTTTTCGGTTGTGTTGTAAAAATCTGGAACGAGCTTCCTGCAAAAACAAAAACATTCAACTACAAATTAAAAGATTTTCATAAAAAAGAAAGGATACTTGTGAATTTAGCTACAAAACTTTTTTTTGTAAGAGCAGACTATATTTTGTATGAACACATAGTAACCTTTTCAGTGAATGAAATACGGTTACCATGTCCCTGTCGTTGCCCAGCAGCCACTCGTAGTACACGAACGTACGAATTCGACTTTGGTCCATTTTAGCTTGTACTGGTAGCTAGACGCGGCGACTGCGCCTTATATACCCCTAGCGTGGAACTCTGGAGAACCTTCACTTGCCTGATATTATAACACTTCTAAGGAAAATTATAGAATTTTGAAAATTTTCGGACAGGAATTATTGGACAGCCTGGTATGTACGCAGCCTCTCCACATAATACAACAGCAAATTTCTTGTTTTCCACTACCATAGATAAACCTTGAAGTTTTTGTTTAAAAATCGTTTTAGAACGATTTTTAAACAAAAATTCGATTTTTTGTATACTTACCAGGTAAGGGTTTCAGGGTGGGGTCTGAACGGGGGAAATGGGTAGTACTGCGAGAATCGCCATCCTTCAGATGTGCGCGCTGATGTATACGACGCGGCGAAAGGCTGTACGACAAGCGAGTCGGCGGCTCAGCAGGGTGAGACGCTGCTTCACAGGCGCTGGACCAGATGTTCAACTCCCGTGCTACGCACTATTCACGCATTTTTTTACGCCCGCTGTCTCCTTTACCAATTTGCTTCCTACACATCTACTACACATTTATTTTACTCTAAATTCTCAAATAAGGGTCAGATTCGTGCTTAGCACGGAGTTTGGGTGAAAGAGTGACCATGACCTTACCATTAATCACCTCTACCTACTGTAGCTTAACGTACTCCAGCGTAATACGGAAAGACTGATGTCAGATTCGTGATCGCCATCCCAAATACCCCCCCCCACCTCTGGAAGAAGTTGGGGCGAAATCGGTGATTATAACTTCGACGGCCCTAGTCACCTGCACCTACCGTAACCCACCGTAATCACCCTAAATTCAAAAAACGGATGCCCTAGTCTCCCTGCTGTAACCCGCGCTTGCCGCGAGGTGACTGTTCAACATTCGCGGAAAAACACAAAACGTTGTCTAATACAAAAAGTGAGAAAAGTGAGTGAAGTACAGTTCACTGTAAACCCTTATTCGACAATTCAGAGTGAAAAAAATTTGTAGGACATGTGTAGGAAGTAAGCTGATTCAAGCTATATTAAGGCACTATTGTATTAAATTTTCACGACTCTCGAGGAGACGTCGAAAATTTTCTTCCGCCCAAACCTTGTCCAGGGGGCTATTTGCGGTGGTGATTAAGAATCTGACATCCGTTTTTTTAAATTTCGATGACTACGGTAGGATACGGTAGGTATGGGTGATGGTGCAATACTGTACCCCAAATTTCGAGGGCGCGTAGCTCTTTGGGTTCAAGGGCTCAGGAAAACCGAAACATGTTTTTCTACTATGTGACGGGTGGAGATTCTCGCAGTACTATCGTTTCTCCCGTTCAGACCCTCCTGAAACCTTTCTCTGGTTAGTTACATATAGCCACTTTCTTGATAGGGCACCTTGCGAAGGAGAATTTTTAGCTAAAGTTCGCTTTAAAAAGATTCTTGACCTTATCAGAGTCCATTTTAAAAAGGTATGGTTTTCAATAAAAAAGTTTCCAGTTAAAAATGTGTCCGGTTTAAAGTGAAGGTGGTGTATAGGAAAACTCAGATGCCGCTCGTGAAGCTAGATTATGTAGAAGCGTAGCCCAACTACACTGAGAAGAGACTTATCAGATTTTTTTGTGAGTTGAAAGAAGAGTAAAGGATGAAAGACAGCGTTAGCCAACCTCTTCGCGGGGTGCGCCACACACTCTACTTCTGCGGCTTGTCGTGGAGGCGATGTGAATGGGTTGTGCGGTGGTCAATCGATAGGCAAGTCAGCATTTTAACCTTTCCAGGCAAGTTTTCTGCCAATTTGAAGACCCTTAAGTGATGTAAGGCTCGCTGACTTACATCACTCATGGGTCTTCAAATTCAGGGGTTCGCCTGGCTTGCCTGGACAGAAACCACCGGAGCCCACTTAATCGATTCAGGGTGCATCCGAGAGACGGCGCCTCATCCGACTGCGCCACACGCGCCCTTATTGAGTTGCATATTGCTTGCTTATTATGCTTTCAGAAAGCCTGCTGCAGTTGAACACCAGCACCTACGAAGAGCTGCTGAAGACCTTTCATATCGACCTACACCACACACCACATGGTTCTGAAGGTCGAATGAACACCTTCAGTACAATGGCAATACCGGTATGTTTTCGCCACGGTTCTGCGCCACAGAGAGCACATATACCTTCTACAATATCTTAAAAATGACCCAAATGTCTTGAAAAATTTGTCGCTGATTGAATGGTCATGAAAACTTTACCCTTTGAGTTAAAAACGCTACCTGTTCATTTTAAAGCCTAGGAAAGCTATAATCTCGTGAAGTGTTGCGCGAAGTGGTGGCGCCGTGCAGTTGTTCGGAATGTCGCGATGCTCACTTGATTGATGCCGCAAGTGCTGCCTACATCGAGTTTCTACCAGTTCAAAAGTAGTGTCAAGGCGAAAAAGAAAAAAATAACATGCACTGCTGGGCTTGTTTCTTCTGAACCTCCGATTTATGTAGAGCCTTCCAATTATCCCAGACTTCCACAGAGAGCAGTAAAAGCCAAGATTTGTGACTTAAGCCCTAAACTGTGCTTAGTGCTTTAAGATACAACTGGACATTCTATTCTCCCAATCGAAGGGACATCTCTTATATCAAACAGCCTTAGCGTGTTTCATGAACTGAACTTCTTGAGTCGAATTGTTATATTGAGTGCATGGCGCATCCCTGTCGGATCTAGATCACAACTGCTCCCTCCCTGAAGGCCATGCGCACGAGTCATCGAGTCTCTAAGCCTTCACTTTCCTACTACCGAACCTGACTTTGGAATTAAGATGGCACAGAACGTAAGGCTCGTCGACCTTTCGTCGATCTTCATCAACGCCATGTCATTCATCTCCTCCTTTAACGCCGTCTCGTACAACTAGGTAGCCTTTTTAGGCTAAAACAGCCGATTTCTTCAAGAGAAATTCCAATTGGTTCCATAACCTCAGTTACTGTGAAGAGGCCCGCCGAACAGACCATGTATGAACTCGCTCTGCGCGACCAACTTACACAGAACTGAAAGGCATGGCGCATTTCGTAGATCAGTCGGTCGATCATCAATGCCGACTTTTACCCGTCCTCTCAGGCTAACACGTGCTTCTTTTAGTATTTACTATCGAATTTATTTGGTGCTTTTCGTGGATCACGTTCCCTATCCAATGCAGGGATTTACAGCCCATAGCGAGAGAATCAGTACCTATCAATAACTATTGATTGAGATGTTGAGTAATCGACTTTTCCCTCGCACCCAATACCTTAATATAGAATACTATGGTCTACCTACAATTAAAGGATAAAAAGATAAAGTGTTGCGTTAGTGAATCCTTTCTGGGATGCGCCACGCATTCTACTTCCATGAGATGTAGTGGAGGCGATTGAAAGCGTAATAGGCGTGTACACTGACTTGCGGTGGTCAGCCGATGAGCCAGTCAATGGTTATCCTGGCTTGTGAATACCTAATATTACAGTAAGAGCACTAGGCCATCTAAGTTCTTACTTTTGATGAAGCTTTGAAGAAGACGAGCTCAAGAAGGCATGCTATCCTCTTTTACATAACTTCCTTGTAGCTAAAAGGGTATTGGCTTGATGTGCAGTCATTCTTTGTAAAAAAAATAGATTTCTATAGTCTCTGTTGAGCTATATTTCTACGAAAAATAAATTAAAGGAGATATTAGTTCTTAGGTTGAGGAAACGCTTGCCTCAAGTTAACAGGCGCTTTCCTATATCTTCGAATGCTCGTCAAAGAAAGTCGAGACAATTACAGATAAAGATCCGCCTAATGGTGCTGCCAGCGGACAAGGTGCACACTGTGGTCCTCAACCTTTCCAACGAGCTCAATGACACAGCAAGCGAGATGCTGGAGACGTGCAGCAATCAGACCTGTGCCATGTTCACGAGGGTGAGTTTCCAGTGCACCTAGTGGAACACCCTCACAGAATTCCACGCCGCTTCCAGATAAACGACACCGTCGAGCACCATGACGACCAGTACAGTTTCACGATGGAGAAGGTCTTCGTCGACCGGACCGACGACAAGAAGGCAATCATCGCCTACCAGACGTCGCACCCATACTTCAAGTTCGACAGTCATAAGCGAAAAACGGCGCATGGAGTCGTGTACGTTCTCAGATAAATTCTAATTTGAACCAGCTTCGATGCTCGACGAAATCTTAAGCTAATTGAAAATTTTGAATGAAAATTCCTTTTTTTACTTTTTATCTTATGACTTCCGGACGTTGAGTGTAATTCTTTCGGAATTGCTTCTATACAGGAAATCCACCGACACACCATCTAAAGAAAGGAGTTAGGTCAGATCTAGCCATAGAATCAGTAAATCCCATTATTTCGACTTTAGTGATAAATCACATAGAGAGTAGAACTTTTCAGTCCTTCACGGAACGCGCGAAGTATTCGCTTTTTGCGCGACTTTATGGAGGTCCGGCGTATACTAGTCGGTTCCTTCGCTGAGCTCAATCATAGGCGATTATCACCGAATACATAGACTTGGCAGCCGTTCATCTATGTCTAAGGAACATCAAGCGGGCAGCGCAAGTGACTGCCTGTATTTTTAGCAAACAGGGAAGAGATATGGGATCGAGGGTCGTGCACCAGGAGTCCAAATTCAGGAGACGTGTCTTAGAAGCGTTGAATCGGCCGCCCACACGTGCTCCAGAAGTCTCGTGCTTTACGACATGTATTAGGTTGATCGAAAAGTCATGCAACACTCTAGGCTACTGCCTGTTAAATTTGTTAAAGCTCTTACAGTATTGATCTTGTTCGGTGACGTCACAGCACATTCTCGAAGCTTCCTCAAGCATACTATATAAGGCCTCGTCGAGTACGAATACAGCAACAATGTCAACGATAACCAGCAGCATCCTACGACCTATCGTCTAGTACGAATTTCTACAAGGCTGCAGCCTCCAACATCTGCGCTGCATTCAAGGAGGAAGTGGTTAACTATTCCACAGTGGTCCGTTGGTATCAGCGCTTCAAGGCTGGAGATATCTCTCTCGAAGGTCGACCTCGTTCCGGACGCCCCTCTGTTGTGGGGGAAGACAGCTTGCGTGAAGGTGAAACCAAATTCAACTACTCGGAAACTGGCGGCGATACTTAGATGTACGCAAAGCATCGTCGTGAGGCAGCTGGAGATCTTGGGTACCACATGAGCTGCGGGACTCTGAAATGGCATGCCGAATCAGTGTTGCTGATTCGCTGCCTCTTCGCCCGCACAGAAAGGACTTTCTGAAGGATATTGTTACTGGTGATGAAAGCTGGGTTCTTTGTGTCAACCACACCCGCAAGAGCCAATGGCTCCCACGAACCGGCTCCAAGACGACCGAAACGTGGACACAACGAAAAGAAGGTTTTTCTGTGTTGCTGGTGGGACTCAAAAGGCACGCTTTAATGGGAGTTGATGGATAGTGAGACCACAGTCACAGCATCTGTCTACGCTACCCAGCTCCAGAGCTCGGCCGACGCCATGCGCCAAAAACGTCCAGAACGGGAGAATGTCTACCTGCTGCACGACAACGCGCGTCCTCATGTCGCAAAAGTGAGTCGCGAGAAAATCCAGGAGTTAGGCTGAGAAGTTCTGCCCCATCCGCCGTACTCTCCAGACCTCGCTTCTTCTGACTACAGCCTGCTCAAAGCTCTGAAGCAGCATCTTCGAGGTAGAGGGTTCGATGATCGACGTCAACTGGAAATGGAGGCTTCCGAATTCTTTTCCCACAGCTCTCGGAATTCTAGCGGAAAGGAATTGAAAGGCTGCCCTAAAGGTGGGGCAGGATCTTAGACTTGGATGAGGAATATATCTTGGACTGAGTTTTTGTGTATTGTATTATATTGTGGGCGCGTGTAGCGCAGTCGGAGGATGCGCGACTGTCGCGTGCACCCGATACCAGGTTCCTGGTTCGGATTTCTCGCTCAGGCCAACCAAGCCCCCCCCCATCCTTCGGGGTCGGTTAATTGGTACCGGAGTCTGTCTGGGAAGGATAAAGCGGTGACTTGTTCATCGGCTGGCCACCGCAAGTCATTGTATGGCCAAATACGCATTCATGTCGCCTCCACGACATCCCGTAGAAGTAGAATGCGCTGGCACATCCCAGAAGGGATTGAGTAACGCCGTCCTTTATCCTTATTATATTGTATTGTATTGTAATATTGTTGTGCTAGTGTTGCAAGACTTTTCGATCAACCCAATATAATATGAGGAGAAAGCCAAAGAAAGCGTCTCCTGTGGGCCTGTTTATATTCCGCGATGCGAGCGACGAGAACGATTGTCGCCCGGGAATACCATAAGTATCGATTTTTGCCGAGCGACCGTCCAGCAAAAATCAATACGTAAGATTTGCCCAGCAGAGAAGCTCGATGTGTCTCATAGGGTTGTGAGAATCCATCTGAAGAGTCTTGGCTTTGCATGGAAATTTGGAGCTTGGATTCCACATGCCCCGTCAGACCCTCAGGAAGGTCAACGGCTCTCCATCGCTGCTTCTCTTCTGTCCAGATGCAAAAGAAAATCGTTTCTGCCGCGGATTGTGACAAGCGATGAGTCCTGGGTTCTGTATGCCAACTTCCGAAGAAAAAGACAATGGGTACAAAAAGGAGAGACCCTTAATCTTGATCTCAAGCCAATGTTCACGAAAGGAAGATTCTCTTGACTGTTTGGTGGGATATCAACTGGGCAACTCCACTAGTCGCCGCAGCTCTCCGAGAAAAGAGGCATGAGAAGTCAAAGGTGATGATCCTGCATGACAATGCAAAATCACATGTTGGAAGGCTCACAAGAGAAGCAATAGAGGAGCTGGGCTGGGAGGTAGCGCCACATCCACCGAATAGCCCTGACCTCTCCCCTACCGACTACCATGTCATCTGTGCTCTCAAGCAAGAAATTGGAGAGAAATATTTTGAAACGGATGAAGACCCACAAAAATTGGATTCAGCAATGGTTCAAGTTCAGAACTGCAGTCTTTTAGGCGAGAGGAATTGGAAAATTACCCAGTCTTTGGAAACTGTGGTGGAACAAAATGGAGTTTATCTCAATTGATTTGTCTATGTAGTTGTGAAGTAATAAATCTTTGAAAAAATGAAAAGACTTTTTCCAATCTAATGAGAGGCCCTGTCGCTCCGTTCGTCTGTCTGGACAGTGTAAGGGAACAGAACAAAAAAGCAAGATGTATGACACTAGTCATCCTTTCTCGGGACGCGCCATGCATTCCAGTTCCATGAGAAACCGTGTTGGCAATCTGAATACGCATTTGGTATGTACCTCAATGTGCGGTGGCCAGCAAATAGGTAAGCTAGTCTGGTATCTATCCAGCTACCCCGAACGGATGTAAAGCATGGTTCGCCTAGGCGGGATCCCAATTAAGAATCTGCACACATATTTCTTGTGCGTTACCACTTGCCTCATCCCATCATGCATCACGAGAATGTGAAAAATACCTTGACAAAAGAGGGGAATAAAATTGGGAGTGACATTGATGAAGCGGAAAACGAATCGCGTAACGAAGAACACGGGACGACAATAAAGGACGGCGGCGTTAAGCAATCATTTTGTGAGACGTGCATTGCGCATTCTACTTCGAGGATCTAATTCGAGTATGAACCAAGCCAAAACAGTGACTCTTGATAGCCAGCCAGTTGACAGATAAGTGTTTAGTCCCTTCTAGATAAAGCATATTAAATTATTTTCGTTGGATTCAAAGGCCTGATTCATCTGTATAAGATCCGAAGCACGGATCGATTGGAAGGGTACGCAAGAGCTAGAGCTCACTGAAGCCCATCCACGTGATATGCTCATACTTTGGCTGTCAGCTAAGCATCGTTATTCAATTATGCATTTCGTCTTGGAACTTCGGATAAGAATACGATTGTCGAAAACAGCCCGAAAATGCCGCAGATAAAAAGTGTGATCACGGGGTTCCTAAAGCCATAAATCAAATTACTCACTTTTGCGCTTCCATGTCATCCTCATCACTGTTAGCTCGGTCTCGTAAGCGTTGTAGCGGGCCTAAAAATCTAGAAATTACATCCGAAAAACGTGTTGCCGCCACGTCCTAAAATATTATCCTGTTTTTCTACATGAATCTGCAAACTAGTTTTTTTTTCACTTTTCGCCAATAAATCTGTTACGACAACCTCATTTTCAGTGTTGTCACTTTCACAAAAAAAAATTCACTAACATCGTTGTCGTATTTTTTAATTTAATGTGTATCCTTATAGTGATGTGAAGCAAGAATTCTCTGACGAAGCGCAAAAGGTATGGATGAGCCTCATAGAGCAGCAATCCTCTTCGGCGCTCCTTATGCACTGGCAAGCACTTCTTCACCATGAAAACGCGACGGCAAAAGCGAAATTCTGCTGATTTCAATGATCTCTGTGTATCGATTGTACAGGAATAATCAATCACACGTCTGATTATGCTACCGCTGTGTGTTCAGCTAATGTCTCGAGATGTGAGAGGAATATGTCAATTTAATGGGTCACTACCATTGTCAAGCGCATCCTCCTAGGGAAAACCATGTGTTCTTCAGTAGACCTTTAATAAATTATTAATTACAGTTTTCAGCGCACATTCAGTGCACGAGATTGTAGGTGATCGTGGAACACAGATAAACACGGTTTCTATGAGCATTCCACGACGTTGAACGCGCAATCTCGTGCGCGGAGGAGAGTACGAAACCAGACACGGCAAGGATCTCCTGGGCTCGGCTGATCTAACATACCCATTTTGAGATACCTTACCAATGGGTAGCGGGCACCATCCTGCTTAGTACCACGAAAACTCTACCTTTATCTATCCATGGTGCTTCATCAAAAAGCTTTCATCGTTTGAATGACCATTTAGTTCCCAATCTCATAGCACTTCTCTAGATGCGTTTAAAGCTGGGATTTAGCAGAACCAATAGTAAAAGATCACAAAAAATTTAAAAAAAAAATCATTCCACAGCTTATTAATCGGGGAAACCAGTAACTGTGAATGCAGTTCAACAAACATCGCGTACTGAGCAATCACATGGCTAAACTCTATCCTACGACACAGCAAAGGTCTAAGATTTTCGGTAACTATGTAGGAAAAGCCCTGCAAAAGAATTTTCCTACCTTTTTCAAGATTTAGGAAAACCTGTTACATTCTGGCTTTGTGCCATGGGCTTCTCTCTCTCCTTCTCCGCTTTCGTATTAGGAACTTTACGTGGCTACGGGAGATGAGATCAGCGTCTTCTACGTCGACTGTACCCAAGGCCCTCAAGGAACCATCATTGAAGGGGTCAACGTCCGACCTCAACGAGAAGACGGCAGCGTACTGCTGGTGGGACTCCAAAGGAATACTCTAGCACGAGATCCTTGCAACCGGAGAGACAGCGAACACCCACGTTTCCGAACCGCAAACTTTGAGTGGCATGAGGCAGCGGAAACCACCATGACTGCTTTACTTTCTTCATGGTAACGCTCGGCCACTGTTGCAAAGTGTTGACTCGCCAAATGTTTCAGGAAAGTTAAGTTGAACTCGAAAAGACTGTGCATGACACGGTATCATCTGTGAAGGTGACACATCAGACCGCTAAACACTATACGCTAAAACTACTGTGGGAATCATCAATTAGAGGACTACTTTCTTACCTGGGCTGCATCACGTCATTTGAACGTCACTTGCTCGACGATAGGTAACATTTACGAAAATAAACGATTGGTGACCTTCGAGGTGACCTGCAGGTGACTACTAGGAGACTTTCAGGTGACTACTAGGAGACTTCGAGGTGACCCGCAGGTGAATAGTAGACTTGCTGGTGACTACCAGAAGACTTCTGGATGACCTGGAAGTGACTAATAGGAGACTTCAAGGTGTCTACTAGGAGACCTCCAGGTGACTAGTAGGAGCCTTGCTGGTGACTACTAGGAAACTTCTAGGTGACCTGGAAGTGACTAATAGGAGACTTCAAGGTGTCTACTAGGAGATCTCCAGGTGACTTCTAGGTGACCTATAATAGACTTCTAGACGACTTCTAGAAGACTTGTAGGAGACTTCCAGGTGACAAATAGGAGACTATCAGGTGACTACTAGGAGACCTCGAGGTGACCTGCAGGTGACTACTTGAAGACTTCGAGGTGACCTGGAAGTGACTAATAGGAGACTTCAAGGTGTCTACTAGGAGACCTCCAGGTGACTTCCAGGTGACTACAAAGAGACGTCTAGGTGATTTCTAGGAGACCTCGAGAAGACTTTCAGGTGACTACTAGGAGACTTGCGGGTGATTACTAGGAGACTTCCAGGTGACTAATAGGAGACTATGAGACCTCCAGGCGTCTTCCAGGTGACTACTAGGAGACTTTCAGGTGACTACAAGGAAACTTCGAGGTGACCTGCAGGCGACTACTAGGAGACTTTCAGCTGACTACCAAAAGACTTCGAGGTGACCTGAAGGACTTCCAGGTGAGCTGGAAGTGACTAATAGGGAGACTTCAAGGGTGTCTACTAGGAGACCTCCAGGTGACTTCTGGGCGACCTCTAGGAGGCCTTCTAGGAGGACTTCTAATAGACTCACAAGGAGACTTCTAGGAGAGTTCGGAGTGACTTTCAGGTGACTTCCAGGTGAATACACAGAGACGTCTAGGTGATTTCTAGGAGACTTCTAGGAGACTTTCACGTGGCCACAAGGAGACATTTAGGAGACTTCCGAGTGACCTTCGGGTGACTTCCAGGTGACTAAAACTAATAAGCCTCCTAGTAGTCACATGGTAGTCACCCTGCAGGTCACCTGAAGTCTCTTAGTCACCTGGAAGCCGGCCTGGAGGTCTCATAGTCTCCTATTAGTCACCTGGAAGTCTCCTAGTAGTCACCTGAAAGTCTCCTAGTAGTCGCCTGCAGGTCACCTCTAAGTTTCCTGGTAGTCACCTGCAGGTCACCTCGAAGTCTCCTTGTAGTCACCTCGCAGTCTCCCAGTAGTCACCTGAAAGTCTCCTAGTAGTCGCCTGAAGGTCACCTAGAAGTCGCCTGAAAGTCTCCTAGAAGTCTCCTAGAAATCACCTAGACGTCTCTTTGTAGTCACCTGGAAGGCACCCGAAAGTCACTCGGAAGTCTCCTAAATGTCTCCCTGTGGCCACGTGAAAGTCTCCAGAAGTTTCTAGTAGTCACCTGAAAGTCTCCTAGTAGTCGCCTGGAAGATTCTTA